>CM059286.1:6710995-7310995 GCA_030347295.1 Setipinna tenuifilis
GGGAGAGGCTATGGGGAGGCAGAGGCTATGGGGAGGCAGAGGCTATGGGGAGGGGAGGGGGGTTATGTGGAGTGAGTGAGTAGTTGAGGGTGCGGGTGATCTCCATGCTCCCCACAGGTGCTCATTAACACCACAACACCCGCTCCTCCACAGCAAGAACACACACACACACACACACACACACACACACACACACACACACACACACACACACACACACACACACACATACACACACACACACACACATTAACACCACAAGACCCGCTCCTCCACAGCAAACACACACACACACACACACACACCACACACATACACACACACACACACACACACATTAACACCACAACACCCGCTCCTCCACAGCAAAAACACAAGCACCCGCTCCTCCACAGGCCACCTGCTGCTCAGAGGAGCAGCGCTTCATTAGTTTACACAAATGGACACAAATGACCAGCACTTGGTGCGGTTGCAGTGACTGAATGACTCATTCCAATGTATAGCTACAGGTGCTTGTAAGTGTGGTGTTTAGGCGGCCTATATTAGCACCTGCGGACATTTGTGTAGCAAAATTCAGGAGATTTCAGAGGGAAGTACTTAATTATATTAATAATAATTAATTTTTTTAAATAAAGAAGTCTAGTGGGCCTTCTGAATAATGGGAGATTATCAGCACAAAAACAGGAGTGGGGTGGGAGAAAAGGGTAAGAAATGGGGAAAAAAAACGGAAGAGTTTGCGGCTATGCTTGTATCCATGTGCTATTTGAAATCCCACTTTTTTTAATTACTCGTAAAACAGTTTCACATCCCCAGGCTCTGACAGCGTTTTTTTTCCCTGTTGGTCTATTTTACACTGGTGTATACTGCCCTCTATAGAGCCGGTGAAGTAAGTACACTTCAATTCACAGACATTTGCAGTCACCCTTTATTGATAACAGAATCATGTTTCCATTTGATCTAATATTGTTGGCTTTTGGTTTTGTTTGTGTTAGTTGAGTTTCATTGTTTGTCACTGGAAAAATATACCAACATATTCAAACATCATATCAAATAGTAATATCAAATGTTACAACATCTAACAATGCTGGTTAAATGACATTGAGAGACCGCATATCATCTCTGGCCAACTTTAATCTTTCGACACCCCCCCCCCTCCCCTCCATTAAAAAAAAACATTAAACAATTCCCACCCAAATGTTTGGCAGTAGCATAAATTCAGCCACATTCATGTGAAGGGCTGTTAAATGGCTTCACTGAGAGTCGGACACACAAAAGCAGCTTTATGCGGACAGCAGAGGTCAGCAGTGGGTGGCTGGAGTGAACAGGGCTCTCAGTCTCAGTCTCTGTGCGGGGCCGGGGGGGCTTATTTACCTAAAGAGACCGTGGGGAGTTGCCCCACTGCAAACAAAGAGCACACACCTCCCTCCACAGCCGAGGCGAGGTGCGCCCACCCCACCTCCAGATGGACAAGGACCTGCCAGCCTTCCAGCATTCTCCAACACCAATACTCACATACCAATGTGTACAAACACACACACATGCATACGCAGACACACACGTACGTACACACACACACACACACATACACACACACACACACACACCAAACAAAAACCAACACACACACATACATATACACACCCACACATGTACACAAACACAGAAAGAAAAAAAGAGAGAGAGCGAGAGAGAGAGAGAGGAGGAGGAAAGAGAGGGAGGGAAAGAAAAGGAGGAGAGGAAGATAACCTATACTGTAAATCTGTTGTCCAGCAGATTACATTTCTGACTTGAAACATTTTCCGGAATATTCCACCTTTTTTTACTTCTTCAGATTTTTTCTTTGAGTTGGTGTGAATATGACCAGGGTTCTGAATGCTGATGTTGAAAAGCGTTGACTAATGTTTGTGAAAGCCGTGTGCCTCCCAAGCTGGACATAGAGAGGTTAGTGTGTGTGAGGCAGCATGAGGTGGGCATGAATAGATTCTTTGCTCTGCCTGTAGTTTAGACTCTGGTCTCTGTGTGTGTGTGTGTGTGTGTGTGTGTGTGTGTGTGTGTGTGTGTGTGTGTGTGTGTGTGTGTCGGCAGCCAGAGTGTATATGAGTGAGAGTCCAGGTGTGAGTGTGTGTGTGTGTGTGTGTGTGTGTGTGTGTGTGTGTGTGTGTGTGTGTGTGTGTGTGTAACTACATGTGTATCTGCACATGTATGCATGTGTGTATGTGTGTGGGTGGGTGTGAGTATCTGCATGTGTGTGTGTGTGTGTGTGTGTGTGTGTGTGTGTGTGTGTGTGTGTGTGTGTGTGTGTGTAGACTCAGTAGGGTGCGGCACTTCCTGACGGCACATCCTGATGGCATCCTGTTGCCTCTCACAATTCGGCCTTATATGGGCGTCTGCAATCTCAGCCTTCATGCCTCATGCAGAACTATTAAAAACACTGGAAACTTAAATAAGAGTGATGAAGCTTTCGATTCAGGTGTCCCTCAAAGCAGTACACACACACGCACACACTACACACACACACACACACGCTCTCTCTTACACACTCTACACACACACACACACACACACACACACAGTAAAGCCTTTACATTGGTCCTCAGATATGGTGAGACTGCCAGGGAACATATCATGTGAAAGACAGCGATGGTTGCTATGGGAATGAATGGAAACTTGATAGACTTGATAGCATTTATTCAGTCATGCAGGTCTGTGTGTGTACCGGATTCATGTAGGAAAAAGGATCATCGATTTATCCTGTTGTTTCTTTCAAGGAATCCTGGATTCATTAAATAGACATAAAATATACATAAATATACATAACCTCTCTACTATTGCGTTTAGAAAGGGTAAGTATTCAAGCAAATATTTGCCCTAAACTCTGTCTCAAGACGGAATTCCAGTGGGCTAACTGTCCCTCCCTGCTCAATCGCACAACATGGCCTAAAGGGGGGGTTGGCAGGGAGAAAGAAGGGAGGTAGAGATGTAAGTTGTGTGCTTTGTAAATGTACAAGTAAAAACATACTACAGTGAATTTGGTTAAATAATAACAGATGAGATGTTTGGCATTTTTTTTTCCTCTGTGTTTTGACAGGAAAAAAAGGTTGGCTAAAATGTCCACAGGAAAACTGTAGGGCAGGGGTGCTCACACTTTTTCAGTGTGCGAGTCACAAAGTCACAAAGATCTACCGACCCATAAAAGCGTATGTTATTTTAAAATGTATTGAAAATGCCAAGCCAATATTGCAACAAAATAAGCTCTGAACATGTTTTTGTAATTACCATATAATAATAATAATAATAATAATAATAATAATAATACAGTGACAATGTATAATAATAATAGTATTAATAATTCGTTCAGAGTTTAATTTGATGACTTGCACTGCATTGACTCAGCCAAGGATGAGTAGTCCGGACAGTAGCTGCTGACAGCCAGGCTCAGGCACATGTTCAAATGTTCATCAGTCATGGTGGAACGATACTGGGACTTGATGATCTTCATGTGGGAAAAGGCTGTTTCGCAAAGATAAGTGGAGCCGAATAATGCAGTCAAGGAAGTAGCACATTTCCTCATGTTGGGGTACTTTTTCTCTGTGAGTAAGTTCCAGAACTGTCCATGAGCTCTGGCCTTCAGCTCAACAGTGTAGGGGATGCTTGTCCAGGTGAAGGGCTATTTTAAAAAATATATATATATTTTTTTAACCTATACTATTGATATTAATCCTTTACACTACCTTTGTGACTTTTCTGTAGCCCTGTAAGTTATGCAATTGAAAGTGTTTAACATGTAGAGAGCATGCATCCACTATTTGGAAAGAGATGTAACCCAAAAGGCTTCATTTAATAATAATTATTAATGTGCAGTTCACTTATGGAGGATTAAACTTAGTCAGTTTGGTAATTTGTTTTTGGTTTTGATTGGTTTACCATAATTGTTTTTGAGTATTTGTCAGGAAATATTATGTGAGATTCTTGGTTCTGGATGTCATGTCTAAAGTACTGTGAGTGCCATTAAAAATGGACAGAAATGTCATGTTTAGACCATGTTGAACAAATGGCTTTAAGGAGAGAGATACCATGTTATTCAAGATACCCAACCTTAAGACAATTGATAATCATGTATATTAAAACCGAGTCATCAATGACAATTTTCAAAACAAAAGTGTGCACACAACAGTGTGACACTCACAAACCTTTTTAACACACATGCTTTGAAGGCACCTTCGAATATTTTGATGGTATAGAATCATTTGAAGGAAAAAATATGTCCCTTTACCCTTTGTTGCCTCTCGCTGCCTAGATACACAGTTTAGAAAGAAATTTAAAAAATTGCTTTTACAATGATTTCTTTTCAGTGACAGTTGTGGCAGTGCCTGCAGAGGAAGCTTTGGCTGTTGGCCAGGTAGCCTATTAGGTTTAGGCCGACTGGAACGGATTGGTAATTTCGACCTTATGAATTTTATATTCAAACAGAGACAACAATTTTGCTTGTATTTAATTTAATCATCATTTTAAAATCTACAGTACCAGTAGTATGTTTCCCTTTTTCAATAATGTCACTTTCAAGAAAATTTGATTTACTTCCCAGGATTTCCTTTTTGTTCCTCTGATGTAAACCAAAAATAACAAGTAACAACAATGCATAGTTGATGTGCTAGCTCCCAGCCACCATTTTGAACACATGCACACAAACGTATGCATACACACACACACACACACACACACACACACACACACACACACACACACACACACACACACACACACACACACACACACACACCCAAGTGCACCCAAAGAAAAGAAATTGCACCTAAGATATGTTAAAATTCCTTTCCTCAAGCAAGCTGACTGATTTGTTGAGTAGTATCTGTTCGCTGTTCACAAACTTGTAGCCAAACAACTGCATGGTGGGTCCACACACCTGCTGAACCACCTGAGCTAATTTAAAAGGGATGCTGAACCTCCACTTCTCCACCTGTTCTGAAGAGTTCTTCTGCGTGGAGTACACCCCGCTCACCTCCTCTGTGGCATGGGTGTTTTGGAGGATCCAGTCTTTGGCCTGTACAGTGAATGGGATTCCAGTGAACTCAAACATCTCCGCTGCTTTCTGCATGGGGTATCGGGCTATGTCCTCGTAGCGCACTAGCATGTAGCGACCGTGCAGCCACTTGGGCCTCGACAGGCCCAGTTCGGCGGACATTTTGATCTGGTTACAGTTTCCCTGCAGCCTCTTGACCTCCTCGTCCTCGATGGGCACCTCACCGTTCACCGCCCACGTCTTCCAGGTCTGGTACTTGGAGGCGAAGGCCACCATGCGCGAGGCCAGGATGGCCCGGGGGTCTCGCACCAACTGGATGAACCTCATGTCCAGCCGCGGGTCCTCGGTCAGCGGCTTGAGAACCTCCAGCTGCCGCACGCGCACGGTCTTGATGGTCAGGTGGCGTTTGGCCTGGCAGGCCAGCGAGGCGAGGGTGAGGTTCAGGGGCCCGCAGCGGCGAGTTCGGCAACGGTACCTCTCGAACACCTCCTTTACCACTGGCGAGCACACCTCTTCTTCGCACAGAGCCATGCTCGACTCTCGGCGGAAGAGAGCCGGGGTGACGTGCTCTTGCGGGGGAGGGCTGATGAAGTTCTCCAGCATGTCGAAGTCGCACAGGAACAGCTGCTGGAGCACGTCTCTGTAGGCCCAGGAGGCCGCCGAGGAGTTGATGACCCCCGTGTCAAGGGTCAGCTTCCTCTCCACGTGCCACAGCGGCTCGAACAGGTAAAACATGGTGGCGCCCTGCTGGTTGAAGAGCTCGCCCACGAACGACGAGCCCGTCCTGGTGGTGGCCAGCAGCAGGATGTGCTTCCGACCCCCCGCGACCCCCACAACACTGCCCTGGGTGGCGTTCAGCACACCTCCGTCGGCCAGACTGGCTGCAGGATATGGGAGTGTGGGAGAGACAGAGCCATTGTCCTCCAGGACAATAGGAGCAGACACTGTGAACTCTGCCATGGTCTGTGGGGTTTGCAGCGTCTGTCTGAGTGTCAGCTTATCGGAGACCCTGACAGGAAGCCAAAAAGGGGGATTACAATTACACAGGATTATAAATTGGGTCTACATTTTTTTTTCCAGTCTAATTACAGTGTGTTTATCGCGAAAAAAAAATATGCTGCACTAACCTTGAAATAATGTTGTTTTCTTTTTCGATGATGACCAGCACCACAATGCAAATGATGAGGATTGCATATTTGTTTCTCATCCTTGAATGTGGTGTCTTTTGTGTCTTTGTGCAGTAGTATGCTCATTAACCAGTTATTGTAAGATTTCACACTGGTCTTGTTGAGGTTAAAGTGTTTCATGGGTATACCCTCTGGAAAAGAAAAAGAAAAAGATTATTAAGTCCATTACATAGTCCATGCACAGTTAAGGTGTGACACAATCATTTTTAACTATTAAATACAATTTTAAGGCATATATAATGAATAATATTAAAAATCCCATCACTATCTCTAATGCAGCAGGCTACATCATGTTACATACAATTAGAGGATTTTAGGGGGTTAGGGGTCCTAATTCATTGCATTCTACAGTCAATGGAAACATAAAGTTAATATTGCAGGGACCAAGGCACTGTGTCAGACACAACCGTGGATGAAATACACTGAAAATGAGCAACAATATTAAAACAAAAGAGTTAAAGACCTTTGTAAGTATGCGTAGTTACTGAGACATATTTTCACAGTATATCCATGTAATATATATATATTGTGGTCATCTGGTGAATGTAATAGCACAATGCTGAAATTAACCAGATTTAATCAGATTTGTAGGCTGTTTTGCACCTTGTGTTTTTTTTTGCAGGATATTGCATTACCAGACAGCGCTGTTTTTATATGTGCCCAGTAGACCTTCCCCTTACTGATCCCCCAAATCCTAAAGGGTCCGTGTTAGATTTCAGACTCCTGACTGACTCACTGGTTGTTTTGTAAGTAAGCAGCATGTTTCTGAGAAACCTCAACTGGAGAATGTCTTGTGGCTATTTTCATTAACCTGACCATAACTTTAGTTACCACAACTTGCAACCAACCCTACTATATATTTTTGGCCATTTTATAGTGTTCTATCCAGCTGAAACGCAAAAAAAAAAGATTATATTTATGAATTATTATAGGCCTACAATAAATTCCCTGAAATTAAATGCCTTACATTTGCTAGTCTATCAAAAGTAGAAATACTAAAATCAGTGCTCTTCTTTATATCAATTTTCTTTTTCATTTCTGCCCAATAATTGTTTACAAACGTGAGCAAATATCAAATACATGTGTAAATTAACTGTGCTGCACTAACACTAAAACTGTGTTAAGACTCGAGTTTATAATCCTGTATCACTCTGGTTAAAAAAATAATAATCAGGCATCCACTCTAATCCAATGCCTTCATAAGACTTACCACTTTTACTGCAGGTCATATAGGGACAGCGAGGTTAGCTGATGTAAGTTGATGCCAGAAAAAGGCCATTTCAGATGTGCCACACACTACATAAACCTATGCAAACTGTTGGCTCTTCTTCAGTGTGCTTGCGTGCTGTTTCTCAAAAAAACGACAACGTACAAAGCCAAGCATATAGGAAATGAACTGTACACTAAATAGTTCCATTATTTACTTCTGTCAAGTAAGTAAATTATCAGTGCAAATCATATTACTCAGAAGAAGGTACAGTTTTTCAAAGTGATGCCAATGAACGATTGTGTGCACTGTAAGTAAATCTAAACTAATTACATAGGCTTATCAAGCTATCGCCATCAACTTGTCAGTGTAGAAGCAGGAGCTGAGATCTTTACATATTCAAAAACCACTGGAGCATTTGACAAATCTGATGATCTGCTGAAGCAGAAACAGGCATAACTCTGTTTATCATCCCTGCGCAAATTATATTAATGGCTGCTTTCAGATTCTGGGAGTACAAAATGCCTGTGTCTTTTGCAGAGGAGATGTGGAAGAAACAGAAGCTTAAGTTAACTGTTTATTCTCTCATTTCCAGCTCAGTGACTAAGCTTATGTCAGATTATTTTTTTAGATTCTTGTCACCCTGATGCTTGTTCACCTCGAGTCAGAGCTGTGTAAAAGACTAAATATATTGCAGACACGCACACACACACACAAAGCCAGACATCAATGCTTCCATTTCACTCGTCACATTAAGGAGCAGTGTAAGAGGCGTAAAATCCAACAGTGTGGTTTTCTTTACCATCACACCCCTGTTAGTCACAGCGAGGGGGCATGGACCCAGAGACAGTGGTGTCTGTTTGTAAAGTAAGAGCCTTAGGGACATTTTTTGTGTTGTGTGGGTTTTGTCTTGTTCCATTACGGCTTGTGGTTCCCCTTGACACACGCCCCAGGGGGAAACAGAAACGTGTGTAGTATTGTACAAGCCCTCCTCAGAGATGCCAGTGACAGCTGCCTCAGCTGCTGCTGGAAAGCTGGGGGCTGGCACAGGAGGGGGTGGTGGTGGTGGTGGTGGTGGGTTGGGGCATGACTGTGTTTATCAAACACTATCGTAATTATGCAAACCACAAAGTGACGTGGCACCTAATGCGTATTCAGTTCTGGAAAACTTACAAACTACATGATACATTAGCTGCACCATAAATCTGAGGTTATACTTTTTCACTTTTAAGTGTACGACTACTAAGCCACAAAAAGAAATTGGCATTAAATGACTTGGTATTACTTGAAATGTTATGGTATTTCTTGCATGTATATTTATTTAATAATCAGCATGGACATGTATTGTAAGATAACTGTTTCAGTGAAAAAAAGAATGTCCTGTTAGTGAAAAAGTTCACAAAGTTCTGTAAAAGACTAAGTCTTATACCCATCAGTTAATTGTAGGCGCAACTCAAATCCGTGTAAAAGCATTACCTTAATCACGTAGCTCCTGAATGGCAAATAAGCGCGCCTTGCAGCATCCCGCATGGTCCAGGACACACTGTTCCTTTATATCCTGAAAACTTACAGATCCCCAGGACGTCGAATGAGTAAAATGCCTCAGTTCAGCAAAACGCGTATACACACGGGGGTATGCATCTTATATCAGGTAAATGACTTTGCCTCCATGTTTCAAAGTTTCAAAGAAGACAGAATACCGTTCTCAGACTTTCAGAGAGGAGAAAAGCATTCTGACAGCTTCAAAAAGTCACCGCAGCACAGAAAATTCATGAAACAAGGGATTACTAAAACACCGAGTGCTCTTTACATTGATAAATAGGCTACATCAATGTAAATGAACAAGATGATGCAGTGATGTCCACTGCATTTTTACGTAGGTTGCGACTTTTGAGTTACAAGAGCATGCCTATTTCAGGGCACTACTCCACTCTACTTTGATATCCTGGAAACACGGTCACGTGATCATAAGTGCCCCCCGGTAATAAGCACTCACAAGGACTTTTCTGTTTTAAGGAAAATGCTCCCATTGAGCGATGCGTAGCCTACGTGTACGGGTGCGTAACTTGACATGAAAAAGTGCTGTGCTCCCTGTTGCTGAACGACGGCGAGTAGCCCACACTTTAAAGAAGCAATTCTGTGCCCACCATCATGTAATTATTAAAATTCAATATTGTAAGTGATATTTGTAATTCATCAGGTGGGTTATGAAGAAAGGGTTAAGATTTAAGACTATAGGATTAGACTAAACACTAATGGTGAGACACGAGTGAGTTAAAAAATAATAATAATCACAAAGAAGAGTGACTAAAACTGCCACAAGTAGATACTTGTCTTTTTCGATAATAAGGCTAAATAATAGCCATCATCATCATCATCACTTTTAAGCGCAGTCTCTTACAGCTGACTGTTGTTGGGAAGCTGCATTCATCACCTATCCTTTTCCTGGGCATGACAGTCCTTTGCGCTGCTGTTCTAAACCGCTGGGGGGTGCCAGTGTCAAACATTTTATGAGAATGAACTTTACTTACATACAAACCCCAGTCACGACCGCCTGCGTTGCTAGCTTGACCAGTTCGTGCTATTCACTGTTGTGATAAACGTGGTAGACGTTTCTGTAGGTTACACATTACAGTTTGGGAAATGAACTGAAGTCCACATTATAGTAGCCAAGTTTTCTCTCGGGCCAAGGTCATTTTATCCCAGGAGTTACAATATGTGGTTGTTTTATTTTTGCAAACACAAGCACATCTGTCGTTTGACTAAATACAATCATTTTTTGAGCTGTGACCTCTTGACTAGTCAAATTGATATTTACTATGCTCCCAACACTACTCATGCGCAGGGCCAGATAATGAATCCAGGTTCCCCTGGCCAAAACATTGCCTTGTGCATCCTGCTAGCCAAATTCAGGCAACTACAAGCCAGTTTTCAAATGTCTGGGAATGCTTTAGCATGTTCTGGGAGTCCCCTGCCCTCACCCCGCTTGCCCTTTGACCCCCATGTCCTGGGCCCAATTGGTCCATTCACTAATTAAGCCCTGCTGGTGCTTTGTTGAACATGGTCTTTCAATAACCTACATCAAATATTTAGTATATAATGCAGTATTCATACTTACTTAATCAACACCCCTGGTATCACCTTATAGCTAACACTGTAATCAGACAATAAAATTGCACTTCAGTTCTTCATAAGCATGAGGATGGTTTAGCAGATTGTGTAGATTATCATGTCACTTAAAAAGAAGACATCAATCATGCTCTAGCAAGGTCCTACCCTGCTGTTTTTTTCCAGAAGACTTTAAAAACACTCGTATTGAAGTGGTGGTTTGCTTAAACTTTAGTGGTAAATAGTTTCTTTCTTCATTTTTTTTCTTGACAGCTTATGGATTGCCTTTAATGCCAATGTGAAGTATTTCACAAGTCAGAACACAAATCAGAACTTAAAGCGATTGTATGGTTTGATCTTTTAAGTCTAGAGTAAGAGCAGTGGGACTAGCAACAGATATGATGATGCCTACTGACATCTAATCTAAGAGTTTACTCTTTTTCATGGAGACAGAAGATATAGCTGTGCTTGACTTTTTACTGAGACTTGACAATCACATGGTTATTACGATAAAAGCTTTAGACTTCAGATTAAAGGCGATATGCTCATGTCCAACTCGGATTTGCAGATACGAAAATATCCTAATAAACGGACGATTTATTTTTATTCCCTTCCCAAGACTTATCTTATGCTGTGACATAATCCTCAGTACTGATGCAGGAATGACGCAAAAACTCTTAATTTATTCATGTAAATTTGGATGGAAAAAAAGCCTAGTCATGGATATAGTAAGATACATAGTTTGATATAACATAGTTGGGCCTACACCATATGGAAATGATAACAAATGTTCTTAAAATGTAGAGCTTGTGTTTCAGGTAATGTTGTGCACTGTATGCTCATTTAATTAACAAAAAAGTATACACAACTATTTTAATGACTTTCGCTGTCAAACTCATAATTGATTGACACGCTGGGAATGCGAGCATATGGATGAAACATTGTAAGCCATGTTTCCAGTGGGCTTGCTAACGCTAACGCTAACGGTACCGTAGGGCTGCTCTTCTCTTGTGTCTCCCAGTAGACTGGCCCTCTGTGCTACAAGATGATAGAGGATTACAGCTGCGTAATCTGCTTGCCAGCCATCTGCCTGCTCCGCTAAAATTAAACCTGAAAACAGCAGGGCCATAGGCTTGTATCTCGGTGAAGGTACATTCTGCAGGTGATCGATAGTTGGCGCTAGAGACAACCCAACAACTGTCCATTAAATCAGGCCTTTAAAATAATTTTGTCTAATTTTAATCATTAAATGTATCAGGTATGTGTAGCACATAGCATAGTGTTACACTAGAGTACTTTTAGTCCCCAATCTAGGGAACAGGAAGAAAGTAAGTACACAGAGAAAGTGTGATGAAAGTACACATTACAAGGTTTAGTAATCTACTACTTCATCTTAACACACAGTATTGCCATATTGATACACATTCTATTATTTATAAAACAAAATAGCCAAGCTCAACTGACAATTCAAAGTGTGTATTGATCCTAAGACTTAGTGTGAGTAATAAAGGCAAGTTTGTTATTGTAGGAGAAAGTCCGTTGTTGGTGTTGTTGTTGTTGTTTTAAGCCATAGGCCTACTTATTTTGGGATTCAAAACATGTTAATGCATTTCTCAACACAGTTTATCCTTCACTAAATCCCCATGTGTTAATGGATTTCTAAACATAAACAATGGCATCACCATGCTCTTTGTTAGTTTTCTTACGTATAGTTGTGAATAATGGTAATGATCATTAGTAGCGCAAACACTGTCTCATACCGTAATAGATTAAATAGACCTACTAAAATTAAAAGACCTACAGGCCTACAAACCATTAAAGCCCTTCAGGATAAGGTCATAAATACAGTATGTCATTAAGGTAATTCTATTTTGTAATGTAATGTGTGCAGGTGAAATGACAGGGAAATTTAGATGTTATAAAGACCAAGGCATTAGAAACGTCCAGCCTATTGTTCTACTGAATGTTCAGTCGTTCCTAAAGAAACTAGCCTGGGCACGGCCATACTTCCTGTGCCGCTGCATTTGAATTTCGCTTGCAAAGTCAGTCTGGCCAAGCTCCCATTCTACACCGTTTCTACATTAACAGAGAAACTGGGACCAATGAAAATCTAGCATTTCAAAAAGTCAATGACGCGGTAGTTTAGCGACCGGAAATCTACCTCAGTCACTGTCAACATGGCGAACGTGGAGCAACGGCAAGATTTCAATGCAGCTGTAGCTGCTGTTTTGGAAGATGGATGAACATGTTAGCCAACGAAGTCTACAAAGAAAATCTCCTTGTTATTGTTGTCGACGAGGTTCATCTGACTTATAAATGGTAAGTGTTGCCAAGTCAACCCAGTTTACAGTATGTAAATAGCAGAACAACACAGTAATATCTTGCAAAGTTGTGGAGCTATTTCACTGACAAAATAGCTGCACGTTACATTGTCAGCGATAGCATATGGAATTTCAAGCTTTTGTGTAGTTACGTTTTTGTTTACTCATATGCACGTTACTATTCTCTGTCTTATACATGGACACTAATGTGATTGGTTGAAGCTTCGTCCAGTAGCAAACACAGGCATTTCACACACGTGGGTTAAGCCCGCCCTCTGAGAAATGGGTTTACAACACAGCTTGGCCAGACCAATGTTCGCAGAGCATTGATAAGTCGCGTTAGCCAGGCTAAAAGAAACAGCTTTCAACAACCAACTTTTGCAGAGAAGAGTTCCCCAACAACATATCATTTCACTAATTATTACATGACTAATACTTATAAAGTCTCTTAAAGTTGGCTATTATGTACAGTAGACACTTAAATTCCTCATAGTGACCTTTACTATACAGTATCTCTACATGCAGTTTCCGTACAAAAACCCTTTATTTTTGTATACAAGCATAGAACTAGGATTTCAAGTAGGAAAAGTCTACTTGATGTTAAGTCTTTGATGTACATTACCAAGTGTTCAGTTTCTTAAATTCAATTTAAGACTTAGTGTGAGTAATAAAGCCACGTTATGTTTTTATTAGTCAATATGGCAATTTGTCAAATTGCAGCTTGAGGGAAAAAAACAAAGACAACCAACAGAACTGCTAGACAATAGTACCCTGTGTAATTTCATTTTAACAGGTTTATATCCTACCCTTTGTACTTAAAGCTACAACATGTTATTTTCAGGGTATTCCTCAAAAATGAAAAAAGTTATAACTATGTTCATTGGTGTATAATTACTTCAAATGATACATCAGTGCATTTTTCACAATTACATGAAGCCCTTTATGTCTAGGAATGCTGTCCCTAGCAGTCCACCATTTTACCCTGCCATGTTGATAAGGGTGTCAATAGTTTTGCCTTTCATGTTTTACACCGAAACACAAAGTGCTGAATGGTCAACCACATTCAAACGTACAGTACAACATCTTACTACTGATGTTCATGCTCAAAAACATCATCGTATTATAACAAATAACACAAAATCTAAATGTGCACACACCCTCTATGGTCTTATCATGTAGGCCTCTGGTAATTTGTTAAATAAACTTCCCAATGATGAACAGGCTTCCATAAAACAACTGGTAGCATAATAGCTAGTTGTACTAATTTGTTTGAATACATAGCACACATTGCTTGTTTTTAACATGGCCTCGAAACTCAATCAGCAGTGTACATAACCAATGATCAAGCAAAAATACTTTGGATACCACATTGTGGTTGTATTTGATCTGAAATGATGCTAACGCAGTAACCAATATTTACAGTCTTGATGCCTAACACTGACCTCAGGGATAATCCTTTTTGAAATGGTTTATTTGATCAGATTTAATGAATGTGTAAGGACCTTGTGGGATTGTATAAAAAATGTATTATACATGTGTGAATTTAATGATGTGTTCTAGTACCTTCCATCCCAGAGGCAAATGTCAAATTGATTATCATAAACTTTCTATTATTAATGCATTATATCTATGTAGTTAAGCAGGATGCGATTTAGAAATATGTCCTGACAATAAGAATATTGACAGGCAAAGTGTATTTTAAAAACAGACATAGTAAAAGTTCCCACTGCTCTTTAATGTAACATGATCATTTTTAGAGCTTTTTTTCAGATTGCATTAAAGACAAAATTGTAATATAAGCAATATTTTTGTGATTTTATTGTGCTTAAATTTGAAATTTGAAGGTTCTTCCTTCAAGTTCTCCCAGCAGAGACTTCTGTGCTCTAACAAGTTCAAAGGGCTAAGGCGTTTCATTGGATTAGTTGCTTAGCATATGCCCTAGCTTCCCTCCGGCCAGTAGAACCACCTGTGGAGGGAAAACAGGTTTGCAGATAGTTGTAGTCTCATCTATAATAAAACAAAAATCGTTATTTCCCCCTCCAAGGATGAGGAATTTGAATAATATTGCCTCCTCTCTTCTCCTTTTCTTCACAAAGTTCTGCCTTGGTGAGTTACATTTTCTGTTCGTTTTTTGTGGTGTCGTAGAGGAAGATTGCTACACCTTCACTCATCTTGCTTACATGTATTTCAACAACTGCTTATTATGGTCAGGCTTTTGTATATCTTTACATACTATCTAATTGTATTTACTTTGCGTTTATAATCTGTTTACTGAACACATGCTGCAACAGTAGCAAGTGAGTCATTTTGATCACCATTTTGATTTGTGTTTAGTGTTTAGTGTCAGATCTGTTTTAAGTGTGGTTCATTTTAAGTACAGGAACAAACAGCATATAACATTTAGTGTTAATGATGTAAATGATATTTGATGTGATATATAGTCAATATACACACTCATTCTGAAATCAAAGGTTATTTCAACAACCATGACGTAACAGCACCTGTAATCTCTCCTAAGTCGATAAAACACAAAGAGGTCATGAACATGTTTCCATATGGCATTTGTATACTAAAACATTTTTTTTTCTTGGTGGCTTCTATTTTTCTCAGCACGAACCGATTACGCTCCATATTTTTTTGATAATGGGCCCAACAGTAACACTGGCAATATGGCACTGTTTAGTCTTTCAGAAGATACATCAGTCGGTAAGATTTGACCCAACACTATCTGAAAAAACTCACTCACTTAAAATATATACCAATTGCTATTCTCCATAAATATCTGACTTGCAACACAATTGTATTTGTGTTAGTATTAACTCATTATAAAATTGAAGTAAGCTGACATCAGTGCAGATGTTATCAGCCCTAATTGGGGTTTACATACCAATAGTTGTTATAGGGTAGTCTAAAGGGAAATACTCCGATGTAAACCTCATTATTTATGTATTAGTTTGTAAACTGTGGTATAACAATATGCTTTATGCACACCTAAAAGTTATAGTATGGGCTAGGCTGCTCTTTGATATATGATGATGCTAAAAAGATTCATATAGTATGCACAGGAAGGGGTACAGCATAGAAAGTACAGCAAGTGTACATAAAAATGAAATACATGAATGCATAAAAAACATGAAATACAAATCACACCACTGTCTATAATTTCTGTTTCAGGTAAACAAATATATGTTCTAAATGGAACTGACCCAGAAGGCCAACCTGTTAGATATGGACTGGCATTTGAACCAGGATCCAAGGAATATTTTCGAGTTGATCCCAAATCTGGAGTAGTTACTCTTATTGAGGAGCTGAATAGAGAGGTCAATCCTAAATATATTAAGAAATGTATTTTAGTGACGTAGTTCATTATATTTGTTTATGTATTTCTACATATATAAACAAATTTTAGCTATCAATAGCTATAGCTATACACAAATAGTACCTATTTTATTTTAGCTAAAACATGTTTTATTAACAGGTGCAAGATGAGATTGAGGTGTTGGTCAGCATTACAGATGGCCGTAATAAAGTAAGAAAAAAACACTTGTTGAAAAGTCAATAACTTGGTTATATGTATATATGTTTAGTATATATTACAAAAACATAACTTCCCTTCTTACTTCACTTTTTAGGTAACTGAGAAGGTACATGTGTTTGTGATGGATGTCAACGATGAGAAACCACAATTTCAAAACATGCCTGCAATTGTGGATGTTTCAGAGGTGAGTTAGGGTTAGGGTTAGGGTTTTTTTTAACTAGAACACAATTCGTATAATCTCTTGTCTCATACAGAATGCCTAAGAGTGAAAAAACTACTCAATACTATACTAATGCTAACACTAATACTATACAAAAGCAGAAGCAGCATGAGTTATATGAATAATATTATAAAAATATATGATTATAATGAGCAATAACAAAGTCTTGATGTGTTTGTATTGCCAGAGTACCATAACGGGCAGCAGTATCTACAAAGTGGAGGCTGTGGACAGGGATACAGGTTCAGGGGGCTCTCTCACCTACTTCATCCAGGTAATGTTTACCAGCTCTACAACAGCACGTTTTTAGTGACCCATATCTCAACATAAATCCCGTCAAAGTAGTGATATAAATATTTTTTTCTGCTTTAATGACTGTCCCTGACAGAAAATCCCTGTAAAAATGGAGGATTGAAAGGTTAGGCTGGTCATAATGAAAGTAATAATACAGTATAAGCACATTTGATGTCAGATGAAAAGTGCAGTCCTCTATACAGAGAGGGGATTAAATTACAATTACATTTCTGTACTGAAGGTACTGAGGGATTAGAGAACAGCTTTGCACCATTTGGCAGTAGTGGGGGTATGTTATATCGTAGTTTTAGTGCGTGTTGGCTATTATAGACACGAAACAGCCGGGAATGAGTAACACTGCGGCACACAACATCTGGGCCGAAGAGGTTTTACCTGCCCATTTAGACGATAGTGGTTCGTGCCTAACACAGATGCTCCACATATTATTTCCGGCCCTGGCTCTCTCATGTAGCTAGCTAGGTGAACCTCATGTGCATTTTTTATCCATATGAAACCAGGCAAAACATGGATTGAATGGGTGTATGCATGGGGAGGTCATATGTCATTATGTTTAGCTTTAAATTGCATGCTATTTCTCTGTGTGCTCTTAATGTTCAGAGCCCTGACGCAAATGGGAAGTTTGCCATAGATCGGCACAGTGGAGTGCTACGCATTAAGCAGGGAGAGATTCTGGACTTTGAGAGGTCCACAACCCATTTTGTCACTGTGGTGGCAAAGGTGAGTCAGACTGACTATGTAGTGTAGCGAATGCTTTGGTAGTGATGTGAAATGGTTCAAGCACACAGTCATTTGCATCAGTTACAATCTAAGAATAATTATTAGGCACATGAACTGTAACTAAACATGAACATTTCAGTAACTAAATCCGGAGGTTTTGAGGGGTTGCAGTTAGAGATATTGAATTGATTATTAATAAAGAAGTTTGGATCTTGAGAAGAACAGGAGATTACCAGGGAAAAACGAGGGTGGGACCCAGGAAAAATGGGAGAGTTTGGCACCTAAACTTTAGTGATGATCATGAATGTTGCTTACACAAATCACTGTATTCTTTTGTATAAGTCTCTGTATTGACATTTGTATATGTGTGTGTCTTGTCATTTATCCATCAATGTGTCGGTGGGATCAGGATGGAGGTGGTAATTATAAGGGAAAGCACCAGGTCCTCTCAGCATCTGCCACTTTGACCATCCATGTTGTTGACACCCAGGACACACCACCTGTCTTTATTGGCGTCCCATACTTTGGATATGTTTATGAGGTGTCAACACCTGTGAGTCATAGACAAACTCCACTATTATTGACTTTAAAACTAACTAAGAATAACAGTTGTGGTTCTGTAATTTGACATTGGATAATCTGCTAGAAATTATGCACTTGTTGTAATAAACCATTTTTGAGGTTTACCAGCAGTTACACACATTCTATTAATGTGGAGAAAACTGTTTTTGTTTTGGTTTAGGGTTCTGAAATTTTTACAGTTTCTGCCAAAGATGGAGATGTAGGAAACCCAAATCCTGTCCAATATTCGCTTGATTCTGGTAAGCTTTCACTCATTTAAAATAAAAATAAATACTATTTACTATTATCAAAAGCAGAACATGAGATGGGGGAGAAAACCTGTAAAATCATTACACAATTTCATTACAATTCATAGTAGCAGATGATGAACCTGTGCATAACATTATTCCTGACAATTGACCCACCCAGGTGCTGATGGGGTTTTTACCATCAACAAAACAAGTGGCTGTATAGTCCTACGTGCTTACCCTGCTCATCTGAGGAAGGAAATGTTTCATATTAAAGTCAAGGTGAGCTGTCCCACCACACACCACCCCTAACCGTCACCAAATAGTGTTTGTGGCGTGATATGTTTATCTGGTTCACTGTTGTAGCTGGGCATTCTTTGCTTCTTACGCCCCTCTTCTGACCAGGCTAACTGTAATCCAATTGTAAACAGGCATAAGCCAATTACACATCAAAGGTAAACTTAAAGGCACTGGGCCTAGGTCTCCTTGGCCACTGGTTAACTGAGGTTAGAGAAGACCTGCTGGTACAGATTTGTGGAAATATATTGTTTGAAATGGGGATGTTGGATATAAATGTCTTACCAAATAAATGGGTAATTGATTTTGGTGATACTATATGACATATATTATAAAACTATTCAGATAGTCTGTCACACCTTTTCCTATCATCTTTTCCTTGACCTTGATGACAAAAGGCGTAAGGGAGAAGTCATTAACAAAAAACGATGACAGAACTGAAGGCTCTGGTTTTTCCTAACCATAGTATTTAGGAATAGCATAAGAGTGGTCAAGACCAACCATATAAAAATTATATACTTTGAGAGCTTTACATAGCGAAGAACATTACGGTGTAACTGATGAACTGATGGTTACAATCACATTTAGAGGGAGCCCTAGAGTGACCTTCAGCCCACATCTTTAATCACATCACTTCCCACTTTTACCCTCATGACGCCCATATACTTACAGGCTTCAGAGGTGGGACAAGATGGACTCCTAATGGACTTCTCCACTACCACAGTGACCATACGAGTAGTAGACCTGAACAACCACCCTCCCACATTTTATGGACAAAATGGCCCTCAGAACATGTTTGAGTTGAGCATGTATGAGCACCCCCCGGAGGGAGAAATCCTGAGGGGACTGAAGATCTCTGTCAATGACTCAGACCAGGTGCAGTAAACCATTTGTCTCTTACCACGTGTTACACTTTATTTTATGGTCCCAGTTGCAGTGTATCTATATCATGAAGTACAGTGTAACAAAGTCCGTAACAATATGTACCAGTAACAGTACTTAAACTGTACCATAGGGTTAGGGTTAGGGTTAGTGGTAGGTACAAAATTAGCTCTTTTTACATATGTCTCACAGAATTATGTGCTTCATGCGATCATTAACAATGCCCATTTCATTAACGCTATTCATTTCATTTAGCATGGAGTAAAATTCTGGTTTTATTTCATAATACTATCATGCATACAGTGTAATAAGCTTTATCCTGGGACTTAGTCTGTTTAGACTGTTAGAGGATTCATATTTCATTATGATGAAAGTGCTTTTTTGAGTGTTGCGTAAAAAGGTTGAACTTACCCAAACAAACATTTGTTTCCTTTTTTCATTATTTTGTCATATTATGTAAGGCATTTGTATCATTAAGCACCTGGTTTTACAAAAAGACTAAAAATAATCCAGTAAATACATAACAATAACACAATGTTGGGGACAATACATTTCCAGTGGCATTTTAACTATTTTAACACATTAATGACAATAACTTTATTGAATGGGTAATTCTCTTTTCAAGACTGGAAAATGAAAATAAATGTTGCGCGAATGTTGTAAATAGGCCAACATACAGTATGCAACACATATGACTGCACCCATGTGTAGTATCACTGAAATGTTGTGAAATGCTTTAATCTTTACTGAAAGGGTTGTGTTGTTATTATATAATATTACATTATATAGTTTTTGACAAAAGTAATTTCGTCCAAGAAATGAATGATATTTAAGCTTATGTGCCACAAAATGCAGAGTGTTTTCTTTTTGTGAGTCTGTAGACGCTTTTTGTCCACGAAATGCATTTCATCCTCAAAACCCATTTTGTCAACCACAAAATGCATTCCGTCGACGAAGGACAATGTTATCCGTTGTCCTTCACATTGTCTGTCATAGAGAGTCTTTAATGACATCCAATGGATATGAAACAACAATCTGGTGGTGTTGAGATGGGCTATTTGCCAAGTATTTGACATTTATTTGCTCATAAGAGGTGACACTGTACTTCCTACCTCTAGAAACAGTGTAATTATTAGAGGAGATATAGTTTTAAATCAGTTCACACTGATATTGCACGGGGTTTCTGTTGTTTACTGAATTGTTGTCTTAGAAAAAGCATTTTCATTATGAGAGCAGATTATGACACAAAAATGCCAGGCAAGATGCATGCTGATCCTAATGTGTGTCTTGCAGGGAGCCAATGCCAAGTTTAATCTGAGGCTGGTGGGGCCAGGGCGGGTGCTACGTGTGGTGCCTCAGACTGTGCTCAACGAGGCCCAAGTCACAATCTTAGTAGAGGACTCTTCAGCCATAGACTTTGAGAAATCACAGTTTCTCTCTTTTAAGGTAATCACTTAATTGTACATCTCAGATGCACTGTTGCACTCAAGCAGGCGGCCATATTGGGTGTCCCATAAGTGTGGACCCATAAATAAAAACTAAAAATTACAAAAAAATCTAAATGTATTACTTAATGTAAATGCAGAACCTGCTAAATCATTCAGTTTTTTAGTATTTAAACTGATATACACATTTTACTTAATGCTTACACATAACTAACAAGTGTCTGTTTTAACTCAATGAACATGCAGTACACACAGTATAATACTGTGCTTACTCATTATTTGTGTTTTTGTGCAGTGGTAACATGGAGAAGAGGAACAGTGAAACTAATTTAAAATGCTCTTGTATTTCAGTTGCTTGCAGTGGAAATTGACACTCCTGAGAAATTCAGTGCAACAGCAGATGTAGTGATTCACCTACTGGATACCAATGACAACGCTCCTAAATTCTCTTCAGAGTATTACATTGCTCGAATCCCTGAAAATTCCCCTGGAGGATCCAATGTTGTAACCGTAACAGTAAGTTAATTTGTGAATTTCATCAATGCACAGTTATGACCCACTGATCTAAGTCGGCTTTATAACAGGTATCTGGGGGCCTGGATTCGTAGAAGCAGGTTGGCAATGGTGTGGGGTAGATTGGCAAAGCAAGAAAAGCAACTTAAAGAAAGCAAAGGAAGGACACATGTAGCTGGAATCAAAGGTTTTCAGTATGGGTACATGGATTTTAGTATTGGTCCAGATGCATGTGATTTAAAGTGTAAGAGTGCAGTTCCTTCTTAGTAATTTAAGCTGTAACCAAAACCCATAGAAAGTAGGCCAATAACATCTTTCCCCTCAAGCATTCTTCTTGTTCTGGCTTTAAATTGCCAACACAGAATGTATAGGGTCGTCTATAGCCATCTCACCAGCTTTGTTCAGTGCTGCTCGAACTACAGTACAATGGAAAATCAAGTTTGAACACTTGAGTTCAACGTCATCGTTCTCAGCCCTCCCTCTGTTCGCTGATTGGCCTGTACGCATTCAGAGATGGACTGAACTGAAACTTATGCTATGCTATGCTATGCTATGCATAGACAGTAGAAGAAATGGAGCTATGCTCCCTGACGCAGTTGCTGGAGGTAAATGAAACTGAGAGGAAACACTAGGCGGCACTAGCCTGGTTAGGCTTGCATTGGCGTGGGCGCAGAATGGAGGCACAGTGGTTGTCCAATGGTGGCCCAGTAACAGATGCCTCCTGTTGCAGTCCTGGGAGGCTAAATGTTTGCTAAGTGATTGCCAAGTGAGCACAGACATGGCTCAGTGGTTGCCCAAACATTGTTCAGGACTTGCCTATGTTGCCTACAATCACATTGGTTGCATAAGGAAAGCACAAGCTATGCAGGCAGGTAGCCTACAAGTCATTTACAAGATTGCCATAAAATTATTTTTTTTGGTGGTTCAAGGGAGCAAAAAAATATCCTTAGTTGTTATTGTGTTGTTGTATTCATGCAGATTTGAAATATAGGTGAAGTAATTTAAGTGCTTAGATAATATACTGTGCAATAAAAGGTGTTTTCTCTTCTAATTATATGATTATTTTAATGCAGGCTACAGATCCAGATTCAGGTCTGTGGGGTGAAGTCAAGTACTCTATATATGGGGATGGATCAAACATGTAAGTGAGATTCCATTGTTGCACTTCACTCCTTAAATTCCTTACTCGACCTACCACTTTACCAATAAGCCAATAAAATGTATCTACTGTAGGCTATATTCTGTTTATCTCTCTCTCTCTCATTCTACACACACACACAGACACACACAGGCACACACAAAGGCACACACACACACACACACACACACACACACACACACTTTTGTAATATTACTGTGTCCCTACCTGTTTTGTGTTGTTACGGAGACCATTCCGAAACGCTTCACCTTTGTGGGTTTATATCCAGCTGTTAGAACAGTTTTACCTGCTGATATAAATCAGTAGTATATTTTCACTGTCAGATATGAACATCTTTTGGGGGCAGTGCACTTTGAAAAACAAAGGGTTAAATGCAATTGTTAAATGAAATATGAAACATTTGAACCCAGCTTTTAAATAAAATATAAACTAAACTGGAAGGTTTTGAGTACTTTCAAAGGAGCAAGTTCATTAAAATCTAGGGAGCCAATGTGCAAAAAAACCCTTTTTATTCTGGGGTTCAATAGGTGTAGAAATCAGTGTCAGGAATTTACAGTTATCATGATCATTACCTCAGAAAAGTAATAGGACTCACACGGAGTCCAACATTTCGTGATAACAAGACAGATATCCCCCTGTGTTTCTATCTTCTTTAACTCCCTAATGGGATTGAGGAAGAAAATAGAACATTCTCGTGAGTCATTGACATCCGTAATTAGCTTGCAATGTGACATTGCCTCACACAGTAAGGCAATTCTACAAACAGCTCTGATGATGTTGCAGCTCAAATAGCTCTGACAACAGTTTATATGGCTTAATCAAAATGAATAAAATATATTATTAAAATAATTTTAAAAATTCAAAAAACAACATCATTTTTAATAGAAATAATAATTTTCCTATTTCATTAAAGTATAATCGCTTAGCCTCTCTTGTCCATTTTAAATAACTTTATTTTACCTTTTCTAGGTTCCTCATCCAGTCACAGTCTGGGATTATTTACACTCAACCTTGGGCTAGTCTGGATGCTGAAGTCAAGTCTAAGTATAATTTCTATGTAAAAGCCGAGGACACTGAAGGAAAGTACAGTTTAGCTGAAGTTTTTGTAACCATCCTTGACCTCAATGACCATCCACCTGAATTCAACAACAACTTTTTGGAGACAACCATGGTTATTGGAGCACCGATCAAAATAGAGGTCAGCTGACAAAGCCATGTTATTATTATGCTATCTTTAACCTTTCACATTCACCATATACAGTACATGTATTCATATGTGTGTGTGCTCACATATGTAGGTGTTCTCACATGTGTGTGTGTGTGTGTGTGTGTGTGTATGTGTGTGTGTGGGGGGGTCTTGGGATTGGAGGGTCGCAGGTTCGATTTCCGTACCAATAGGGAAACATGGGCGGGGGAGTAAATAACCAGTGCCGTCCTGCACTCTTATGTATAACTGAAGTGCCCTTAAGCAATGAATCTAACTCCATGTTACTTCAGGGGGACTGTCCCTGCACCTAATTGACTGTAAGTCGCTCTGGATAAGAGTGGCAGCTAAATGCAATGTAATGTAATAAAATGGTGGGTGGTTATATGTGGTCTGGTATTTATTTTTTCCTCAGGCAACTGATGAAGACGCAGAGGAGCCCAATAATGTCATTGAATACTCCATCATGAAAACGGAGCCAGACAACATCTTTGACATCAACTCTGACACAGGCGAGATCAAGCTGAAGCCTTACATCAAGTCCATGGACATCGTTCAGAACATCACCAACCAGAAAGAGTGCACATGGTCGGTGGTGATCCAGGCCAGAGACCGAGGATCTCCCTCCTTCAGCACCACCACCGTTTTGAAGATTGACATCACTGAACAAGTAAGTGTATAATCCCTTTAGATTGGTCATTATCAACCTCAGAGGCGTAGACAATTTATTATCAAGCTTTTTCAGTAATAGTTATTAAAGATCTTATTATTTATAGTCAAAACACACTTGTTATAGTTTTAAACAGTACAGAAATTCTTTCTTTAATCTACAATTTCATTTCCACTTTAGACAATTGATTAGCATGTACAAATAAACTTACACTACACACCTATGCAAAAGCATTCAGGGGTGGTATTCATTACACTTAGCATGGGGGATAACTTTGTCAGCGCTTAACAAAATAAGACAAGCTGAACATACAGTGTGATTTCTATGTCACTGCATGTTTACATTGACAAGAGTTCTTTATTAGCTATTTGCCATACAGTACACTGCAGGTTTTGCATCCTTCTGATGCAGGAGTCTGCCATGATAGGTTATCTGATTGACTGTGCTTTTGATACATTTGATACATCTTTAAGATGATTTATTATCATATCATTTCCAGATCAAATCCAGAGCACTAACATACCTCATGAACATCAAGAGACAGCCAGGGATTGTTTTCAGCATATGCTTGACCAGCATTGTGTCGGCCATTACTTTGACAGTGCTCATTTCCACCATAACTTACTGGAGATCTGTAAAGAAATCACGGGTCCAATCACAGGGCAAGATCAGAAGGATTGTTCGGAGGCCCTGACACACCCTCTCTATTCTGGCTTTTTTGTTCACTCTCAACTCACACCACTATACAGAACTAAAAGTTTAGTAATGGTGTCATTGCACTCACATTAATGTTGTACTACAACATTATGTCTGTAAAAGGGTACAAGAGCACAATTAAAAATACCATAAAAGGGCACCTGAAAAGATGCAGGTCGCCACCAATGTCTATCACATAATGTTTACACATGTAGACTATATGTGTGATTGCTTGGGTCATGATTGTGGGTGCCCCACTCAAACCCTTCTGATCTTGTCCGACCATGGAATCAGGATCTGAGACGTAATAAACATCTTAAAAGCAAATTTATACACATTTACAGTGCTGCCTTGAAACCCCTGGTCATTGATAGTCTTTCTTGCAATTCATCTGTGTCTTACCCAAATGATGACAAAACATTCATCACTTCAGTCCCATGGACTTGATTTCTCTTTGTGCTCTTTTACAGACTCAACTCAATGGACAATTTGCGTCCTTTTTATTGCACGGTAGGGAACATCCCTTAAGAATCCTAGGCATGATCGGTTGTATAATCTGTAGCATGCTTGTTGCCACAATTGTCATATCTACTGTTACGTTTATACGCAACAACAAGTCCAACAAGATCTTGCCGAATCGCCGCATCATCAGGAGAAGGAAAAAGTTCAAACATTTTGGACTTAAAGGGCCAGTAACCCACAAAAACAATTTCGAAGTGAAAGAGGAGCCCGACCACATAGAGAACATTAACTACAACAACAATGTCAACACACACGGTCACACCCACCACCAGGTCATTCCTATGCACCCCCCAGCAGTCCCTCCCCCGCTCCCCTGCTACCACCGGCCAAGTGAACGTCAGTGGGCCAGTCCCAAAGTCAGTTCCAGCACAGTGCTTCTAAAGCCCAAGAGGCCGATAAAGACTAAAGAGAATCACGTGAACACAGCACTGGTCTCTGAGCTGAAGATGAAATTTGAACAGAAAAGATTAGTCAGCCAGTACTGAGTCAGAGTGTGCATGTAAACGGACACAGCTGTGGAACATCGGCAAACAGCAATGACAAGAGGCAAACATCTGCTGGAGAGAAGGTGTTCCAGGTGTGTGAATCTGTGATGATGGATCACACAAAAGAGATACCAGCCCAGACATCAACCATTAGCGGCCTGGAACAGCTGCTAGGGCAGCCATGTTTCTTTTTCAAGCTTTCACAAGGACATTTATGCTTGTGCTCAACCAGGTTGGGAGGAGAACCTGTGTTGCTGGTAGCCCACCTTAAAAAGTCTGTATGGATAGGCATGCAATAAAAATATATACTACTCTGACTTGCTAAACAATGCCCAATGCAATGTTGAAATGTATGACTGTGATAGCAAAAAAATGTCCGATTTGTACAGCACATTTGTACAAATTCAATCAGTATGAGAACAGTGAATCTGTGTTGTCTTTGTCTTTGAATTCAATACAGCTATTTGATAAACTGTTTATTTCTTTTTACAGATTGTGTTGAGTCAGTATTATGTTCTTCAGAACCTAAAAATGGTCTGTCCATAGAGTGGATCATTAACAATCATTGAATCTAAAAAAAAAAAACAGGTTTACAACATGCCGATATAACAGCCTCATGCTATGCCAAATCTCATTGGTTCATGGGTTTTTCTCCTTTCATGGAAATCATATGTGTACAGTGTTTTTCCAATTTCTATGGGAGGTGCAAGTGTTTTCAATAAAACTGATCTTTAAAAGTGTGCAGAGGTGTGTTTTTCCACCACTGAGACATAAAATAATTTGATGTAGTAAGTTGGCTGACAACGTGTTGATCATGGAGTGTTGGTTTTCTTCAGAGGGCCCATAATTTCTAGCAGTAATGTTGATACAGGCTGTGCAGGTATTTTTGTACCAGCATCACTTACATACCTGTTTCATTCACCATCACTGGAAGAGGACAGCAGAAAATGAGGACTTCACACGAGTATGATTCTAGGTTCCTCATTCAGTCCATCTAGTGCAGATGAGGCAAGACTGGACAGTTGAGGTGGAAAGAGGTGACCAGGCAGCCAGATCAAAAACAGCTGGATCTTTATTAAAGATGAAGGCAACTTGGCAGTGTACACACAAAAAGATGCTAATTGCCCTCAACCCTCAAATTGGTCCAATTAGTGCTCATTGGACCCTACCACCTCCAATACCGGTAATGACCTTAAATATAATATTTACAACCTCAATACCACGGGGCGGTGTCACCTTCTCACACTCATAAAAAAAAATTAGGCAGGTGATTGAAGTTCACACTAAATGCTGCCAGACATGAGTGGATTAAATATAGAAGACAAGGTCAGGTACATATTCTACAGCTGCTGAAGCATGCAGAATGCATATGGTATATAATTGTAAAATGGTAGATTTATCTGCCCTCCAGAATCTGCTTCTGATAACATGGGGTCTAAAATAGATGTTTCTAAAATAACAAAACATTGCTGACAACTATGTCCCCACAATTCATGATCTCATGAGCATTTTGGATCGCATTTTAAAACTTACACAACCATATTAGGAAAGCTTTTGAGTCCAAGTTACTAGTGCCAAGAGCAAAAAAGGAACAAATGGAGAGGCATTACGCCCCGGTAGGAAGTGAGTAGGATTATTCTGTTTTGGAGAGAGGATTACAAACTTGTAAAGTGCACTGATGCTGAGGGATAAAAAGGAAGTCACGGAAACTGAAGCATGTGTGTTTGGGTGCATATTTTTTGGAGATTCGCTGTTAACATAGACTTTCTGACTAAGTTCCATAAACAGTTGATTCAGGATTCAGGATTGCAAAAATAGCAAAGCTTTGGCACATAAACAGAATGCGTTTTTACATATTTTTTAACTGAGCAGAGTTATGGCTTAAATATGTAACATTTTAAAAATATTCAGAAGGCCTACAATGCAACTTGTGCGTATGCCTTTTTACAGTGACAGCACAATACTTTTAGCATATACATGTTATTTAATGATTCCTTTTACAGTGTATTTAAATGTAACAACATGTAATATTATGTAGTAACACTGTACAAAACTAACACTAACCCTAATCCTAACCCTTACCCTATGGTTCAGTGTGGAAGAACATAATGTTACATATTATACACTTTGCTACACTACTTCATGATGTAGGCACACTGTAACAAGGACCATAAAATAAATTGTAAACGGTGAATGTATAGTTGAGCAAGAGCCATGTAAATGGCAATGAGCAGATCAACATGATGAGCACGGGATTGGGGACAGCTCACAAGCCACTGGTGGGCTTTAACAGGGGGAGGAATTAGGCAGGGATTGCTGCTCACGTTTTATATCAAGTAAACAATGGCCTTGCTCTGTCTCTCTCTCTCTGTCTACAAAGGCATTAAGCTTTAGTCATCTGCTCCAGTCACACCATCACAAAGATGGGGCCATTGGGGCCACATCTGTGTTAAGTATTTCCTGTCATTCACAGGCATGATAACAGTAGAAACACCCTGAGCTCCACACATGCAACTTTGAAATGGATCTAGGATTTAGCTTCATCTGGTGACATTTTAAGCCAAGGGGGACTACACATGCATTTCAGCATAAAAAGGAAGACATCTCATTTTCATTTATTGTTTTATATCACATCTGCTCACACATAGAATATAATAAACATTGCACACAATAAACCGTAAAACATGAAAAGCAAAAACAAGCAGATTATTGTGGTTATGTTGTATGTTATCCTGAAAACATTTCACAGGCTCCCTGTGCCACTAAGGGTTGAATGTAAGGTTTGCATCCTCACCCATCAGTTTATTCATGGACTTGACCCTCTTGATCTACAGGAACTCCTTATCCCCAGGTGTCCTAACACACACACCCTCTTTTCAGCAACCACAAATAACTTCCAAGTTCCCAGAAGCAAGCTTCATAGCATTGGTGATCAGGACTTTTTGTCTGTTGCTCCAAGGATGTGGAACGCCCTCCCCATCCATTTGAGGGTTCCACAGACTATGTATGTATGTATGTATGTATGTATATACTGTATATATTTGCATAGTTGACTTCACAACAGAATGAACAGAATCATTTTATATTTGAAGACATAAAAACAGCTATCTGGCTTAGATGCCATAGTGCAGAAAAAATATACTCTTCTAAACCACCACAGCCATATTGTACTGTATGTGTAAAAATAAATTCCCTCATGTAACAAACCCTCTGCCCATTAAAATTGATCAAAACTGTGTTAGAGGTAAAATCTGGTACTGAACAAAGCAGTTCCCATATAGAAAAAAAATCCCAGTCTCAATGTCCAGATTCTAATACAGGCTTTACCCCAAAGCCATAAAGGCTTTACCCCAAAGCTTTGCTTTTTCGTCATACTGAGAAGCCATACTCTTTTGACTTTATTGTTAGTTGAGTAGCTTTACTTAAGATGCCATCTGCAGCCCCTGCATTCAGGATTTAAAGTTAAAACATTTGATATGTCCAGGAAAGCATATTGATATCGTTTAACATTCAAACATTTTCATAACTCTTGCACAACATTCATTTTAGGTTATGGTCATGGTCATGTGCCTGAATGAAATCCTTTTCAAATCCTTAACCTATGTAAATATAGCCTTGGCAGGCTTAGACGCAATCTCTGTAAATCAAATAGTGTGGATGGCTTTCCACTGGTGACGTGGCAGTTAAGCAACAGGGCTTGCGGCCAGAGGGTCACACCAGATCCAGTTGATGGATTCAAGTTTGGTTCAGTTGGACTCAGTTGGGCACAGTACACATGTAGTATGATTATAAAAACAGCAACTCAACTGTGCTCTGGTACAGTCTGATATGATAACCATGTAAGTGCAGGCCAGAGACCACCAAAGACAACCATACTCTGGTTACAGTATGAGGGAAATGTACCTAGTGTCAGTACACCCTTAATAGACCTCAGAGGTGGGACCTCGATCAGCTTTCGCATCAGATCTCCTCCGAGATTTCCTCTCCTCACCTGAGTCTTTAAAGAGACCCTCATCACTGGCAGCCTGAAGGCTGTCAAAAGAGCTCTGCCTATCACTGGATTTATCCAGCCCTGCTGACCGCCATCTTAATCTCCTACACCTTTCTGTGCAGCGTTCAAAACAGTTGAATTTGATGTCTGTGGTGCAGGCATACATTCCTGCTGGAACAGCCAGAACCATAGCAAGTACAATGACGACAATGTGAATGAGCTTTTCCCTCTGCTCCATCTCACTGATGTCATTTCCTGTCACAAACACAATACACTGACCAGTCCTTGGCACCTGGTTCCTGAGAGTGACACAAATTTCATATTTGGTGGCTGGCAGCAAGTCTGACAATGAGTAGCTGTTTATGCCAGGTCCAATATAAATCATCTCCTTTTTAGCTATGTCAAATTGGCCAAAGTGGATGGTGAACCAGGCCTCGGCAGGGTTCTCTAAGACGTACCATTCGATGGTGATGCCGTACACGGTTTGTTTGGCAATGCGAATGTCAATGTACACGTTCTCGTCAACTGCTGCTGCTGGGAAAGCAGAGGAGTCGGGTGAGGGGCTTTCAGGTGTCTTGACTTCCAGCAGTATGCTAACAGATGAGTTCCCAAGGAAATTGTTGGCAGTACAGGTGTACACGCCCTGATCAGCAGGCTGAAGAGATGGGATCGCAAGTTGGGACTTCATGGTGTCTTCGTCCACTCGGGTGAGGGATTCTATTGTCACCATTACAAAAGTGAGAGTGGGGAGTGGAGAGTTAGCATTAGTTATTTTACCACATTTTCTAATCTCATGACATGCCTACCTCTATTCACCTGCTTCACAAGAAGTAAAAATAGACTTAGATGCAGAGTTAGATAAAGTGGATTTAGTGTTCACTGTGAATACAGCAAGAACTGAAATTTCAGGTAGTTGAGGGTTAACAATTATTTTAGCTTTGGTGCTGTTGTTCTTGTTGTTACTCTTTGTTTGTTAAGTGAGTGTTTAGTGACGTAAATGAGAATAACAACAATATATATATATATAACTGATTTGGGGCTGGAAACAACGTTAAGCTTTTTAGCTTGTTTAACTGTACATTCTGTATGAGTTCTATACATGTAGATTAATTACAGATTTAATTATCTGCAAGAGATATCAAGCTACACAAAAGTTGATTCCAGACTTAACCTTACCATTAAATCCTCTTATTATCTTGAGACCATATGTCCACCAAACTGTCGGTTCTGGGCGAGCCGTAGCTACGCATGTGAGAGAAACACTCCCACCCGCCGGGATAGTGATATTTGTAACAGATGTTGTGGCCACGGGCTTCATGCAGGTCTTTAGATCGACCTCGTGGAAGAATTTACCCGCTCGCAGCTGAGGGCTGGAGCAGGACAAGTAAGAGTTCATCAAAATGATGGGAGGACTGATAGATCTTACGAAGTCCACAAACCCCATTAAGCGGCAGTCACATAACCAGGGGTTTTCGTGAAATGCCAGAACAACATTCGGCACTTGCTCTCCGTCCTCCATCTTGTGGTACAGCGGCCAATTTAAGAAGACATCTTTAGATATGACCCTAAGCTGGTTGAAGGATAAGTCTAAGTAGGTCAGACTTGCTAAATGTTTCAAAGCGTGTTCTGGGAGTGCATCTAAACGGTTGTGTTTCAAGTCTAAGATTTTCAGGCCTGGAGTATCTTCAAACGCTGTCCATGGTACTGACCGTAGTTTGTTCCCTTGTAACCTTAATTCCGTCAAATTGCCCAATCCCTCCCAACTCTTGGGGTGAATAATATTGACCTCGTTAAAATTCAGCCAAAGGTGTTCCAGCGCATGTAATTTAGCGAAGCCCCCTCGAGGAAGTTCTGTAAAGTGAGCATTTTCAATCCGAATCTTTGTGAAATCTTGAGGAATGTTTCCAGGTATTCCATCTAAGGCGGTTTCCATACATAGAAGTGACCTACGGAGATAGAGAGGTAGCCTTTTTAATTGGACTGTAACTATAAAGGCGTTAATGTGTCAGTAAATTAACTGAATGCTGGATGCTATGAGATATTTCTTATGCTGACACAAAATGACGCCCGCTTAAACAACATGCGAAGAATGTCAAGAGTTACAAGAACAAAATTACAGTTTGCGTTTATCCTTAGTCTGACACATTATGTAACACTGTTGGTTTGCCTGTCAATAGCCCAAACAGACACTTACCTACCATGGCGTTCAGTTGTACACGTACATCCGTTTAGACACTGTGAGTTAATTTGACAGTATTGCAAAAATACCACACTTACAACAAATATTGTACTAAAGTTGTCCATAACTGTCAATCACGGCTGCACCGAACCTGAGCTAGACATGTCTACAGGTACGGTCAGATTAATCCCATAAGCCAGTTGAAATCCTTGACGTAGGTTACTTTGTAGAACAACACTAAACTGTGTAGCCTAGTATAAAACACTTGCCATTATTCCGAATAGAGTAGTGCCATTCATGACCTTCTAGTATCACAGGTTGCCTGCTGGTGTTAATCTGTGTTGTAGGTGGTAGCCTAAATATATTAAATGTAAAGATGTTCAGTAAGCACGTTGGCTATTAAAACAGAAATATTCAATTTACAATGTGCAAAATAATGATGCATTCATGAGTAAGTATGCCAGTGCATTTCTGAGTCTTGTTAAGTGTTCAAATGTTTTTTATGTATTTTTGTTCAAACAAAGTAATTAACATGAAGAAAAACTTTAAAATGCCTGAGAACAAAGAAAAGATGTATATAATGTAGGCCTTCAACAGTTGGAGACAGTCGGTAAAATTAAAGAACTAGATTTTAAGTATGCTGTGATTTTTTTTGTTTTACCAGTGAAGAAACTAACAGCTTAAAAAATCTCATTGGCTAACTCTGTTACAAAGAACACCACTAACAATCCAAATCATCCACTTCAAAGAGAGAAAGAGAAAAAAGTTATATTTCCATCCAATGAATTATTAGGCTACTATTAAAACAACTGCTGGTAAAGGGATTGAAAAAGATTGCACATACAAAAGGATTTCTATTGGTGTAAATCAGTTTTACAAACAATGCACAAGTAAAGAGGAGACTTAAGAATGTGCAGAAATATATCATGTTCAACATGTTTTCCAAGACCTTTGTAGTTATAGTGTAATTATATTCACAGTGTGACAATACCTCCAGTAAATGTTGTATCATGTCTTTCATGAATTTCATGTATTTTACAAAAATGCTCTTTATGATGATTAAATAGTTCAGATCGACACACTGCATACTTAACTTGCATTACACACATACACACACACACACACACACACAGTCCATCTATTCCATGCAGTCTGCTATTTCACAAAGCAATTGCTTTATTATACAGTACACATTCTGTTGTGTTGTGAATTCTTCACGATCCCTTTGTATAAACTTTATGCACCTTAAATACCTGGCTGTCATATTTCCTACAGCAGTGTAAAAATTGCCTTTATTTATCAAACTTAAATCCTCATTTGCACAGCCAGTGCAAACTCAGATGCTGGGTCCAACTGCTAGTAGAGTCCAGTTATGGCCGCCCCACTCTGTCAGCAGAAGTATTCGTTTGGCTGTCCCTCGATCTTAGCAGTCAACTCTGAATCCAGACTGGATCTGGCTGACAGAAGTCTGTTTGATTCCTCGGGGTTTAACCTGGCCAGGTACTCCCCTTCTAAACCTTTGGCTTTCGTGCCGGGGGAAAGAGTCTCAAATGTGACATAATTGTCCTGAATGTCTTTTGACTTTTTTCCCAACATTTTTTGGATTTTCCTCTTAAGTGCCCCACAGCAGACAATCACCGTGAGCGGAACGGCTATCACACAGGCCACCGTAATTACAACCACATTAATGAGCTTTTGCATTCCATTAGCGGTGGCAGCTACATCTGTTGAGAAGATTACACATTGCTCTTTTTTTGGGATCAGTCCCTTGACGCACACGCAGGCAATGTATTTGGTCTTTGGCATCAACCCCTCGATGGTAATCCTGTTGTTGCCTGGGTTGACATTAATTCTGCGCATGTCCCTCTCCCCAAACACTGCGTAGAGCACACTGAATGCAGTGGTGTTCTTGGCCTTCGGGGCTCTCCAGTTCAGGCAAACCGTGTGGTCCGTGTCACCGATAACCTTCACGGAGCGCACCACTCTGTCAGGGTCCTGTTGCAGAGACGACGTGTTAGAGGCCAGATTGCTCAGGTTGGTTTCCAGTAATCCATCCGGACTGGTGGTCTGGACGTTAGCTCCACTATCAATATTGCTGCTGGTCTGCAGGTTTACACTGTTGTCACTGTTGTTGTTGCTGCTACTGCTGCTGGTGCTGCTGGTGCTGCTGCTGGTGCTGCTGTAGCTCTCTCCAGGGTAGGGGCCCGTGTAACGGGTCGGCTCAACAACAGGACTCGCCTGAGTGGTCGGTGTTGGAGAAACGTATCTCGCAATGAGCTTTTCCTGGTAGGCTGCTGCTTTTCCCACAGCGTTGGGCTTCTTTCCTCTCAGCGACTTTGGAGTTGTTGTCTGGTTGTTCATCTTTGGGGACTCCGTTATCATCAGGGAGATGACCGCCTCTGCACTCCCTGCATAGTTTGTAGCTTTACAGATGTATTTGCCAGAGTCAAGGTAGGAAACAGCTGGAACGCTTAGAATTGACCAGGCAATTCCCTCCTTTGAATTCTCTTGTTCAACTGCAAAGTAAGACAGGAGGCAAACACAATATAAATGATGAAGTAAACTTTGCAGGTATGACAAAATACTATTATTACAGCATATCACTACACATAAAGGAGGCTTTGCCTGTAACAACAACATGCCACTGAGTAATCAGTTTTATGTGTTCACACTTTATATGAATTACTTCAAAGTTCAGTTTACACATAAAAAGACAACAAATTAAGGTTCTTAGTTTTCCATTTTAATTCAGAACTATTTCACGTTCAGTTTATTTCACTTTTTAACAAAGTGTCAAAAGAAGTATTTTGTGGCTTTCTGTGCTTATCATTCTTTTCAAATAAATCCTCTTCAAAATCAACTGTGCAATACCATTCCCAACTGTCTTGGATATTATTTATACATGTTTTATTCATCACAACTATGGCAGTAACTCTGCATTACCGAGATTTTGTCTTAACAGTGATTTAGAATCTCACAAAAATCTTAACTAGTTCAAATACTTAAGTTATAAATATAAATAAAGTTCAGTTCACAGTTCATAGAAAAATGGACTTGTTTAATGAACTAATTCTTTTAAACTACTTCATACACAACACTGTCGATAATACATTTCAGCAAACCTACACCTTCAATGTAGCATGTTACTACACTTGGTGGAGGCCCTCTCTGTAACGGCCATACAACAACATGAAACCCGGGTAATGCATCTCAGGCTACGTCCACATTAGTCAGTTTCTAAATAGAAATATAACAAAGTTGTCACTTTTCTGCCTGTTGTCTATATCAGTCCATCTCTGTCACTAGTCATGGCTCTGGAACTGTGACAAGTTAGAAAGAGAGCCAGAGCTATTTGGTAAAAACGTTGTGTGTCGACAGAAATAGTTTTGTTTTTGAAACGGTGGAAACACAAAGATGTGGATATAACCTCAACCTCAGCCAACTACTACTTTGCTGCAGCTGCCTCACCTGTCCCATTCATGGGTCTCCCATCTGCCCGTCTCCAGGCGAGTTCTGGGATGGGGATGCCGATGGTGCCGCAGCGCAGCAGAACATTGTTTCCGACTGGGCTGCGAACCCGGGCCACAGCAGTGTGAACTCTGGGTCCCTGGCATTTCCTCAGCTCTGCATCACTGAACAGCACACCAGAGAGACTCTCCGGCTCGGCACACCGCAGCCGGGTGTCAATGAAGGCCACCAGTAATGATGGAGATTTCTGGAACTGGACCAGATCATAGAGACGGCAGTCACAAACCCAGGGATTGTCATGTAGACCTAGGATACAAACAGAGTGCTGTTAAATTGTGATTTATGGCAACATCCTCACCAATAAATGAAATAAAAACATTAATTTAAATTAAACTGAAAGCAACAAAATACTATCCTAGTCAAATATAAGGATGATGCCCACACAAAAAAACCTACTTACCTAATATCATTTTTGAATCTGCTCCAGGGATGGGGTTTACTGTTAACCAAGTTGTAAGAACATCTGATGGTACAGTCTGTAAATTGTTGCTGGAGAGATCTAAGTATGTCAGATTCTTAATGTATGAGGTTGCCTCAGAAGGAATGGATGAAATCTGATTGTTATGCAAATCAAGGAGTCTGAGGCTAGGCAAGTCCGTGAGTGATTCCCATGGAAACGCTGTCAGCGCGTTCCCATCCAGACGTAGCTCTTCGAGGCTAAGCAGACCACGGAAGCTGTCCGTGTTGACCAAGGACAACGCATTAAAGGACATCCAGAGAAATTCCAGATTCGAGAGGTAGTTGAATGCTTCGCCTGGGATTCTTTTGATGGCAGTTTTCTCAATCCTGAGCTTAGATGTATCGACGGGAAAGCTTGCAGGCACCAAAGAAATCTCTGGGTCATTGCAAATAACACTCCTATTGGGAAAAGGCAAAACCACCTGTCAGTTGTCAGCTGAAACAAGGGAAATATTCTTTATGGAAAATTCATAAAACACGCAAAAATAGAAAAACAGTATGGCCAAGCGACACCGTGTGCATAAAATGCAGGCATTCCATCTATTGCTTCACTGTAGTCTCGCCCCCACGTGCTGTGAAATGCCAGTGGCAGGACCACAGCCCAAAATACTTGAGCGCGCAAGTTGAATTGCGTAGACTTTGACTTTGCCCAGTGTTACAAACACAAAAAAACAACAAATACTATTGTTGCCAACTCACCTTGCTCTGGATCCGTCACTCAAGTTGTGGTAAAAACAACTACATTGCGATGGACAGGAAGTCCAAACGAATCGCAATGTCACCACCAGGACACCCAAAACAGATGTAAGGAACATGCTGCTCCTAAACACGGGACAGTTCGCCCCCCAAATCTATCGATAATTACAGAAACTTGTCGCATCGATATGCACCCCGGCAATATGGCATTGTCCTCTTGCCTTGATATCCCATAGTGATCTGACTGCTATGAGCCGCCAGATAAAAAGGATAGAGAAGGATTAGGGCTCGCGTTATTTTCATTTACATGCGTATTGCATCCTTGAATGCGATAGGCTATGCAGACTCCTTTTTTTTTCTCGGTCCAAAAAACACTCGAATCTGTCTAGATGCTCGCTCTCTCTCTCTCTCTCTCTCTCTCTCTCTCTCTCTCTCTCTCTCTCTCTCACACACACACACACACACACACACACACACACACACACACAAACTCACACTCACACTCACACACACAGAGTGCGGTCAGTCTAATAAGCAGATGGTTAGCAGATAGAGTTCTATAAAGTTATGCACAAATAAACTGTAACTCTGCAAAAAAACACCCAAAACGTCAATCAAATATTGGAATGTGGCTAAAATAAGTAAATCAGCATAGGACAACCTGACAGTTAAGGTGTCTTAGAAATTGGTGTATACAGTATGTTAAACTTTGTGCTACTTTAAATTTTACTTAGAGCTTGCATAAAGATAACATACATGCAGGTAGGCACACTGGTAGGGGGAGAAAGATTGAACTACGTGCATGCCCATACTACACATGAATGTTCTACACTCTTTAAACAAATCTTTTTTGTTGTTGAACTGTTGCTGAACTAAATCACTGTATTGGTAATACAGTTTAGGAAAAACAACTGTATTAATAAAGGAGCAACTACAAGAAATTAGAGACCCAGTTCAACCAAGATGGTTGCCCTTTGGCCTCTCATTAGGCAAGTTCAAGATCAGGCAGCAGTGCTTCAGTTAGTGTTGGCTACTAGTGTCAAACCTTAAGCAGTCAGTGAGGGTTAAATAGTCTGAATCCCTATGTTTCCTAACCGCAAGCACTGAACCGCCAAGGATTTAACTGGTGTTAAGCGACATAATTTCAAATTAGTAATGTCTTCCAGGGCCTCTGCACTGGGCCCAGAGCCAGTAGACCTGTGTCCCAATCGTGGTGTGGCTATATTTTATAGAAAAACAGATTTCAAAAACTGGCACTGTCACTAGGCAGTATGTGGTTATGATGCTTAATGGATGGATACTAGCCCATAGTCTATTTTAATGACAGTATAATTTAAGATGTCATTAATATTTAAGATATAATATGAGTACAGAACAAGATATGCATTTTGTTTGGTTACTACTTCATGTGACATATTACATTTAAATCAAAAAAATATTTTGTCCCCACATTTTGTAATGACCATCACCATAGGTAATAATGTATTACAAGATGGGGGAAAATGTGTTACATATTCAGACATGTTACATATTCACATACAGACACTTATAAAACGTGGCACAGTTTTACAAAATGTGGGAGAAATTACATAATGGAGTAAAAATTCACTACATCACATAATGTAGTGTTATTACATAATGTGTTGTAACATGATGGTAGGGAGGGAAGTTGGCATTACAAGTTAACTGTAAAACCTCAAGAACACCACACACATGAGTTACAGGCACATCTAGGTTACTTTAGATGTGCCTGTAACTCATGTGTGTGGTGTTCTTGAGGTTTTACAGTTAACTTGAAATGCCAACTTCCCTCCCTACCATCATGTTGCATCAAGTTGACGGTGTCTAAGGCAGCAAAAAACAGGTAAGTTAGACAAGTCATTATAAGACAGAAGAAAACAAGTAGGAAATGATGTAACATCCGAGTCTTCCCAGCTGAACACATTCATTTCTAATAGTGTGTTTGCCAATGTTGTCTTCTGTTTAGGTTTCAGTTCATGTTTCCTCATTCGAACCTGTGACCTCAACCACCAGCCCACCACTTCCACATGTCTGCATCATAGCATGTGATGATGATGTCAGACCAATGAGACATCATCACCTTTGTTGAAGTAGGCTACATGGTGTTGGCCAATTCACCTGTATCTACTGAATATCAGACACTTTGCCTTAAGTGTTACTGTGTTTGCTTTATAACTGCTCTGACATGGGCAAAACCATTGCAAGTTTTAACTGTCAACTTTCAACTTATTTAACTTACAAAATCCAAATAAAATGTTGCTGATGAAAGCAAAATCTAAAATGACAGATTTGTGTTTGTTTGTTTTTTTTTTTTTTTCATTATTATTTTCTGCTTCTTTGTCTGGGTCTTCCTTATGACATCTTAATGTGAAATACGCTTGACCATGAAGGTTCACACTTTGTTGTTTACAGTAACATGACAACATGACCAAAGACAATTACTGATGCAGAGGTGAAGATTCCCCTGCTATGTATTCCCTGTGCTTGTGCATTTAACACAGGTGATTTCACTAATTAGCTGATCTACATTCCTGATGATTTGTGTGGTCGTTAGGATCAGCTGGTTAGGGAAATGGTTGGATCAAATATGTGTCAGGGTTTTTAATTAAATAATCTCCACCTTTGTCTTTGCATGTGGCCGTGTTAACTGCCAATCACTAATCACTTTTGGTGATGTAGCTAACATCATATTATACAAACACTACTCTTACTCTTTTCATGAGACAGCCAATCTCTTGATTAGATGCAGTACATGATCTGTGTAGCTACTGACACAGCTGTACCTGTTTCTCCTTCACATGACCAAACATTACACTCACTGGGTAAAAAAATCTCCAGGTACTCTGAACTAGTAAAAAGACTGCTGCAGCACAGGTTGTAAAGGTGAAGTCAGGTCATGAGGCAGTTAAAAGAGGGTGCTGACAGGGGCTTAGCTTGAATGTCAACAGCAACACAGCCAAGTGCTTGGGCCCCTAGGCCACTACAGGGCCCCTGAGGGCTGACAAACCTTGAAGAGTTTTTTTTTTAACTGAAATTAGGGCACTTTGCTGAAGAGCTTATGCAAGAATTATACAAAGTTACAAGTACTAATCTACAACAACACAGATTTTTAGTAACAGTTCTGTTTTAGAGACATAGTTGGCAACATTACAAAACCAACATTACTTTCAAAGCCGCCATTTTAGTTTCATACCAATCCAGGATTGTCCTGACATCCCCCTTTTCAATAATAAAATAACCGTTTAAACAGTTGATAAGACCACAGTGACAGTCGTGGTTAATGGAAACATCAAAAAGTAATTGAAATATGTAAATCTTCCAATTGTCAGTATAACAATGTGTACATTGCACCAGTATAGGGACTACTGCACACAAAACTTTAAATCTGATTAGGTTGTAATAATATTTTCATATTTATTTCTGTATGTATTGTATGGTTTGGTGTGTTTGCTCTTTGATCCATGTTAATCCATGCGTGTGAAAGAGATAAAGGCTTGAGGCCTTGGGCTTGAGATTTTTATATCCATTAGCCTAGTATGCCCGTTAAGAGAGTCTATTCATTGTTTTAGAAAAAAAAGCTGCATGTGAAAATCTGTAGATTGAAAGCTAAACCACTTGAGCAGTCCACCTCTATACCATTTTAAAAGAACTCATGCATTCCATATAATACCGGCAGTAGATAATCTCCTTTGGTCAAGGTATGATAAAGCTGCCTTTCACACACGTGTTATTATATAGAGTCAATTATTTTTACCATTCAAAAGGCCCCTATTTGGCATGTGACTGAGTACACACACACACACACACACACACACACACTCTCTCTCTCTCTCTCTCTCTCTCTCTCACACACACACACACACACACACACACAAAGAAGACTTCAAGAACGTAGTGTCATTGAACAGTTGCCTGTACAACGAAATTAAAAGAACTTGCATTATGACCAACCCTATGATTAACCCTATACTGTTATTTATACAGTGAATAAAAAAGCTGCACTCCCACTGCATATTACAACCACCAACCAAGTATGTGATATAGCACATTTTCAGTTTGAATGTTACATTGTTATCATACCCCCTATCTTTGCATTATTATTAGTAGGCTATAAAGGCCTACATACTCATACTCATCCTTTATACATTTAACAGTCTTTTTCTTAATCTTTCTAAATCTTTTCTTTCTGCAGTTATGGAGTTAACCAGTCTACATTTCACTGCTAGTTGTCTTAGCTGAGTTGGTTGGTAGATTCTTGGTTTTCATGCTTGATGTGTTTTCAATTTTTTTGTACTAAATTATTGTCTATGTTTGTTTTTGTGTTATATGTTTTTGTATGTTTCAACACCAAGGACCATGTTGGAAAGAAGTGTTTTCACTTCAACATGCTATCTTTTGGGTCTTTTGTCTGCTGATTCAAAATAAAATCAATAACTGCATATGTGACAAATAAATCTATCTTGAATATTGAATCCTAAATCCATAAAGAAAAAAGTAGTGTTTCAAAATGACAAGGTATGAAAAGGTATATATCGCCAGTTGTCCTTGTGGAGTTCACAATGAGTCATATGACATTGCCGTTTCCCTAAACATCTCAATGATATTTTCCACCGTTCACAATCGTATAATCTGGTAGCTGAGGTAGACTTCCCTAAGACAATATGAGCCTTGTTTTGCTTCTAATGCTATGGTATGAAAAGCTGCCACTTAGGATTTGGTGATTTTACATGTTCTCCTTTAAGAGCAGACGGTATCAGTCATTGAATGCAAGGGAGGGGTGGGGGAGGGGGTGACATACAATTCTAATTGTGTCAGTGAACGTAATAAATATCGTATTAATCTCTGTTTTTCATAAATACAGGCTAATCATGCATAAAACATGTATACACTTCCCCCCTAGTCATCCTCTATCTCAGTTACATGTCTAAGTGTCAACATGTCAGCACCTCGTTTTAAAGCGTTTGACTGAGTGGCCCCTAAATGCATAAAACAATACGTGGTTGTTGTTTGTTTTGGGTTGGGTTTTTTCTCCACCAAGGGAGACGTGTGACGGAGGTCAGGGCAAAATAAAGAGAAATATGTTAATTTCTTGGTCATTTGTTTTAGAGCGCTTTAGATGTTTGATATTGTTGTATTTTCCTTTCAGCTGGGAAGATGCTGTTAATAGTGGACACCAACAAAGAAGGACGATGTTTATTGTAGCCTACACAAGTGTATGCGGTATAAATTCTAACAAAAACCCGCTGGAAACTGAAGCAATAGCTGTTGTCTAGCAGAACCTAGGGTTAGACAACAGCTAGACATAGCTGTCATGGTTTGTTGTTTACAAGTTAACGTTGCGTGCTTGTTTATTTAGTCTATATAGCCCAGTATCTACTACTGCCACCGAAGTCCTTCGGTGGTTGTCAGTGTTGTTGCGTTAGAAAAAGAGCAAGTAATAAAACAATCCGCTGTAGGATGCTGGAAGCAGCGGAGGTCTACGGAGCCTAGTCTACACACCTGTTGTATCGTAGGTGTCAAAATGCTTCTGAACAGAAAAGCAAACGCATCCTACTGCCCCACCACGACCGTAGTGAAACAGACACAAAGGATTGTTGTGTAACTGAATAGGCACACTACAGCCGCATTGTGTAAATACCTATTAGGGCGCAATGGTGAGTGTTTTTTATGTTCATTAAGACATTCCATTGGGGATTGGGGCAAAGGCGGGTTGGGGGGCTTTACATAATTATGTACATGCTTTTTCACGTGAAATGGTCCTTTAAAAGAAGGCTGTGTTTAATCATTCATAGGCACATCAGAGTGAACGGACAGTGTGAAGTGGGGCTGTGATTTCTTCACATATTTTGTGACTAAATCGCAATCAAAATGGTGACCTCTTATCCATTACCGGACGGATTCTCCGATTTCGATGTGTTCTCTTTGGGGTCATGCCTTCTTGTTGAAGGTAAGTGTTTTTGGCAAACGTTGGATTTTAGAGGCAGCTGTTATTTTGCAGTGGGCTGCTTTACAGTAGCGATCTGTCAGCTGAACATTGTTTTGGATGTCAAATAGTTGTCAGGGCGGGTGACCTCACATTTAATTTCCCCTTTATTTTCCCCCAGTTGAACACTTCTACAGTGTGTGAATGTATTTCAGCAAAGCACTTCTAAATTGTGACTGTTTCGTGTTCTTCCTTTAAGGACTCCTTGGATTCTTCCTGAATGCCGTGACGGTTATTTCTTTCCTTAAAGTAAAGGAATTGCGCACACCAAGTAATTTCCTTGTATTCAGTCTTGCCACAGCTGACATGGGAATCTGTATGAATGCTACTATTGCTGCATTTTCCAGCTTCCTCAGGTGAGGCTGAAATGTGCTAATCCTATCTGTTTTGTTGTTTTCTATCATCCGCTGAACAGTGTGGTTTGCGGGCATAGGTCAACAATCCGGCTGCTATGCTGTGGTTTCAGTCACTATAGCCTTTGACAGAGATTTAACAGTCATTTCGTGGGAGGGAAGATGCAGTGACATTTCTATGTGAATGGCCATTCAGTAGCATATTGACTACTGGATAATTAAATGGGGCTCTAAGCAATATTTGTTACAGCACTCAACAAAATCCTACCCTGTATGCTTAAACAGATAGAGCTAGTCAACATAAATGAGTGCATAGTGATGTCAAACTATGTGTATTCAGTTTTATAAAGAATGCTGTAGTAGCTTTACTAAAGAGTCATATCTTTTTGTAAGGAGCATATGTGCCTAGTGTGAAAAGTAAATTACAAGTTTATTGTAATTATGATAAAAGTGAACATTTCCAATACAAGATGCAGCTGTCATTAGAATCACTTTGTATGTGTGTGTATGGTGTAACAATATATTCAAACTACTCAAGTAAGAAAACGTGTTTTGTTTCTCTTAAAAATATGTTTTGGGAAACCTTAGATACTGGCCCTATGGATCAGAGGGATGTCAGACTCATGGTTTCCAGGGGTTTGTGACCGCACTGGCCAGCATCCACTTCATTGCCGCCATTGCCTGGGACAGATACCACCACTACTGCACCAGTAAGAGCGACAAACAGCCATGTGACCAGAGGATTTAGATGGGGACAGGGAGAGGTTGGGGTGGTGGTGGTGGTGGAAGTGGTGGTGGCTGCTGGGGGTGGTTGGACAGAGAGATTAAGGGCTACTCTTTAAAAGGTAGAGGCAGCTGTCTGGACCATCCAGTGTTGGAGAAGCCCACTTTCTCCATTCTCCCTTCAAGTGTCTTCAACTGGATGTGACATGAATTCATGTCCTTGTGGTGTTTCTCTACTCCCCTCCCCCCATTAGCAATAACATCCTTAGACTCAATCTAACTACTCCCACTCACCCTCACTCGCTGCTGAATAGCACCTCCAGGTTATTAACATGTGTACCCTTCAATACAAAGCAATGCAGTGCTTTGTATGCTCAAAGGAAAAGAAAATGTTTATTTACTTTTTTTGGAAGGTGTCATCCACCATTACAGCATGACTTAATAGATTGTAGAGCTGGAATGTTTTAATACTCAGCAACCAAAGAAGTATTAATCAATATTCACTGCAAATAAGACAAAACATAATTTTTCTTGTAGATTTGGGCACCACCACAATCTAGTTGGATGTAGATCATGTTTGCAAACACACAGAGGCCTGTGGTTCAGAAATACCAATGTCTGTCCTCAGAGCAGATTTGTTTTATAGCCAATTAAATATAAGGGAAGTTAAAACACATACATTTTAAAGGGTGTGTTTAATAAACAGAACTGACTTTTACTTTTAGTAAATACAGTATAGTATACTAAACATTAAACTCTGTTTGCATTTTTAAAGGAACTAAACTGCAGTGGAGCAGTGCCATCAGCCTGGTGATCTTTATTTGGCTCTTCACGGCCTTCTGGTCTGCCATGCCTCTGATTGGCTGGGGAGAGTATGACTATGAGCCCCTGAGGACCTGCTGCACTCTGGATTACAGCAAGGGCGACAGGTATCCACTGCTCTTCAGACATGTCTGTTTTCTTTATGAAACGTGATGATGAATCAGTCTAAAGACAAGGGAGACAGGTAGCCATTACACTTCAGCAGTGATGGGCAACCTGACTGCAAAGAAACTATAATCCAATTACCACATATTCGTTCCAGCCATTGACTTACTCAGCTGAGTCTACTTTCCACAACTCCTCAGCCAGGCAGAAGATATTATATTTAGATATTTAGTGAAATCATCTGTATTAACAGAAGAAGTAGAACCAGGTGATCTGGAATATGTGGTACTGTATTGTAGCTTCTGAATCCTGGCTGCCCATTACTACTGATGTTTGTTTTCTTTATAAAATTACATGATGAATAAGTCTAAAGAGTTGTTGCAGGTGATGTCTGTTAGGGTACATGCATCACTACTTTGACATTCCCTTTCATCTTGCCTAGTTTCATTAAGTTATTTTAATAGTTTGATTTTAAACAAAAAAAAAAGTGTTCTTTGACTTTAATGTTCTGCGAAATGTCACTGTCACGCTACAGTCAAACAGTACCACTAACAACATATTATGTGTCTTGTTTATTTAACAGGAACTATGTGTCCTACTTGATCCCTATGTCTATCTTCAACATGGGTATTCAGATGTTTATTGTCATGTCCTCCTACCAGTCCATTGACAAGAAGTTCAAGAAGACTGGCCAGGCCAGGGTGAGTTCTGTGTTATGCTACACTGTACACACTGGTCAATTGCAATCATTGCCCTTCCTACATGCCAGTCTATGTTGCATAAGTTATTATTCACGCTGGCTGGGCACCACTGAGGCCTTTTGCCCGAAAACACAAAGGGGGCTCGTATGCTCTTGATGTGAAAAACTCCTCCTTGGGGCAGAGTTAACCCATAAATAGAATCATAGTCTGGCTTGGACCTTAAGCCCAGTAGTACTTTTATGTTTCAAAACAACCGTGGGGATAATAACTCCTTTTTTCCTCTTCATAGGGTAAACCCATTAGCCTGGATTGTTACTTTTAGAGTATAATCAGAACTAGGCCGGCGAGACCACATCTGTTGTCTCGGTATGGCTTTAGTGCATTATTTGTAGACCATCAAACACATTAGAATGTAAATGTGACATCAGAATGAGAATATCTTTAAAAGGGCAGATTGAGCTTATGTGTACTCCCATGGGAGCGGCCCCACTTTAAGTCTTTGTTATATTCTGAAAGATTAAAAAATTATCGTAAGCAGATATTATATCTCCATTCCATTTGTTATCCTCTGCATGTGATTTGAGTATCACATGTATGCAGACCACATGACCATGACTCTCTCTGTCTCTCTGTATGTGTGTGTGTGTGTGTGTGTGTGTGTGTTTATACACAGTTCAACGCTAACACTCCCCTGAAAACCATGCTTTTGTGCTGGGGTCCCTATGGCGTTCTGGCCTTCTATGCAGCAGTGCAGAATGCTAACCTGGTATCCCCTAAGCTAAGAATGGTAAGACCATCTTGACTTTCTGCTTTCCATTCATTGCTAACGCCACAATGAATATTTACTCAAAAGTATTTAAATATAGATTTATTATTTTGATATAGGATATGAAATATGAGCTGTTTTTTATTTTTATTGATTTGCTTGTTTATCCTTAGTATGTTGTGTTTTAAGTTGGTTGTGTTGCTTGAATATGTTTAATGACTCATAAGATTTTTGTTTTATTTTATTTTTAAAAGATTGCTCCCATCATGGCTAAAACCTCCCCAACATTCAACGTGTTCTTGTACGCTCTTGGAAATGAGAACTACAGAGGGGGAATCTGGCAGATGCTCACTGGGCAGAAGATGGAAGTGCCTCAAATTGAGAACAAGTCTAAATAAACAATGAATTCAATAATCACACCCACACACATGTCCTGTGTTTTGTGCCAGGTATGGTTCACATCCGTCTGTAATGGTCCTGTGATTTTAAGTCTTTGTCATGGTGTCTGACTGTTGTGAGTGGTGTGGTTATAAGTTTGTGATTTTTATGTTGGTTTATCAAGGAGTTGTGACTGAGATAGCATACTGTCTCCTCACCATTTTCCTCACTGGCAGATAAAGGCCCTTTTCTTGAAACTATTGCCTCTAATGACGAAACTGAACCTTGAAAGCACAACCTTTAAAGCCTCCATCTTACAGGAGGTAATAAAGTACATATGTTTACATACTGTACACACCAAGTCTTAGGTTAAGGCAGTTATCAAAACAGGACTATTGAATGATACAAAGTATATAGGGCAGTATGTGGAATAATATATGTATAGTTAACTGTTATGGCAGCAGATCTAGTATCTGTGTCATTCAGGAATTAGGAAGCACTCTGAAAGTAATGAACGCGTGCCAACCGTGTTCTCAACAAAAAAAACTTTATCTAGAAATAATACAATCCAGTTTTGCTTAAAAGTTTGTTCATTTATAGTTTTTTTTTCCACTTATTCGAATGTACACCGCCAGCACGGTCAAAAAACTATATACATCTGTGTCCTCTAACTCTTTTCATTTCTCATCTACCCTTCTCATCTATGTCTTATACTTCTTTACGCACACTATCACATTAAGAGTCCCAACTTGAAATTGTTATTAACTTAAGCTTTCTTTCATTAAATAATACGGAAATTACAAAAATACTCATACTCAAATAAACAATACAAATTAACAATATGAATTCTTATCTATGGCTCTAACATTGACTTGTATCTCTACATCAGTTCATTTAATGGACCCAATCCAAATTCGGATAAAAAAAATCAAAGCAGGACTGACTATTGAGTAATGTACAGAATATAGGACTGACTGTAGAAATAAATATACAGATGACCTATCTCTATGCCAGTACATTTGATGAACATATTTCAAATTCAGATTTAAAAAAAAAAAAAACTTTTCTACCTCTGGCTGCTCCTGACTTCTAGTCCGGGTTTCATTTGACCCAGACCAAAGAGCAAGTCAAGACAGAGGCTGTTGTAGCTAAGCAACACACTCTAATCCTGCAAACAAGGGTGCTTTTGATAAAAACACAGGCCCTGGGACCTCAAGATTAGCAATGGAAGAAGATTACAAGTCAGACCTGATGGTTTGAGCTGTTCCTCACAGGCAAAGCTTGTTTTAAAAGAAAAACAACACCCCACCCACCCACACACACACACACACACACACACACACACACACACACACACACACACACTTCAACGTAAACTTTATGTGGAAAATGTTGCAGGATTACAAGGTATAGAATATTTGCTTATGTTACAAATACAACTGATATTTTACTTTTGAACCATGAACCATGTAACAATACACCTTTCACTTTTCACAATCTACCTTTAACAAAAAGAAAGATTTGGAAAATATAGGAGTAAATATACATAAGCACCATGTTCACAAACAAGCTCCATCTAAACTTTTTCACTTTAAAATTTCTCCAGTCTCCAGGCCTCTGTCTAAGGCCCATCAATAAATGCATACATGAAAAAAAATCTACAGTAACTACAACCAAGAAAGTTGTTACCAATCAATTTTCAAAAAACTTTTGACTGTCCAAGATTGTCCAAGACAATTATTATTATTATTATTATTAGTAGTAGTAGTAGTAGTAGTAGTAGTAGTAGTAGTAGTATTAGCAATGCCTCTCATAATTTAAAGGTGCCATATACTAGTCCTCAGGCTTTCGAGATAGAGACACCGTTTCAACTCCAACCAACGACCAACCCGGTTTGGGCATGATGATCCACCTTTAGATTTACCGTATCTCTTGTTGTTTGTCCGTTATTGTTGTTTTTCTGCAACACTTTGTCCCCATTGAAAATGAATAGTGAAATGTTCAGGCTGATGATGTCACAATACACTGCTCCACTGTAGCAGCCAGAGTGAGCTCTGCCCTCACTCTAACCTCCACTTGGTTTTTGAATGATTAAAACTGAACTGTTAAACCTATAAACTTGTTTGAGGGGTTTGGGATCTGACTGTGACCTGTGTTATTTTCATGTGGTAATTATTTAAACAGTTTGAGACAGGACAGTTTAAATGCCATACATTTCATGATTCTACTGTAAACAGGTCAGGGTGCATGTCTGCAGTTTTAAATGATCAAAACTGAACCGCTTAACCTATAAACTCGATTTCAAGTTTATCATGGAGGTCTGGATTCTATTGGCAGCTATGCGATTTGACAGTTTAGAAATGAGGCTTGTGGCAGTTACACCTGCACCAACTGCCATTTTTTAAATTTGGAATGTTAAAGAATAGAACTCTCAAGTGATGTCATAATACCCATGCCATGGCCTGCATAATGTTCTGCCATGGTAGTTTATTGCAGCCTGTAGTGCCAGTTGGTAAAATCTTTTAAAATTTGGGATACATATTTGCTCCGATGATCACAAAACTTGGCACATTCAAGCACACTTTCAGCATTTTCTATGGGAATGCTGTCTAGTTAAGTTTTAAAATGTGAATACTCTGGTTGTAATATTGTTGTCTGCAAAATCAGTGTTTAAATTTTACAAGTTTCCATAATTTCTTGTGACGTATTAGGACCAGTTTATGATTACTTTATGATTTCTTACATATAGCACATATGCCAACTACTGGAGAACAACTTTTTTTTTTTCATCTTATTTGTGTGTGAAATTGTTTTATGTCCATATTGTATATTGAGGTGGATGTCTTGTAATGAAAAACCACTTGTCTGAGAAATATCCCATAATATTTAATTGTGCCCAAGTTTCATCTCATGTAACCCATAGGCTTCACCAAGTACAGACCAGATGCAGAAGCAGCTGAATATTTTTGTGTAGAAGACTTTACTTTTAAATGTATCGGGGTGCTTTTACATCTGAAGTGTTGTTGGCTTTGTTTACAGTGTGAAGCGTTGTTAGCTTTGTTCACAGTGTGATGTGATGTTAGCTTTGTTTACAGTGTGATGTCATTGTAAGCTGCTGACTGTTTAAAGATGCTTTTTTCAAATCAAGCTAAACTCCATGTTAACATGCTGCCTAGGTCATCACAGTGAGTTTTTAATAAATGAAACAATTAAAGTTATTATTTCGACCTGTTGTTTATTAGTTTTTCCATTTCCCAGGACATACAATATCAGTTCCAAACAAAGTCACATTTTCACACATTTCGACTCCATACAAAGATCTACTGTTGGCTTTCGGCTAAGTATGCAGTTGAGCAGTTTTCAAATTATCTTACAGCTGTTCAGATAGAGGAGTCTTCCTCTGAGGGGTCATCCCTCAAGGCTCTTTCCGGGATCCATTGTTATTCACTATTTACATAAATAATCTTGGAAAGAATATTTATTCACTTTTACAGGATTAGCAAAATGTGTTTCATGAAGCATAAAAACTTTTTTAATTTATTTATTACTATTTACCATTTCTACTATTTATTTTTTGTATTGTTTAACTAACTTACAACAGCAATTTGCTGCAAGTCTTACATCTGGGAGATTCAGATGGGACAAGGCATAGTAACCAGTGCTCATTTCACATGAGGGTTTTAAGGAGATTACCAGCAATATGCTATCTGGGCGTTAGATCAAATAAAGTTTAAAGGTGAGACCTAACAGTGTTACAAATCTGCGCGTAATCTGGCGGAGGATTGCAGACAAGATTTTTATGTGTATATCATATTGAAGTCCTTATAGGATTTCATGCCTCGGCACATTGAAGTGGTCCTATTCACACCTTCAGGAAAACAAATAAAAAAGGTTGATGGGTTTTGTTAAAAATTCACATTCACAAAAAATATGTGATTTTTAATTGATAGCAAATCTGGGCTCTCAATCATTAAACTGTAGTCTGTAGTCACTTTCCACGGGATAAATGTACTATAGACTAATGCTTGTGAAAAGTCACTGATAACACCATCACAATTTCAATGCATTAATCTGACCAAAACCTTTATGGCACAATGATTTGTTTTAAGTTTAAGTTCTTCGTTGGCAGCATTGTGTAAAGAATGGCCTTATGGGAAAAGTGCCCAGGATCATGAATGTTACATATAATCAACTAGAGCAAAAGAAACCCTTTAAATAGTTCAAAGTGAAACAGTTTCCCTTTTTAAAAGAAACAGAATTAAACAGATTGAACTTTGAGAGTAATCTGGATTAGTGAGGTTTGCGTCATTGCTCTTTACAGAGGTCACTGCTCTAATTCACTGAAACGTTCATATCTGACGATATCACAAAAAAGTGAAATGGGATCACTTTTTACAGACAAAAGACAAAACTGAGACAATCTCTTTAAATACTGGTTTACAAAAGAAATTTCATTACAGATTTGTTTGTAGTGTGTATCAGTACAGTTGCTTACTCTCTTGCGTCATATTAACAAAGGACTGGTGTAGGAGATTTAAAATCGTGACATCACAACAGGGCTTATGAGAACCATTCATTAGTTTCAGTGTTCAAACTGTACGTTACTTAACAAGTGTGCATACAGACACACTGACCTTTGGAAATTTGACTGGTAGGCTGTGTGATGTCAAGAGGGCCAGAGCTATAGATTAAGCTTACTTTGCGTTCTATTAATATATGTGAAATGTTCATTGTTCATTGCGTTCTTACACCATACATTCATGCCATTTCTAGTCCACCAGGCTAGAACCTGTTTGATAACCCTGTTTTGTATGGATTTCCAGTAAGTAAAGAGAACTGTCTTTAAATCATTAAATCAATCCTGATGAATGAAGCCGACTGGTTAAGCAGCAGCCCCATGATTGGTTGAGGTCAGCCTTGCCCATTCAGCATATTATGCCTCAGACAGTGTAGTCCCTCTGCTAGCCTCTTCCAGAATTATGTTGTGTGGGTCCCTACTGTAGTCCCTTTGTCGTGAAGGCATCCCTTCTTTGCAGCCATAAGGTGAAAACACACATTTATACCCTAATTGACTGTTAGTCTTAGACAAATAGACCTCACAGATAAACAGCTCTCATTGCACATAAGCACATTTTTGGCATACTGGCTTCCTTGTGCAGAGGGTAGTGGGTATGTACTGATGAATTGAGTCCTCTCTCCCTAAACATATAGAATGCACCACATTGAAGATGTAATGATGCACATGGACAGGCCTGATCAGTGGTTGAGTACACTATTTGACATTTACACTCTCAGAGATGAAGGCACAGAATTGTACTATAACTTGTAACAAACGGCAGTACCCTCATAGGCACATAATTGTACCTTTTAACCACTGTTTTACATCTAGTCTGTACCTTCTCTGCAGTTAAATAGGTACACATTAGTACCTTAAGGTCCAAATATTAGCCTCTGGGGGTATATTAATGCTGATTGTACCTTAAGATACAGATTTGTATCTTACCTTAAGATACCCCTACTGTCCCATTATTTCTGCGAGTGTGTCATCTCAGTGTTTGTTAGGCACTTTGCCTAGACTGTAAAATTCACAAATAAAATGAAATAAAATATGAAGTATTTTATTCCCAGGACACTACCCTGTTACCTGCAGTTGTGGACCTCCAGCCTGCAGTAGAGCATTGGGCACTGGTGCCTGCAGTTGAGGATCAACCACTGGTGCATCATGGTGCTTACCCAGTGTTCCATCAGCCACTGCCACACTTGCAATGAAATCTAAACAAATGTATTCAAATCTTTAGTTAGTTAATCAAGTAGTAAGTGAGTAAGCAGCGTTCTACTGTCCTCTCAGCCATATACATTAAAGTACAAGGTACACATACTGTATATGGCAATACACAATAGAAATAAATTGCTAGAAAAGAATTTTGAAAAGAAATACTTAACAACATTGCAACAGTACAGACTACAGACCATGAAGAGAGAGAAAGAAACACAGAGTGATGGTATGCTTCTACCAGTGATGGAGTCTGTGGCAGTATGTAGTCGTGTGTCCTTTAGACCTCAGCCATTAAATTTTGTCACTTGTTTAACTGTGGCAGTTTCTAGGGATCAGGTTACATCTACTTGTGGACAGTTAAAAAAGAATGTTTCTTAGAATTCCTCAGACAGTATACCACACTGTTTGTATTGTAAATATACCAAGCAGTTCAACATTCAACATTCCTTTAAACTGTTGACTATTCTCATGCATTTTGAATGAGTTTGAGTTCATAGTAAGTAAAATATATTATAGAGAATTTGCTATTCCACACAACCTGTGCTGATAATGCCTTAAGTCAGCTGCTATTCCTACAGAATTTTTGTCAAGTGGACAGTTTGGTTGATATTGTGTTTTGACTCCATTAATAAAATTGCATCCTCTTCAGCCATGATACTATAATCCGTTGTTGATGGTTTGTTCAACCATGGCTTGTAATTTTGATCAACCATTGCATTTTTCAAACGTCATATAGCTCTGTTTCAATCTATTTGATGTAACATCCTCTCCCTGGGGTATCTGTGTAATAGTCAGAGATTTATTTACCATTTTTACATTTCTCTTCTTGCTGTTATGCAATTAAGGCTGGTCACACAGAACTCAGATGGCTACTAGTATTGAGGGCAATCTTGTAACTTCTGCATTGTGCATATTTTTCTGGCGATTCAAGGAATTGTGATTGAGATTGAGATTTGGGGATTTTGTTGCACTTAGTATCAACACGCTGCATTTTAAATGTATTTTAAATCCAGTGAAAGATTGCTAACAATGATATACTCTTTGTGTAAAAAGGTGATCCTTTTACATACATTGCACCCATATCATGGCAGACAATCGACAAGTGGGTAACAAAACAAGCATAATGATCCATTAAGGTTCTGCCCAACTGTATAGACACTTTTAAATTCATTAGCAGCACATGTGCTTGGCTACTATTATCTGCTGTGACCAACAGTTCTTGTATGGTTCAAGCAATGGGACCATAAAGGAAAATAAGAGAGAGGTTAAATCAAGTCCCTTGATTTCAATAGCACATTTAAAAAGAACAGATTTGGCCCAAAATGCTTCACCATTTAAACATAGATTAGAAATAGTTTTGAAAAATTAAACTGACTACATCATAAGGATCACAATAAATATGGCTAATTCACAATGAATAAGAATATAAGTCACAATAATACTAGGATAGATACAGCTAAGGAGTTTGTCAATAATACTTTACTCTTCCAACCAGACTATAATGAAAATGCAAGGTTCCAACAGAAGAGTGAAAAACAAAACATGCAATAATGTGGTAAAACATGTCACAGATGATGACAAAAGATGCTTTTATGGCATTAAGTGCTGTAGTAAAGAGCATGTTAAAGCAGTGGGGTTGGTCAGGTGATTTTGCATCACCATCATAAAATTAATACGTTTAAATGTCACAGATTATTACACAGCACTCTTGCATCTCCAGAGCTTGGGTTCAGATGGGATCAGAGAGGGAAAAACAGGAAAAATAGCAAAAAATGTTGATCCCTGGGAGGGCAATCCATTTAAGAGGTGGGATTGGGCTCTGACGTCTACAACTGCCCAGACACAAAATTAAAACCATATTATCTGCAGCAAATGAAAAGACTGAGCATGCAGGCAGACGGTCAAGGATTAATCTCACAGAAGAGGGTTGGGGATGGCATAGATTCTACAAAGGATGCTACAAAGCATTCTTGACTCTGCACTTGATGAATTTCCTTTTTGAGTAAGTTGGAGATGAGGATTTGCATGTTGGTTAAAAAAAATACACAGTGTGGAGTCTTCTCACAAAAATAAAAGATGTCTATCGAGTAAATGCAAATTGTTTCAAACCTGTACTGTCATTATGGACCGTGATCATTTTTATTTCCCCTCGTAGAACAAAATTCTCGTAAAACAGTAATTGGTGGTAGGTCTAGGATGCAGAGAAAAGAAAACTGTCCGAATCTGTATCAGTGTTATTACTGGGTTAAAACACTGTTCAAAAATCAAGCATCACTTATTTACCAGAACATTTACTGGCCAACGAGGACCTTTCTTTAACTCACAGTTCCTTCATGTCAGACACATAGTTAAAGAGAGACCTCTGGTGGTCAATAATTGAATGAAAATATATTTCAGGAGAAAAAAAACAAACATTTTTATCATGGCCTGACTAAAGACCTTAGATTCCACAGTAGAATCTAAAATCTTTAATCAGGCCAAGTACAAAATATTATTTCTCTTGAAATATATTTTCATTCAATGATTCAAATTCTGGCGCACAGCTCTGCACATGTGTCCCAAACAGAGGCCAGAGCTTGTGCTTACTACAGAACTCCATTCTGCCACCAACGCTATGCTGTGGTAGGGAGCCACACACAGGGCTGTGTGCCACAATTTTAATCATTGACACTTTTCCCCCATTTCACTTATTTTGACTGAAAAATGTTTATATCGACAATGTTTAATGACCTCTTCATATATTTAAGTTAAGTCTGTAGTTTAAAATGGTCTTCGCTGTGTTTTTTGTAAAAAATAAATAAATAAATATATAAATAAAAAACCCTTACATTTCAGATGTCTTTAATTTGCTTCTGGAGTGATGTCCAGAGAAATTAACCTATGTATCGAAAACTCCTGAATGTCAGCTTTCCAAAGAGTACATTTTAAGATTCCAAGATATACAGTAAGCATTTGAAATGTGTCCTGTATTTTTGGCCCACCCTGTATAATAGCATAATTTACCAGACTACATAAAACAAAATCATTTTCATCGATTTATGTTGCATGCAGTAGGTCTATATCACGCATGTGCATTAAAGCTGCAGTTGGAGGCATTTTTGTCAATGATATTTGCTGGAACTGTCACAATTTTTTGACTGTAGTACTAGCAACAAGGTTCTTTTGAACCAACCAGTTACCAGGGACCAAAGAAGAGGCACAGTTAGGTCAATCACAATGTACAGCTTTTTTCAAACCAATTTATCAGGCGAGATGATGAGTCAGAGGTGGCCACCTACTACTGGGGACCTAAAACACAATAAAACAAACAATCCACCCAATATCAGTGACTTCACAGCAACATTAAGGCACAACACTCCAGAAGACATTGCTGCTTTGACTTTGCACTGGTTATACACAATATCAGCAACTGCACAGCAACGGTAAGGCACAGCACTCGTGCTTTCCATGTTGCAATCATTACACACATGCACCCAAATCTAAGAATACACAGTAGCAGGCAACTATACTGTAGCTATGGTCTGCAGTCCCTTGGTCAATTAAGAATTCATAAATATTGTAAAAAATATCTTTATTTTTATTAGATTTATTTGTAGCAATTCCAGGACATCTACTGCACCCGCCTTACCTGCAAAGCCCTCTGCATTGCGGGTGGTCACACCCACCCATCCAACAGCCTCTTCAGTCTGCTGCCATTAGGAAGGAGACTGAAGAGCCTCTGGGCCAGGACCAGCAGACTGAGAGACAGCTTTGTCCACCAAGCTGTCAGGATGCTGAACTCTCTCCCTGCCCTGCACCCCCCCCCCCCCCCTCTGACCCCTACACACACACAAACACTGGACCACTGACTCTCTGACACACAGTAGTCCCCTCTCACATTGTTCTGAGTCTTAGTTGAAGTGTCCCAACCCAGGGAAAATTACTTAAGGCACTTCAATGACACTTTCTTGCACTACAACTCAATGACACTTCTGCGTAAATGGCATAATTTCAACTATAATATTCTACACATCTTGTGTATTACTTATTTGTATCATATACAAGTTTTTGTACTTTTTTGATGTTCACTTTATTTTGATGTGTTTTTATAATGTTTTGTTATGATTATATTGTCAGGTTTATAAGATGTTTGATGTACACTGTGGGCCTAGGGGGCACTGCACTGGACACTGCAATGTACAGCCTGTACATATGGCTTTGGCTTGACTATGTTAGACAAGCCAAGGCAAAGTTACACTACTATTAAAAAAGCAGATCATCTTACCCATGACCACTGGCTGAGCCACTCCCTGAGCCAGGGAGAAGCAGACGGGGAGCACAGGTCGGCCGCTTGGCTGGGCTAAAACAAACTGAAACAACTAAACACACACATACACACACACACACACACACACACACACACACACACACACAAATATAAATCAAGTAGCTACATAGGGATATCTATGTATGGATGTATGGATAAGGAGTATGCCACAAAATTAAAGTAAGTGGCATGGAAGACGAAAGGTCACAACATGAAACTAATTAAGACCTCACCGGGCGCTCCTTTAATGTGACCTGGCAAGGACGTCTGTCATCGACTCACACCCTCTCCACCGGGGATCCCCAGGGGTCAGTTCTGGGCCCCCTTCTGTTTGCTATCTACACCACCTCGCTGTCTCATGTTATCCGCTCACATGGCTTCTCTTACCACTGCTATGCTGACGACACACAGCTGCACCTGTCGTTCCAACCAGACGACACCACGGTCTCCACACGCCTGTCTCTCTGACCTATCCTCCTGGATGAGAGATCATCATCTCCAGCTTAATCTGTCTAAAACCGAACTCCTGGTCATCCCTGCCCATGAGTCAATCTGCCACGACATCACCTTGAATATCGGCGATGTCACCGTTGCCCCGAACAACGTGGCTAGGAACCTAGGTGTCATATTAGATGACCGTCTATCTGTCTCCGATCACATTTCTTCTGTAGCGAGATCATGTCGCTATGCTTTATACAATATTAGAAAAATCAGACTGTACCTGACTCAATATGCCACTCAATTGCTAATATAGGTGTCAATCACCTCGCGGCTCGATTACTGTAACTCTCTCCTAGTCGGTCTACCTGCCTGTGCGATCAAACCATTGCAAATGATCCAGAACCCGGCAGCGCGACTGGTCTTCAACCAACCCAAAAGGACACGTTACCCCACTCTTCAGAGATCTTCACTGGCTGCCAGTAGCTGCCAGAATTAAACACAAGGCTCTGACACTAGCCTACAAAGCAATTTCAGGTTCTGCCCCCGCCTACCTCAATGTCCTATTACAGGCTCACGTCCCGTCCAGGGCGCTGCGTTCCACTCACACGAATCGTCTATCGGTACCCTCGCCTCTCACAAAGAGAGGTCACTCTAAACTCTTCTCCGTGGTTGTCCCTAAATGGTGGAATGACCTACCAGTTGCGACAAGAACAGCAACATCCCTCCCTATTTTTAAAAAGCTTGTAAAAACCCTTCTCTTCCATATGTCTGTTGTGTCTCTACTCTGTGTCCTCCTCTATTGCTTATGTCCTCCTTGTTGTAAGTCGCTTTGGATAAAAGCGTCTGCCAAATGCAATGTAATGTAAAAAGACCAATGGCAACACTAAATACACATTTGAGAAAACACAGTCTCCATCCCGTCAAAACACAGATTATCCTGAAACTGGCCAAAAACAAAGCACACACAAGTAACACAACATCAACACAAACAAAGGAACCAAAATGCACATCATCTACTTTACCCACTGCTGACACATAGGAGACCAAGGAAAGGCCTGGTTTATGTACAGGTGCTGGTCATATAATTAGAATATCATGAAAAGGTTGATTTATTTCAGTAATTCTATTCACAATGGGAAACGTGTATAATGTATACATTAATTTCACACAGACTGACATATTTCAAGTGTTTATTTCTTTTAATATTGATGATTATAAGTGACAACAAATGAAAACCCCAAATTTAGTATCTTAGAAAATTAGAATATTGTAGAAAGGTTCAATATTGAAGACACCTTGTGCCACACTCTAATCAGCTAATTAACTCAAAACACCTGCAAAGGCCTTTAAATGGTCTCTCAGTCTAGTTCTGTAGGTTACACAATCATGGAGAAAACCGCTCACCTGACAGTTGTCCAAAAGATGACTAGTGACACCTTGCACAAGGAGGGCAAGACACAAAAGGTCATTGCTATAGAGGCTGGCTGTTCACAGAGCTCTGTGTCCAAGCACATAAATAGATAATTAAAGAAATAATCAGTCTGTGTGTAGCGCATGAATATAATATACAAGCCTCACTTTTTTAATTGGAATTACTAAAATAAATCAACTTTTTCATAATATTCTAATTATATGACCAGCACCTGTAAGGTATTCTTCTTCTCTCCCTATGGCCCCTCCATTTCCCACTCACGTTTTTGTCATTAGGCAGTAATTTGTTGTTGTTGAGGAACATCTACTTATTTGGGATAGATTATGGATGTAAACGTGGCACACATGGCTGCTGAACTTGATTATGCAAAACTGATTTGTTTTAGAAGATGGAACCCTTCTAATTAGTTAGTTTATAGTGTTGCCTTTACGTGGCCACTTAATAAATATCAGTTACTGCGTTAACATGGTGGGATTGGTTTGGTTTGGGATTGGTTTGGGTGTTGCTTCCCAACGGGTGGTTTGTCCCCAAATCCTTGTTCACATGCAGTTCGTCTAAGCGGATTCGGTCAGAGACCTGGCCCTTTCCGCTACGCTAGGTGGGGGGCGCTGTAGTCAACTTCTGTCTTTCTATTATTATCTTTTAATGCAAGGAACGTCTGTTCCACGCATAACTCTTGAACCACTCATCCGCTTGATCTCAAATTTGGAGGGCGTCATCATAATGTTACCAGTGTGTGCAGTGCCAAGTTTCGCGGAAAGGGCCAGATCAGTGACTGAGGTTGGGTCAGGTTGGATAATACATACGGAGAAGGGTGAAATAGAGTATTAAGCTGAAATATCCTTAAGCAGAAATACCCTACTAATAAGTGCTTGCTCCACGTTCCCTGTTGCTTGTCAAATGTTGTATTGATTACTATAATTATTTTCTTTTAGTTATTTTAAATACTTTATTATTTTACTAGTTGTCTGTAAGAACGAGCAATAGTGCCTAATAAATCAATGTACCGACTGAATCATGTCATACTCAAAAGTGCCTACTCAATTATGTCATATTCAAAATTACCTATTCAATCATGTCATACAAAAAAAAACTGCCTAATCATTCATCTCAATCAAGTCAGACACCACATGTGGCTACTTATACATATCATGAATGAAATGTACCTGATATCCAAAACACTAGATATTCCCAAAAGCCCTCACAAGCAGGGTCCAAAATGGACTAGAATATGACAAAACTAGATAAATCAAATGATTAAAAACAACTTGGAATCAAGTTGTGACTTTAACAGATTAATAAGACATACAAACCAATCAGAAAATGTCTTTTACCTTCTTTTGCCACAGGGCATGGCAAAAGTCATACCATTTACCTGTATGTTGTGCAAATAGCTTAGTAGGACTCTCAAACTAACCATTAACAAGTCAAGTCACCTATATTTGTATAGCAAATTTTATATGGCTGGCAGAGACTCAAAGTGCTTGAGGTAGATGACAAAAGCAAGCCACCTCATCCCCACATGCATTGCCCCATACGCACCTCAGCGCTGCCGGATGCCCATGTAGTGCTCCTCTCCTCCCACACACACACAGCCCGTCATCGGCCACCAAAGCCAATCCTCCCTCCCAACCATAACTGCACATTATAACCCCCCCCACCCTATCACCCATTCTACATCTGTTATTCATCAGGTAGCCATCCCCAAACTGCATTCTGCGCACTTTACTCCCCCCTCCCCATGCACAGATTTAGAATAACAATCACCAACAGCAGGGGTGGGGATAAAAAAGAAGTGCTGAACTGCTACGAAGTCAGACACTCTGTATTACCCCGTAGACATGACAAAACATGACTGGTCTTGATTGGCAATTGCCTTTTTCGCCTGTGACAAAATTAAGGAAATTTAAATTCCACTGATCTTTGAAGAAAATCTAGAGTAAAGTATACGTATGATGCCACTGAACTGGACAGGTACTACTCACTGTAACATACAGAGTTTGTTTGTTTGCAGTAATCTGGGCTAATGCTATTTTATACTTTTATGGCTGCTCTATTCTGGGACTGGTATGGCATGTCAAGACATTAAGGTTGGGTCAGGATAAATATGATACATATAATGTTTTCCCTGTTGCTGAGCTAGGGGAGATACTTCTTTGGATGTTGATACGCAGGGGCGATTTTAGCATCTGGTCTTTAGAGGTGCCCGGCCCCCAGTGCTTATCACACAACACTATTATTATATATAATATATTATTCATTTTGCACTGAGTCAGGGGGTGCCGAGCAGTTTCACGGGGGTGCCTTGGCACCCCTAAAAATCGTCTAGATTCGCCCCTGTTGATACGGTAAGATTACATAGCCAAATCACAAGGTGGAATTCATAATAATTTCACTCAAATCATTAGCAATAGCAAATTGTTTTTTTTTTTTGCTTACAGTATTTACCATTGCCTTGTATTTTTCTTGTCACTCCAGTCAATGCAGTAGTTTACAGTGCAGTAAAATATTGTATTGATTACTATAACTATTTTTAAAGTATTTTAGAAACTTGTAAAAAAGGTGTTTTTTTAATAACTTCTATTTTATTTTTCACTGACATCTGGATGTGAAAATTTAAGTGAAGACAGCAGTGTTTTGTAAAAACCAGTGTGTTGTTGCTAATACAGAAGAGTAATTCAGATGATACATGTGTCTACTACTTTGGTATAAAAATGTCATTTTGAAAGTTTTAAGTTTTAGTTGTGGAGTTTCATTTTGACCTTGAAGTGTGATGTGTTATGTGACTTGTGTGTAATGCTTTTAAACATTGAGCCATATTTTGAAATTTGTGTGTAAGCAATTAGCCTCTTAATACACGCCGTCCCATATACGGTACGGAAGTGGGGGTGGGGGTGGGGGGTGGCACACATTCTTCTGTCATTCTATTCCAGAATGACTGACATCCAATCCAAAACCCATGCAATAAACCTCAAGGTCTTGGCTTTCAGTAGAGACCAATATTTTGTTTCTAGGCAAAGGGGTTCTCAAGTTATAGAGGTTTATTTCTGGTTATACAGATTTCGGAACCAAATGTCCTATTGGAATTTCCAATAGGGACACAAGAAAAACGCATGGACATACCTATTGATAAAAATCTACAAAAAAATCAGGTTTTGATCCTTTGCCTCCAATTTTTTACTGTGTTAAGGTAAGACCTATGTCTGTGGCCTCATTATGCCTTTGTTTGGCCAACAGGTTACTGAAATTATAGGTCTCAGTTACTTTACAGGCTCACATGTTGGACGGATAGTAAAACCTTCATTCTAACCTCTGTACCTCTGTGTCAGTGCATCACAGAATCACCCAGATACTTTATAAATAACCCTGAGAGTGTTACCTTTCCACTGATACCAAGAACATGTCTGAGTCTAAAACTATGTAGGAGCTGTGCTACTTACAACTTGGGCATACCATTAAAATATTAGGTGTGGCTTAAGGGGTTAGGAAAAACTGTAAGCACGTTTTTTTGTAGCTATGCTACTGTAACCATTCAGAAAAAAACTGCAATTCACCCAAACGGCTTCAACAAAGTCAGAGCCCCGGAATGGCAGAAAAGAATGAAACTAATTTCTTTATTTTCACCAGTAGATGTCAGTACTAAGCAAAGGATTCATGCCGCCGAGCTGAGTTTCTCGACCACACCTGAGGGTGGCAGTAGCAAACAGTGTAGCATTACTAAATAATATTATGGCTGATGGACTTCGCGGTAAATGTTTTACTTTTAAACATTGGCTAACGGTAAACTAAATAGCCTGGAGCTCTAGTATATGTCTGGTTAAGATCGGAAATCCTGCAGCAGAAGTGGAAAATGGTACCAGAAATGGTTCGGTACCCAGGGCTATAAGTTATTGTTAGCTCTGGTCAAAAAATGATGGGCTGGTGGTAGGCAGCCATGCAGTCTCTATCGTAGTAGTAGCTTAATCTAGCAGAAATATTTATGATTTTGAATTTCAGGTCATTCTTGCCAGAAAATTACCTATCTAGGCTACGCTTTTTTAAAATTGCATGACAACACCGCGCAAAAACCAATGTGTGCTTGAAGATGTGCACATGGGATATTATCATCATTAATTAAGACCATTAAATGTAATTCATTTAAATTAAATTCAGTAGTATTTTTTCCGAAAACAGAACAGTTTCAGTGTTTGAAAGTGGTTTATTGAAAGGCTGTTCTTGTGTCTCAATTGATATGTCAAGAAGATGATTCCAAATCCTAATCGTATTGAAATTTCAAGTCTTACATTTTAGCTGGCTAATTCAATTAAGCTACCGATTACCGCATGTTGTTATTAGTTATTAAGCCTAGTTAATTGCCTAATTATTATGTCTCGATGCCAAGTTATAATCCTGCTAAACGCTACTGAACAAAAAAACGCAAACATTTCAGCTGTAGGCTAACATCAACTTCCGTGGATTACTAGATTTCTTTTTAGGCCCTTACGAGTACAGTGAATTGGATTTGGTGTGACTAGTTTGATTACCTACGGTTAAGAAAAATCCTCAAACGCCGACACTTGGTGGGAACTGTGCTGCGTGTGCACTTAAGCAGAGGTTGTGCTCTCATTTTAACGTAGCAGACTGGGGAATCACCACCGAAAGGGGGAGAGACGAGTCAGCAGTGCGTCACGGCTCACAGCAAAGACGGCGAAAGCTCTCCCTTAGGTACTGGCAAACTTGCCACTGTATACCAACCGGTGGTACCAAAACAGATTTGGCTAACGGACGTGGCTCCACACTTTGCTATGTCATATGTGACTGAGCATCAGAAAATAGCGTATCTTTCTCGCGAAGAGAGACGGGCGACAACGGTCTCATTTAAAGAGCATAAGGAAAGTTAGATTTTAGTTTATGCGTGTTTACGTCGTTACAGCGCATTACCAAATACAGTGCAACAAAGTTGGATAACCTCCACTGGATAGAGGATATTTTAAAAAAGCGACAAGGGGGAGCGCAATGAGGCACATCGGCACTCGAAGGTAAAAAAGAGAGAAAAGTTAGTCTTTGCACTCGAGTGTTGAATGAAGAGACTAGAAGTGAGCATCAAATGTGATCTTATAGTGTGGTGCTCACATCATTTCATATAAACTAGTTGGAAAGCTTTGAACCAAGAAAATAAGATCAGAGTCATGGCTTCGGAAGAATCCGTCGGTTTTGCGCAATCTGCTGCCGTGAAATTATCAGAGATGGGAGAAAGAAGTAAGAATTTGGGCACTGCGATACAAGATCCCGACCGTCAAAGAAGAATAATATTAGTTATTGTTTGCGTTGCACTGTTGTTGGACAACATGCTTTACATGGTGATAGTACCAATAATACCCGATTATCTTGAAGGTCTGGAGCGTCAGGCAGAACTCGCACATCCCGCCATATACACAAATAATTCAAATGGCACGACGCACAAAGTCGGGAAAGAAAATTTTGATGTGGAAATTGGTGTACTATTTGCTTCCAAGGCCATTTTGCAACTCATGGTCAATCCACTAACAGGAACCTTTATTGACCGTGTTGGGTATGACATTCCGCTTCTAATTGGACTAACTATCATGTTCTTATCCACCTGTATATTTGCTTTTGCTGAGAACTATGGAACTTTGTTTGCAGCACGGAGTCTGCAAGGTTTGGGATCCGCGTTCGCAGATACGTCCGGAATTGCCATGATCGCTGATAAGTTCACGGAGGAGGCAGAGAGGAGTAAAGCGCTTGGCATTGCCCTCGCGTTCATATCTTTCGGAAGTCTGGTTGCGCCCCCCTTCGGTGGAATACTTTACGAGTTCGCGGGGAAGCGGGTTCCATTCCTCGTTCTCGCCTGCATCTGTTTTGCCGATGGCATACTGTGCCTCACGGTCCTCAAGCCCTTTTCCAGCAACGCCCGGGAAAACATGCCAGTAGGCACCCCTATTTACAAACTGATGGTTGACCCCTACATAGCGGTGGTAGCAGGGGCACTGACCACCTGTAACATCCCCCTGGCCTTCTTGGAGCCCACCATCGCTAATTGGATGGAGGAAACCATGAATTCTACACAGTGGGAAATTGGACTAACATGGTTACCGGCGTTCTTTCCACACGTCCTTGGTGTTTACATTACTGTGAAGTTAGCTGCCCAGTATCCTCACTTACAGTGGTTCTACGGGGCACTGGGTATGGTCATTATTGGTGCAAGTTCCTGCACGGTGCCAGCATGCAAAACCTTTGGACAACTAGTCTGGCCATTGTGTGGCATATGTTTTGGCATTGCGTTGGTGGACACCGCGTTATTGCCAACTCTTGCGTTCCTTGTAGATGTGCGTCACGTGTCTGTGTATGGTAGTGTGTACGCTATTGCAGATATATCCTACTGTGTGGCCTATGCTCTCGGTCCAATAGTTGCCGGCAAGGTAGTGCACGACATCGGCTTTGTGCAGCTGAATCTGGGAATGGGACTTGCCAATGTCATTTACGCACCGGCTCTGCTGCTGCTACGCAACGTGTGCTTAATGAAACCATCCAATTCAGAGAGAAATATTTTAATAGAGGAGGGAGCCACAGGCCTTTACGATGCTATTAAAATGGAAGAACGCCAAAACAAGGGCCAACCTCAGCCTAGCTTAGTGGGTAACTGTGTGGCAACTGATGAAAACGGCGCTTTTGGTGCACAACCCAGCGAATACTCTGAGGAGAGACTACAGGAGACACTTGAACCACAATACATTTAACACTGAGTGGCACCAACACTTCTATGATAACCTTTTCCTGTCCTATTTATCGGACTGAGAATAACCCTTTAGTGTGACGAATACATTGTATACATTTCGCCCGCGATTCATAAATGACTAATCACGTGTCCCGTATAGGATCATTTTTCCAGTCTGACATGATCTCCTGGTGACGCAGGCGTTAGATTAAACCCATTATCCCACACATTTCCATATTACGATTATCTAAAAGCAATGCTGGCTTTTTTTTTTTTTTTTTTTTTTTTTTTTTTTTTTTTTACAAATGACCTAGCTCTGTACCAACTGCGTATTTATGAATCATACTCAGGGATGTATAGGCAATGTTACACGTGTCGAAACAAAATATGTAGCTCGTCGTCTGGTAGTGTAACATTCCCAATACAGACCCACCCTTTGCTCTGTGCTGCTAGAACTTTATGCATTGTTACACGACACTTTGCCCGAGAAAAGGACTGAATTGAATCCTGAGTCTAATGTCTGTTGTCTGGACATGGTTAGAATCCGCTTACCTCTGGAATGCATACATGTATAATGTGAAATATCTTCTGTACATAGATGTAACATCTGTAAATAATTAAAGCAATATGTGAGACGATGTGTTGCATTGTGTTTTACCTTTTTCCAACGTAAGTGCAATAAATCATCAATTAATCGGTTTAAAAGGTTATTTGCCATATATAGTTATTTTTTATATTACTCGATTTTAGACTTGCCATTAAGCAAACCATGTCAAAACATCAGACGATTAGTTTTACTTTGATATATGTACATTGAAATATACATTTTAGTGTTGCCACCAATTAAATGGATGCCAACACTAAACTAGGCTCCACATATCAAGGTTTGGGCTATGTAAAATAAGTTTTAGTTTTCATATATGCAGTTGCATTCTAGAACTGGTCATATACTTTTATATAATTAAGCCTGAGTTTTCCATGACAAACGTTTCTAGAGCCTTTATGAAACAGGAGTGTATACTTGTTTCGTTTTATCTATACCTACTATTAATAGCCTAATATATTCTACTGTGCATTTTTTTTCATTAACACAATTTGTATATGGTTGTGGATCATGAAATAAGAACTTGGTAGCTTATATGTTGTGCTAACAGAAGTAAAGTATGACAGTGCAAATGCGCATTAGGTGATTCTGAAAAGGCCTGCTGTTGTCATTAAGTCTTTATTAAGTCATTAAGTCTTTATCTCTAAAACAGGAGAGTAATTTACAGTTTAATTAAATAACACTTTTTCTATTTCACAAAACGTATGTATGACATTTGTTGATAAATTCCTTGAGCCATAGATATTTCAAAAATTACTACTGGTACCTCAGCGGCAGTTTTGTTCGGTGCTAGAGAACCAAGTGTTGAGGTGGATGACGGACAGATGTGTTCTGGAAGGTACTCTGCGAACAGCCGCGGATGGGAGGAGCTACAGTAGAGACGGAGTTAACTATCCACCCCGTCACTTGCTCTTGCCAAGCATCTCCAGCTTCATAATGGTGAAGAGGCCGGTTTACAAAAGGTATTGCGAGAAGAGGGCGCGCATCTGGACGTGTTATCCGAAAGCAGGACAAAATACAAAACCTTCTGACAAACTTTTTAACAGTTAAAGGATCTTCTGCCCTGGTGAGTAAGACGTCTTGGTCAGATATTTTGCGTTTTAATTATTTTTTTTGTTTACATACAGTTATGTCACCTGGCTGAAGATTAGTTCTTGCGGATATTTGGGGGAAAGATAGGCTATGTGTTGTTTTTTGTATTAAGTCTAAAAGGTGAGGGCAGGTAATGTGACTTGGACTGGGTTTACTGTCAGAAGCTGTTTCTATTTCAATTAATGTTTAAATGTCTCACTATCCCAGTTTATCTATTATTAATAGTTTAGCAATAATCTAACTTGTGTCACATATGTAATTGAAGAAGGTATTGGTTGGATCTTTTGATTTTTGTTACATATTTTTTAAAATTCAGTTTGTGTCTATACTCCTTCAGAATGTCAGGATCAAGGTGTTTCTGTCCTCCTCTGGCTGTTACATCGGATCAGACAGTCAGACAAAATGCCAGTTTTTGAGAGGACGCAATCAACCAGTTCCAGTGACAGTAATGTAAGAATGTGTTGGCCTATTAAAGGTCACATAACTAAAGGCCACTTTAATAATGACTGTTTCAGTACACTAGATTAATGACTCTCTCTCTCTTACTCTCTTACTCTCTCTCTCTCTCTCTCTCTCTCTCTCTCTCTATCTATCTATCTATCTATCTATCGATGCATGCATAGGCTATACATTCTTTTTACAACACCTTCATGGCTATTAATAAAAGTAAGAGTTAATTTATCCTCTGTTCTTCTATTTTCAGCAGAGATCAACTGTTCGATTACAATGACCTTGTCAAGCCCTGCCACACTATTTTTTTTAAACACATTTCTCACCTACATGTGATTGGCAGAAGAGCAATTAAATAGCTGAGCAGAAGAAGGAATTGGGTGATATTGAGAGACATTGGATATGGAACTATGTTTGAAGCAACATCGCTATTTGATGCCTATAACATAAATGAATGCTTCCCTCAGGTGTACACCTCCTATTTTGTGTTGTGCTAGAGTCTACCCAAGCTGCCAGTCCCTGACTTACAGCACACACTGAAAATGTACCTCAAGTCCATGAAGCACCTCGTCCCTGAGGAGAACTTCAAAAGGACCCAAGCCATCGTGGAGAAGTTTGGAGCTCCAGGGGGATTGGGGGAGGTGCTTCAACAAAACCTTCAGCAAAGGAGAGAGAGCAAAACAAACTGGGTAAGAAAATAGTGTAATTAGAAGCAGCTGCGTTGCTAAAATGATCATCAAACAGGTCAAGATCAAGATTATTACTTCTAGTCTATCATGCTACGTTTCACAGTATATATGGTTGTGTTGCTCATAATATAGAGGGATATTGTGTAGTCTCTTTTTAGTCATAACCAATAGAAGCAGCTTGGTGCTCCCCCCAGTCCCATGAGGTATACCCGTAATAATGGTCAAAGATATCAAGCCCAGTTTCAGAAAGTAAAAACGCAGCCATGTATTCCTTCCGCCTGTGCAATTAACACAGATGATGTCACACATTGCCTAGTGTACCTGGCTGATAATATGTGTGCTCAAAAAAATCAGCTGAATAGGTAATTGGTTGGTTCAAATATGTGGCAGGGATTGACACCTCTGATCATGGTATTGACAAGAATGCATGACTTCATTTCTGTTCTTTTTTGATGAAAGTTCTTTATTTTGTCTTAAAATTTCTCTCATAACCTCTATGTATGCTGAAATGAAACTTCTCTTATTTATATACTCTCGTTTCTACAGGTGTATGACTACTGGCTTGAGGATATGTACCTCAATAACAGATTGGCGTTGCCGGTGAACTCAAGTCCTGTTATAGTTTTGCCAAAGCAGAACTTCAAGACAAATAGTGATGCTATAAGGTACTGCGTGTTTAGCATGTGTCTCCTAAATTTAATGCAGGGCTAATATGCAAGCTATTATATTAAACAGAAAATGGTTCTGTTGTAGATTTAATTTCATTCACACTGTTGGACTGCATGATTAAGACACATTCTTGCTATAAACACATTCAATGGTCATTCCCAAGAGACACTTTTTCCATCCAACACTAGATGTTTACAAAAGCATCTATAACCAGGGTCCTAGGTGGACTTGGGGAACATAAGACAGTAGTACAGTAAGTACAGTACAGTACACAAAAAACATGAAAACATGAGATGACTTCAGAAAGTAAAATTTACAAACCAAGCTTGCATTGTGCTTTACACACTTACAACACCATATACAGTAGCAGTCATCTAGTGTTAAAAAATGTATGTTTAGCTTTGGCAAAGGAAACCTGTCTTTGCATAAAAATGTATAATATTTTCTAGGACAGCATATTGTGTCAAATGCTATTGCATGAGCAAACAACAATCTGAGCAGTTATTAACTCTGCTTTGAGGCGTCAAGCAACTGACTCATCATTATTTCTTACTCTTACTCACTTCCTTTCAGATACGCTGCTCATTTAATTTCAGGAGTACTGGAATATAAAACACTACTGGACACGTAAGTATGACAATACTTTACATCCATTGCTGTTGTCTAACCTTGCTGAACTCAAATCCAGTGCTCCTTACTATATAGCTCCACATCAGTGATGGGCAACCTGTCTTCAGAAGCCTCAATCCAGTACCACATACAATATTTGTTCCAGCCATTTAGTAAATGAAAATGTCCAAATTATCACAGCTCTTCATGCAGGAAGAGCAGTTAATTATTTAAATAACCTGCACTAAGTGCACATGTAGAACCAGGTGATTCGAAATATGTGGTACTAGACAGTGGCTTCTGAATCTAGGTTGGCCATCACTGTTCTACATACTACAGAGAGGCTCTAAGTTGGAACTTTTAATGATTCCCAAAAAACCCTTAGAACATTGCCCTGTGGGCACAAGTCAAAGACCCTTCATTTCTTAGTGTGGAATGGCATTATAATACTACGCTCATGTTACATTTGTTGTCAGACGTACACTACCAGTGGATCATGGCCGTGGTCAACTGGCTGGGGTCCCTCTATGCATGGAGCAGTACTATAAGCTCTTCACATCCTATCGTCTTCCTGGGCTGAAGAAAGACACACTAGTGGCCCAGAAAAGTTGTGTTATGCCTGAGCCTGAGCATATTATTGTCGCCTGCAAAAATCAGGTAAGGACAAACAAAAACCCTGCTTTAGTTGACATGACAGTTCACAAGGAGTCACTATGTATTTGCATGTCAGAATGAATAAGGATATTTTTTCTATTTTTTCTATTATTCAGAACATATAATTTTTTGAAACTTTTTGGGTGTATGCTGGATTATCCCAACTGTAGAAGCTTTGTTCAAGAATATTAAATCAAGCCACTCTGACTATCCCACACCACTCCTCGTATAAATGGTCACCATGCCTTCCCTAGACTACTACAGTCTTCTACTGACTGGGCTGCCAGCATGTGTCTTCCCATTTTAACCATAAACCATAACGCAGTATCATTCCTAATGCTGTGTTCCAGAAACTAGAAAGTAAGAACATTCAAACCTCATGTTTCAGACCTAAGACACTATAGCTGCACACTCCACATTAATTTCTTTATTGTTGATGTTTTGGCCCCATGACCTTTATCGGTTATAGTCTTTTAAGTATCCAATCTTTCCATTACATTACATTGCATTTGGCAGACACTTTTATCCAAAGCGACTTACAATAGGAGGACATAAGCTGACAGAGGTGTAAAGGAACACCGAGTAAGTAGACTACCTTTATACATACAGGGAGGTGCATGTGCCTGAATACGTTTCCCGGAGCAGGGACACTACAGACACATATACTCCCCACATGGGGATAGAGTAAGACAGTTGGTTTAGTGATTGTTAGTTTTGTTAGAGAGGGAAGCAGAGAAGGGTTTTTACAAGCTTTTTAAAGGTAGAAAGGGATATTGCTATTCTTGTAGCAACTGGTAGGTCATTCCACCATTTCCACCAGCCTGCACCTCATTGTGAGTGTGCATTCTTTGCTTTCCTTATAACCCTAACTTTTCAACTAGGAAAAGTGCAGTGAAATGTCTTTTGAAGTGTGGAGTTTCTACTAGAAAAGTCAGTACATATAGACCTTCCCCAACTTCCCAGAGACGAGGGTAACTCGTGATTATCTTCTGAGTTGTGTTTTCAGATCTGCATTGTGCTATATGACTCGGGTAAAATAACCGCCAAAAGGACAGTTAGTGGGTTTATTAACAAGAGGAAAATAAAGACTAATAAGATGGAATAAAAAAATGCATAGTCATGAACGATTTGGCAGTTAAATTAAACAGACAGGAAAGGCAGACCATACAAAGCAGAGACAAAGTAACAAGGAACAGAAACACATTACAGGGAGACAAATGAACACATGGCCATAACAGATTTGGTTACCTGTTAATGAGACTAGTGGTGCTTGATTAATTGACAGACACCTGCAGTGGAAAGTTTTAAGTGGAGAGACTGCTTTGCAAGGCTTGACTTGACTGTGTCTTCACAAAAATTAATATGTGGAGCCATGGCACAAGCGTTTAACCATTTCTAAGTAAGAGGAGAAGGCAACTTAGTTTGGGATTATTTTGGGAATGTGTCAGCACTGGCTTGACAGTGCAATGGGAAGGCAGATAGCATGAAATTATATGTTCGGACTGGAAGATAACATATTCCAGGAAATAAACTATTCTGGGAGTCATTTCCGGCTGCATACTGCATACACTTCAAGTGTGGCAATCTGTCTGTTAAAATATCAAAACATTCTTAATGTTTTGCATTATACCCCACTTGTGCTCTGGTGCTGTGTGTAACAGTTTCTGCTAAAATGGCAAAATTTGCATCAGTTAAAAAAAATATTTCAAGACACTTTTACTCTGTGAGTTGCATTATGTGTCATTGGGGAATTTACAGCTATTGGGCATGCCTGAATGAGGTTTTCCACTGTCTATAATGAGGAGATAGGGATCTTCCCAATGAGTAGCCTACTGTTGCTCTTACTGTGTTGTCTTTCATTTTTAGTTTTTTGTTCTGGATGTGGTGATCAATTTTCGGCACCTGAATGAGAGAGACCTGTACACTCAGTTGGATAAGATCAAGAAGATGGCGGACGGTGAAGAGCAGTACTTTCCACCGATTGGCCTCCTAACCTCAGACGGACGCACACAGTGGGCAGAGGCACGCGACATTCTCATTAGAGGTTAGAACATAACTGCTTACAGTGTCAGTATTATCCATCACACACTGTACTATGTTGGTGTTAGTATCAGAAATATTATGTTTCACGCAAAATGTATGGCATCATAAAACCTGTATAATGAAATAATATTGAGGACACAGACCAGCGTGTATTCCGGAAAACAGGTTAAGTCACTTGCTTGGTTATATTAACTCTAAGCAAGTGGTAATCCTTTCAATAGAAGAGCCCTGTTGCTTTGTTTTGATAGGAACATGAAGCTGTAGAACTCTTCTATTAGCGCATGTACAGTATGACTCAGCCTGAGCTAACTTATCTGGGGTAGTCACTACACCAACTACTTGGAATACCCCCCTGGACAGGCTAAGGAATTATGACATGTACGTCAGTCCCAGTGCTAAGCCACAACAGTAAGACCAGGAAGAGGATGAGAATGTTTTTGTATTTTCAGTGAATGTAAGAGCCCACTTAAACTATATACATCAGACTGCAGGACTATTCATTTTTTCCCTATGCAATAACAAAGCAAAAAAGCAGCAAGTTAGGGTCTGCAAATTTATTTATTAAACAACTATAACACAATTAAAGCATAGATTAAATTAAAGTAAAATTTCTCATTCTATACAATACAGATTCAACCAACAGAGACTCCTTGGACATGCTTGAGAGATGCTTGTGTTTAGTGTGCTTGGATGAGTCCAGTGCCTTGCCACTCACTGACACTAATCGTGCATGGCTGATGCTCCACGGAGGAGGCCCAGAGAAGAACGGGGCCAACCGCTGGTATGACAAACCCATGCAGGTGACAAACCCATGCTCTCCTCCTAAGGTCTAAAGATAAAAACTAAGTTACTGTTCAAATTCTAACACTGATCGCCATTGTAATTGTGTCAGTTTGTCATAGGGTCAGATGGTTGCTGTGGAGTTGTGTGCGAACACTCACCCTTTGAAGGGATCGTCCTCGTGCAGTGCATAGAGTATCTCCTGAAATACATGTAAGTGTGAAAGACAGAAATAATACTGGCATCACAATTAAACTGTAACCGTTGTAACCGTTTGTAACGATAATGCTATTTACAAATGTATTAATGTAATACATTACTGTCACACTCACTGTTTCACTTATGAATATGCTGGAATTTATTTTCCTCATTGTTACATGCCCATAATTATTTAAGTGAGTAATGGGGATAGCTAGGAGATAGTGAAATTGCCCAACTCCATCATTATACTATTTAGAAAGGTTATATATTATTGTCATACTCACTGTTTTACCTTTACAAATATTAATAGTAGTAGTTCTGTAGTTCATTTTCATCTTTGTTACATGGCCAGGACATGTGAAGTGGTTGATGGGGATAGCTCATAAATAGTGTTAATACTGAGTGGTTCAGCTGGGTTTCTGTTTTCCTTAAAGGAAAGGATGCCCGCCTAAGCTGGTGAGGGCAGATAGTGTGAGTGAGCTACCTGCCCCAAGGCGACTGCGTTGGAAAAGCTCTCCAGAAATCCAGGCTCTCCTTGCCGCCTCAGCAGACAAATTACATCGGCAAGTCTATACAATACAGACACACACGCGCGCACACACACACATGGTTAGACACATACAAACACACACAAACACATGCAAGCAGACAGAGCTGGACACATGTAAACAGAAGCACACACACCCCACACACAAATTGACAAACAATTGTCCAACAATTGTAGCTACTCTAACAGACACTTTACCTTCTAGACTTGTCAAAAACCTGGACTTGACTGTTTTCAAGTTCTACAAGTATGGGAAAGACCACATCAAGAGGCAGAGAATGAGCCCAGATGCATACATTCAAGTAGCACTGCAGTTTGCATACTACAGGTCAGTTTGATTACAGTTTTTTGTATTGCTTACGCACTACAAGTCATGACTTAGACAAATGCATTGAAACTTCTCATTCATGTAACCATGCTTTAAACTAAGGCACCAGAACTCTAAACACAAGTTCTACTTTGCACTTTGTTTGCAAAGAAAAACTGGAAAACAACTTTCATTTAGCATGCATACTACCTAGACTACTGTATGTACTCAATTTGTTGCTATGATTCCGCATTCAGCAAAATGTAATCTTATCCTCCTATAAAGATTTACAATTTTGCATGTTTATTATGGTCACCAAGCTCTCTGCAATACTGCACATGTATATAAATTCCATTTCTTGAAACCACTTGGAACGCCAGGCCTGGGCTGGTTCCAAACCACTTGGACTGCCATGTGTACGGGGATCGGATTGGTTTCGGGTATTGCGCATGTATCAACGAAATACAAAACGCAGTTTGTTCCTTCATACGGACTTCCTAACACAGCAGAATGCACAACACGTACGCGAATGCGTCAAACTCCTGGAACACCATCTTTGTATGCCGCCAGAAAGTTTGTTTATTGTCTTTATTTAGTAGGAACAGTGCCCATAGAAGATGTGCCAGAGTATTACGTTTTTGTTTAGACCACCTTATTGTTTAAGTGGGTAATAATATCAGGTGAAAGGAGGAGGCTATGTAAATTAGAGTGTGGCTCGGGCCATTTTTTTCTGTCTGAGACTGCCCGCATCCGACAGATTAGTTCCTGAATCTGACCCGAGCCCGGTATGATTTAAAATATTTGTGTCCGAGCCTGACCGAAGCCCGAGACAATTCAAATCACACTATTTTCTTAGGCCTGTTAATAACACACATATGATTTTGTTCGTGTGGAAAGTTTTTGTGGTTTAATCTACCAACTAAACAGCATTCTGAACTTCAACACAGCACATCAGCGCATAAGAAGCACATGAGCCCATCAGCGCACGCAAGGAGCAAGTGCACGTTCGCACAAGAGGCGATAAACATAAACACACTGTACATGCCCAGCAGGTTCACCGTCGGCCTGAACAAGCATTTTGAAATGTTGCCAGACAGAGGATTTCCCTCTGTCATGTTCAATGGCCTTCATTTCTCCAGCAGCTAATTTCTTTTTTATTTCCTCCATCGCGCTTGCATCAACTGCACTGATACCACATGTTTCGTTAGTGGCCTGCGGTAGACAAATCTCATGAGCGAATAGCCTGCTAACATTTTTACTTTAGGCCTATTCAATTACTTATTTTTTATCACAAAACTAATGTTTGCATAAAGTGAAACATGCCCTTTGGCTGTTTATAATTTTTACAATGTCTGGTTTGCACTGATATTCCGAGTCCGACCCGAGCCCGCACAGATATTATAAATATTTGTCCGAGTCCGACCGAGACCGTCGGGTTCCGACTGGGCCCGTCGGGCTTCGATCGGTGGCCATACTCTAATGTAAATACATTTGCACTGACTGACTTGTAAGATTTTCTTTAGCCACTGTTTTGCGATGTGGAATAACCGGAATGAGATGTGAAAAGTTCAGTCTCCTATACGTGTCGTCTGTATGCACTGTAGGCATATGTGTGCAGTGCTGTAGTTTGCTGTTGCTTATCTTACCTACGTAGCAGCTTTGTTGTGGGCAAATGTTTACTCGTGTTATGTCCATTATTGTAGTTCTGTGTCGTTAGTCGCGTTATGTCCAACATTGTAGCAGCTAGCGTTGTAAATCTTATCAGCCTGGGTCGTCATGGCTGGGTCGGCACAGTTTGACCGATATCTTTGGCATTTTTTGGTCAAACAACACGAAACTTGGCACTGCACACACTGGCAACATTATGATGACACCCTCCAAATTTGAGATCGAGCGGATCAGTGGTTCAGGTCTCTGACCGAATCCGCTTACACAAACTGCATGTGAACAAGGATTTGGGGACAGACCACCCGTTGGGAAGCAACACCCAAACCAATCCCAAACCGAACCAATCCCACCATGTGAACGCAGTCAGTGTTGCATGATGGTTAGACTTTGTGTCAGACTTGCCAGAAAGGCGTGGCAATGTCACAAAAACGTGACAAGGTCATATAACCACGTTAAAAATCCACGTGAGTTAAACGCATGTAGACACATGTAGACAAATCGTGCAAGTGCTTAGGCGCGTTCAGGTTACAATGCCGTCTGTTTGCGTTTGTCTGCGTCTGTCTACATACGTCAGCAAGAACTCCGCCTCACAGCATGGGCGGGCGTCGGTCAAGTCGGACACAAGTCTTGAGTTTACACCACCTGATCTTCGTAGTAGATGACGGAGAGGTCATGTGTTGTGTGTGGGGGACAAGGAGGGGGCGGGCAGTTGTAGTAGGGTGCATTGAGACTTCAAGTCAAGTTGAGTCTTTTTTTTAATAGCACATTTAAACAAAACAACAGAGATGTCCCAAAGTGCTGCACAACACAAGGATGAAAAATAACATGGCAAAACCATAACCCAAAGACCATTAATAGGTATAGCCTACTGACACAAAGCAATAAAATAAAAACGTGAGTAACAAATACATAAATAAATAAAAGATTGAGCTTGACAGCATCAGATACACGCCATAGAACAAGCTAAAAACAGAGAGAAAAGATATGTCTTCAAACTGGACTAAAATAACGTACATATAAGATGAGAAGTTCCGTGACAGAGCGCTGCACAACACACGTGTCCAGACGTCAATGAACTTTAAACCAACCAGGGCAAAGTTGCGTCACCACGGAGGCGTTAGTTAGACGGTTGGAGGCGTGTGGAAGCAACTGCAAGCGCTTGCACGATTTGGCTACATGCGTCTACATGCGTTTAACTCACATGGATTTTTAGGTCATATGACCTTTTTGTGACATCGCCACGCCTTTCTGGCAAGTCTGACACAAAGTCTAACCATCATGCAACATTTTCATCCCACAATGCATCACTGTACGTTTACATCAACCCGAACGCGCCTCATGACTAATGAAGTAATTTAAGACCAACCCTTTTGAACAATGCGCCTGGCGCAATAGAGCCCCGTATGTACCATATCTAACCTCTTACTCACCCAACCGCAACGTTTTCACATGCCATGGCTAGAGCAGCCTAGTAGAAAATAGCATTATCCCAGTTGACTACAAAGTCAATGTGCTGCGCCTAATGTCATCTTTCCATTTTAAAACACTAGCCACCAATTGATCGCACAATTGCAACCAACTGTTTAAACAATTGTCATGCGTCAAAGTACTTAGGGCTAAAATGCAAAACTCAGCAACCAGTCTTACAGGTTTTCTTACTTGCTTAAGCATGATTTTAAAAACTGTGTCCGTTTGCACACACAAATTAGCAGAACACCTCAGATACTTTGCAAAATGAAAAACACACACTACTTCATAAAAATCATGCCTCTTGCACAGAGCAGCACATGAAGGGAGAAAGCAAGTAAGGTTAACAAAAAATATTCTAGACAGTTGAAATGTCAAAACATGAAATGCAAGCCACTGGGCTTTCCAAATATCCACAGTTCCTACTTCAAACAAAGCACAGACCAAAAACCCAAATTCAAAATCCTAATGTCCTGCCATGAGTGGTAGAGCAGTAGTGCTCTTAAGGAAAACTTCCGTGTAAAATGAAAACTGGCATGTTAAAACATCACACTGAGTTGGTATGTTTGCTGAGGAGCAAAATTGTGCTAGCCTGTTGCATTTAGGACTTCACTATTTTTACGTTTTGGCCAAGAAAGCTAACAATGGTAGTCCTAAGGACATAGCAAAAGCATGAAGATTATTCCATTAATGACATCAAACCTCTCTCCAAGTGTTTTGTGTTATGTGACTTGTGTGTAAAGGTTTGAAACAATGAGCCAAATTTTGAAATTTGTGTGTGAGCAATCATAAAAAACTGTAAATCTACTATTACCCATAGGTTTGGGTCCGCACCCATAGCTAATGGGTTAATCACTTACACAACGACACAAAGTGGAAACGATGTGAAAGCAATTTGTATTGAAAATATTTTTTTTACTAACGCAGGTGTCACAGAAAAGCTGTGTCAACTTATGAGAGCGCTTCCATTCGACGATTTCAAGATGGCCGTGTGGACAACATTCGTTCAGCTACATTAGAGGCCTTAGCATTTAGCAAGGCTATGACAGATGGGAACACAAAATTCTCGGTTAGTTACATTTTGAACAGGAATAATAAATATTAACAGGGTTGATGCGCATGATTTATGTTTTGTTTCAATGCACTGCACTGTATTTCACTGCATTCAAGGATGAAGAGAAGATGAAAATGCTAAAGAATGCCATTAAAGCACAGACAAACTATACTATCTTGGTAAGCTGCAACACTAGCTTAAACATATTTGTGCTTGTATGTGTATGTGTTCAAGAAATATCTACTGTTGGTGTAAAAGTAAAAGTAATTGTATTACTTAAAAAAATAATTCAGATAAAGTCTGACTGACTATCAGACAGAAAGGAAATAATTCCAATCTTGTATACAAGGATTTTTTTTCTTGGAAATGTAGAATATGGATGTGTACACAGAAAGGACTGTAATACTTAGAAAATCAAAGATAATCTCCACATCGGTTTTTACTTGTAGAACCCAAATTTCAAATTTCAAAACAACCCAAATTCAATTACTTTCCATCATGTGAAATCATTACAACAGTGATAATTCACTTACTGTTCACAGTTTCACACAGACAGAGTTGTCACAAAGACTTTAATGCATTTTGTTATTTATATTAATTTGCCAGGTAGATAAACAAACTGGATATTGAACCCCAAACTGACACATACTGGTAAACAAAATGGCTTGATTGGTGATGTATTTCCTTTGTCACCTTAGGCAGTTGCAGGAGAGGCCATTGACAATCACCTTTTGGGACTGAGAGAAATGGCCAAGGAGTTGTGTATGGAGACACCTGAAATCTTCACTGATGACACTTACACTGCCAGCAATCAGTTCATCCTTTCTACAAGCCAGGTATTTAACAGCCAAAGGTGGTCAAACCAGCCTGAGAAAGTAAAAGTCCTGCCATGTGTTCTTTCTGACTGTCCTCTTAACACAAATTACATCATCTACCTAACTAAAGAATTGAACTAATTAGGATAAGCTGGTTCAGTGAATTGGCTGGAACAAGCAGGACTTTTACTCTCTGAACTTGGGGTGTCCACCCCAGTAACAGTAACTGGAAACTGTAAGTAAAACCCTTTAAGGGGTTAACAGGAAGTGTATGTTTGCAACTATCTCACCATACCTGACTCCTCCTCAGGTCCCCACCACAGAGGATATGTTCTGCTGCTATGGTCCAGTGGTCCCTGATGGATATGGTGCCTGCTACAACCCTCAGTCAGATGCCATTCTCTTCTCTGTGTCCTGTTTCAGTGACAGTGACCAGACCTGCTCCCCCACATTTGTGAAGCATCTAGAGGTTTGCCTGCTGGAAATGGAAAGTTTATGTTGTAAAACTGGAGGTGTTGTTTAAAATAGCTTAGAATGTAGGATCTGCCAGACAGGGTGCAATGGCTGGATTGGGCAGTGATGAGCAACCTGGCAACCAATACCAAGTATTTGTTACAGCCATTTACTTAACGAGGTGATTTTAATGACCTGAGCTCTATGTTCACACCAAAAATCACTAAAACTGTAAAACACAAAGAAAAAGCATATTGCAGAACATTCCAACATTTACTCTTTCTCGTCATTTTCAAGCCTATATTAAAGCCTACATTCTGATTGGTTGCCAGAAGTTTACAGGCAAAAATGCATCATAGTTCATTTGAATACATTTGAACTGCCTTCAAATGGTTTTAATGCTGTAGTTTCCCAAACACAGACGCTCAAAGCTTTCTCTGCTCTAATTGCTCTTGCCACCTTTGTCAATAGAAATTGCTTTTGTCACTTTAATGTTAAAGCTTAAGTTGCTCTTGGTGTGATCACAAAGGAAGAGTTAATTACTGAAATCACCTGTCTTACCAGGTGATTTGGAACACACCATATTCGGCAAACAGGGTCCACTGTCTGAAACGGAATGAGTTCTTGACTTTGAATGCTATGAGCACTGTAACATCAAAAACATTTACATTGTAAAATGATTGAGAATAGAAACAACTGGAAAGAAATCAAGCAGTGTCTTGCATGTGTCTTTTATGTTGACTTACTTCTCTATGCTCCACTTTTTACAATGCAAATGCTGTTTTTGTATGGCTCATAACATTCAAATGAATAGTTAAAATTTAAATACAAAAAATGATATTAGGCAAATTACAGCCTTTTCATAAAAGCCGCTATTGAAGGTGATAACTTCATTTTGTTGTGATGTAATACATGTGGTCTCCCAAGGACAGTGAGAAGCTTGCATATAGTCTTCACATAATAGTGCTGAAATCACTGAAACTGGAAAATAATATCAAACATGAGTAGGGTCAAAAATATTTTGTATACATGCAGTATATGTGGTATACTATTAATACCAGTGAAACACTGTGAAAAAATCTGTATTAGAGCTGTGCATAAACACTGTGAATGTGTTGTATGTGTTTTTTTTTAATTGTGTGGGCCCTCATAACACTTCTATGCAACATTAAGTCTAATTGAATAAACTTACATTTTAGCTGCTTTTATTTTAAAGGAAATGTGACGTTAAAGTCAGTACCGTTCTGTAACAGTAGTAGCAATAGCATAGTAATTATAATATCTAAATTGCTAGTTCATGGTGCATATGTCATAATAAATGTATAATATTATATATTGTCACTTACCTATAAGATCATGCTGAACTATGCTTGTGACATACTTGTGAAAAGTCATGAAGCTGGACTTTTTTTTTAAATGAATGGGTCCCATCAAGAAATATTTTCATATTTATTGTCTAGCTGCTGGGTGTGAATGAATGGGAATATTTAATAATGCATTGCCATTTTAGTAGTAACAGGGCAAATAGGAAACATGTTTGCACTATGCAGCAACACATATCTGTGTTTTTCTTGTGTGTGTGTGTGTGTTTTAATGATTTGTGACACAAACAGCAAATATATATGTAAAGTTACTTGTTAAATGATTAGTATAATTGTGCCTGTGGTATGACTGGAAAGTCAGTAAAACCTCCTTTTGACACGCTCCACATAGCACAGACTAAATATGTCATGGACAAAAGAGAATGCAGTTGAATCAAATTATGCCAAATGAATTGAATTACAGACAAGACTGTAGACAAGATATCAAAAGATATCACTTGGATCTGTGTCTTTATGAAATTCTTAGATTTTGTAATAAAAAAGTGATCCCAACATCATTTACATCATGGTGATATTTATGTATACAGATAAACACAAACAGATTGTCAAACAGGCTACCGCTTATATAAAGCTTACAACACTAGTCTTGGGCTCCTGCAGGTCTATACATTCAACTGCAATGAGACAGCAGCAGCCTTTAAAATAAGCAGAATGTGGACTTAATGCAGAATGTCAGTATATACTTCATATGCCCAAACCTTATAGTGAAAATGTAGCCTCTTTAAAGCACATGGGTGATAATAGTGTGGTGTATTCATAGTAGGCCAAACATATATACAGGTACCTTAGTATTTTTGGTGTTTTATAGTAAATAATGTGGGAAGAATGTGAAAAGAAAGTATATTTATTTTTTGATATGTAACAATATTGTGTGTTGATTGTCTGGTAAAGTCTGTAATTTTTAACAGAAAAACATTATTTATTTTTGTGAACGAATATTACAATACTGTATTATTTATCTTCATGACTAAGAATAAAAGTGTACATTGATAAACCTTTGTTTAACTTTTTGCATTGTTTAGTAAAAGGCATAAATTTTTTTTAAAAAAAATGTCTCAGTGGCAAACTAATGGCAAATTGCAAAGTGATTTGTAGGATTCATATAGCTAAATTGACTTCGTCACAGGCAGAGGTCAGAGAGTAAAAGGCTATACCACATTTTTGTTCCATTTACATACCACCTGATTCTAATAAGCAGAATTCTTCAGCTAGGTAATAAATGATTAATAATTAGTAAAATCACACTGGTATAACCAATACATGGCAGGACTGTTACTCTTTGAACTTGGGATGAACCCTTTTGTGATATAGCCAAAAGAACATGTGATGTAATGAAATGTTGAGCCTGCTGAAACTCTTTACTGAGCTATTGTTAACAAAAATGATTGAGATTGTTTCTCTCAAAACTGAGTTAGAGGCTGTGAGGTTGCGGACTCAAGCCAGGGGCTGGACTGCACAGAATGACCTCAATTACACTGGGCTGTCCTAACTAGTGGGCTTACCATAAATATAGTGCATTATGTTCTACACTATAGTACATTGTCATGGATATTGGTAAAGAGGGACTACATAAAGTCAAAACTAACCTTGTTGGATCTGAGCTGCAGATGCGTCAAGGGGGCGGGCAAAGAGGGTCTGACGGTCCTGGGCACCAATGGTGTTAGGCGACCTAGCAATCCAGATGCATGACAAATGTAAAAAGGAAGGGGTCCCACCAAGATTGCAGAGTCAGAGGTTACCAGACTTTATTGTCATTAAAACCTAGTACTCGCCAAAGAGCCATAAATGTAAACATTTACATGTTCTTCATGATCAGGAGGTCGACACGCGTATCTGTGTCCCTATGAACCATCTATGGCAAAATCAGGCATCTTACACTGTATGCAACAGCTCTTTATCAGACAAAGTCAAAACTAACCTTGTTGGATTTGAGCTGCAGATGCTTCAAGGGTCAAAGAGGGTCTGACAACCCTGGGCACCAATAGCGTTAGGCGACCTAGCAATCCAGATGCACGACAAATGCAGAAAAGAAGGGGACCACAGAGATTGCTTGTGTGTTGGCCCCAGAGTACAGCTAAACTGTATCATGCACCTATTTGTATGAGGTACTGTGAGGTACCGGATTATCTCAACTCAACTTTTAGGGCTGGTTTCAGGCAGAGGCTACCAGACTTTATTGGCTGGTGACCCCACTTTTACATCACTAAAACCTAGTGCTTGTCAATGAAGAACCATAAATGCAAACATTTAGCCTACATGTTTTAATCATCGCCTCAAGCCAAGGTTGTAACACCTAGCACAAACTCCCGTTTGAGATATCTTAGATAACCAATAAACCCCTTTTTTGTTTAAGGTGGTGTACTATATATCCAAGAGATCTTAATAACACATAGCTTGATATTGTAAAATGTATATATTGTTTTCTTATTTGTATATATTGCTGTTCTTCTTGTGCATCTGTTGGCTGTTCTGAACATCTCACTATACATTGTAGGCTATAGTGACAAAAACACTTCTACTTCTACTACTTCACAGGCCTACAGTATGTATCTGCAACGGCATTGTTTCATCAAAATTAAAATTGTGGATATCTTAAATCGATTTTTTTTTCTATAATGATGTTAACCATAGATATCAGGAATGACACATTTACTAGTCCTAATGTATTATAGATTTTTAAAAAGGATACAAGGATCGTTTATTGTTCTGAATCTGAAATGGTTTATCATTTTGGATATCTAAAGTTTTACTTATGGATAGGAAGCAAGACGCTATGGATGTCTAACATGTCAATTCTGACTAGGAAGAATTAACTTGATATCTGAGTAAAATGTCAATTTTATGTTGAAGGACTTGGCATGTGTGCTGAAAAAGGACGTAAAGACTTCTTTATGGTATTCGTAGCCTAGTTGGGTTGATACGTAACAATGTATTTCAGGTCACGTCACTCGCGCGAGAAGCCATTGCCCTGTTGTGAAAGATCCTTAACCGACATATAAGCTAATTAATAAAGTCGTGTCAGTATATCAGCAAACCATCTTGTTCTCTTCCCATTACGCTACTCTGTCGTTGCCAGCACAGGATGCCGGAAGGCGCATTGGTGACAGTACGATATGGACCATATGACTCGTGTGGCATTGTTGATCATAGGACATTCCGACTCGTGGGTCTCCAAGGTAAACCACACGCGTCATACAAACTTCTTATTCAACCCTGCACTGTACCTAATCCCTACTGCCGTATTTGTAACTGAATCACAATATACTTGCGAAATGCAGGAAGTGTAACTTAGAATGTTATTTACTCCTCCAACCAAGCTGCCCTACGGGAGAACGGCCACCAATGTGTCCTTCAGAAAACGCTGGACTGGAACAAAGTGGAGCTTGTTGTCAACGGAGAGTGCGTTTACGTGTGCAACATAAATGACCTAGAGTTTGGTAATGTGGTCTTCTAGTTCCATTTACGGTAGCGGTCTGTAAATATTTCATTCACCGCGTGGCGCTGATGTGTGTGTGTGTCTGTGTGTGTGTTTGTTTATGTGCGTGCGTGCATCTAGGTGGTGATGGACGACTTGATCAACTATGTGCAGCAGCAATAACAGCCGTCAAGAGTGCATATTAAAACGACAGTAGATTGATGTGATCCAGTCATACTGCAATGAAAAAAATAGCACGAATTCAACATGTACCTCTAAATACATTTATTTGCTACACATCTAACACAATTTTGATGTTGTCCCATTAATACACTTTAGTAGCCTATAGATGTCTAAAGAGGAAATATCCCTGTGCTTTCTTAACTATCATGTGAAGATCTATACATTAAGGTTTAACAAATATTGCTTTATTGTAACAGGACATTCAGTAATACAGTACATTCAAGCGCAACTGGAGAGATTTTGAAGCTTTTTGCTTTGAAACTCTAAGAGACAATTTAACAAATATTAGCTAAATCCTACCCGTTAATATGCGTAGAACACCACAATGCATCTCATAGATGCTGTGAATTTCCATGTACCCATATGTATGCATTTTAACGTTTAATCTGTAAACTGCATAATAAAATCTCTCTTTTTTTAATTAACCGTTTAGAATGAAATGGAATGTGTAAAGAATTTTTTTCTCACGTCAACTGTATTTACTCTTCTCCATAGAAACAATAGCTTATGGCTGCTGCACAAAATAGCATTGTATGTCTTCATACCAGCTGTTCAATGTCTTTGGGAGAAGTCAAGTGTAACCGTGATGTGAAGATATCTCAGACAGGCTCAACAAGCAAAAGTAGTATTCTATGCGCAACAGCTCCTTTGGTGCTTCTAAATGTGCTCCATTTGCATACCATCTACCTTTGGCATATCCATTATATATGCATGTCTATTCTACATAGTGCATATGCCTGGATGCAGTTCACTAAAGGCTGTTTTGGCATCTTTAATGATAGAGAGCATGGCTTAGTGACAGACGTACTCAACGTCCAACAGCAGGTACAAATGAGGTGATTGTCAGGTACATTGTGCGTTGATTCTGCAATGTGCTCAGGGGTGTTTAAAAGCTCCTGCCTTCAAAAGCCTGTAGGTTAAATGCCGTGTCCATGAACCTCTTCAGCTCTGCCAGGTGGGTGAACTTATTGCCCGTAGCAGGGGCAGCAGCAGGATCACGACCAACATACCTATAAAACATATGGACATGGTCAAATTAGTAGAGCTCTGCTGTCTGTTTGTCAGTGTACAGTGGCGTATAAAACAGTTGATATACTCTTTAAGAGTTAAAAGACCACTACACAAATTGCACCAATGAGATCCTTAACAAAATTCTAATATGCTAAGCAGAACAGTGTAAATATACTCTATCCCATGTCTCATTAGAGGTGGATGGGAGATGGTGGATTTAGCAGAGGTGCCCATGTTCACAAAGTCAAAACCCTGCCACATTTTCCTTCTAACACAGGTGACTGGCTAGCTGAACTACCCGTCTTGAGTGCTCATTACGATCAGCTGAATCAGAGCTGTTTGGATCAAATTTGTGGCCAGGTTTTTACTTTCTGAACCCGGGGTTGGCACCTCTGGGATTTAGTTGCACTAATGGGTAATTGGACCATATCAGCAGTGATGGATAACCTGGATTTAAAAACTACAATTCAGTGCTACATATTCTGAATCACCTGGTTCTTCCTGTGTAGTTAATACAGGTGATTTCAGTGGTTAACTCTTCCACCTGGTTCAAGACCTGTACTAATTAGAATCAGCTGATGTAGTGAATGACTGGAACAAATATGTGGTACTAGATTGTAGCTTCTGAAACTAGGTTGCTCATCACTGCACTTCAGCCAGAGTACTCACCATATTGGCTTCTTGTTGGACAGAACAGTGAGGAAGCGTGGCCTTATGTAGTCATAGTAGCCCATGTTCTTATGCTCCTCTTGGCACCATATTAGCTCAGCACCTCCATATTTTTCGACCTCAGCGTTTATGAGGTCAAAAGGGAATGGAGATATCTAAAAAAAAAATGTAGCAGACAAAAAGCTTACATCAGAGACCTGCATCCTGACTTCTGAAGTCTAAACAAATTTGCACGCATGATATATATTACACAAAACCAGATTAAATATCACTACATATTACAAAGCATAGTGGCTCAGCTTTTTCTTACAATTGTCATTCATCAGACTTTGAGGTTCAGTTCATCAAAGTTGAACAAAAGGCATTTAAGACACTACCAGCTAATACAATATAGTGGTTACCTGTTCAAGTCTAATAATGGCTACTTGGTCCTCCAGACTGTGCTGTCTCCTTTCTTTGGCCAGTTCATAATAGACCTTCCCTGTGCAGAAGATCACTCTCTTCACCTTATCTGGATTCTGAGACGCTGGTCCAGCATCTGGAATGATCCTCTGGAATTTGGTTCCTTTAAATGATACAATTTGATATCAGAAGGCATGGTGGCAAGCAACACTAATGAAAAGTGCTTAAAAAGAAAAAAAAAAACACTTTCTATGAAGCTTGTATTCACTCTATGAGCAAACTCATAAAGGCTTATAATACATTCATTAAGTATGTCATAAGCTCCATTCCAAGTTAAAGTGACAATGCATTCTTGTTTATAAAGTTTTACTTGCCTTATGAGTCTAGTTTTATAAGTATGTATAAATAGTTCTGAATTCTAACTTTAATCATTATTAAGCTTTATGAAGGCATTATATTACCCTTTATGAATGTGTTTATAGAGTCTTATGAATACAAGCTTCACAGAAAAGTTTTACTAAATGTTTTACCTGAGGCCATGTCATCGAAGCTAGATCTAGCATCAGGGTGCCTCAGCAAGGACTTGGGTGTGAAAATAATAAGCTGAAAAACAGGATGCACACAGAGCAAAACATTTGTAGTAGAAAAATCAAAGATGCATGTATGTTGGGGCATGCTTCCATTGCAACGCATATCCTCACCCCCAACCAGATCTCCCGGATCTCCCGCCACACGAAACAAAGGCATCACACCTGTATATAAGGAGGGCGGTGTGCCCCATATTTTTGAGTTTGTATGGTCACAGCCTTAGGTGCACGCTGTATTAAGCTCCCGGATCCGTCACAATAAACCTCGGAGGTTTTGTCATTTACCATTACTCGGCTTGGCTTTGTCTCTATTTTGTTGATAACTAATTTTTGGACGACACATTTAACCCTGAAATTTTAACACTTTGAAACTTTTGCTGTAAATTCACTGATAGAAGTTTGTGCCTGAACTAACTGTTCAACTTATTTTTTATTTACACACGAGACTAAGCAAATAATCCTATTTTAAACAAACAGCACAGTTGTGAATTCAAGCACATCTGTCACTGGTGAATTCATCAAGCAGCACAAGCCGTAAGATCCCTTGATGGTAAACACTGTAATCAGCACAGGAAGACTCTCTCATGCTCCACAAAGCACTGCATTTATCTGCGACTTGGGATCACTGTAGACAGCTACTGTTGCAGAAGGCAAAATAAGGCAAAAAAGGCAGAGTGTGGGAAAAAAACGTATGTAGTATTAAAGTCATAAGTCAGTAGTATTGAAATTATTAAAGTTATGTAATTATTATCCTTTAACATAATATTTGACATCAGTACATCAGAGAATAATACACAAGTTTCTAAACACCCAACATTAAAACATAAACATAATAGCTTACCGGTTTTCTGAACGGTAACAGAATCTGTCTCCTCAGCACATGAAAGTAATTGGCAGGTGTTGAGCAATTGACCACTATCCAATTACAGTCATAAAGCTGCTGTACATCAAAGTCCCCAGTGATTTCCTGAAAAGTCAGGCATCAAAAGTACTGCTAATTACATCAAATTACACCAATTACAAGAGGACACACATCACATACTGGTAAAGTGTGAACAGAAAGTCATCACAATTGGCTAAGGTAATGTGTTGTTTATGTTGTCCCTAAAATGTACTTTGCAATATTGCATCAATTCTCAGAAATACTGTATTATTTTTTGCTATGTTATACATTTGCTTATGGTGCACAAAAAAGAAGCTCTAAGATGCTGGATGTTACAGGGACAGTCATAAGCACCAGATCAATAACCCATTTGCTGATGAGCCCCGAGGGAGTGGCGTGATGATGCAGGCTGGTGCTTAGTCTCGGCCCATGGCTCACTCACTGTAAGCTCCGCACTCTCAGACTGGCACTTTGCCCTTGGGACTGACATACTGCTGAGCAGTGGCCTGGGAGTCACTAATCAGGAACGTGTCGAACACTAGGGCCAAATGCATAATCAAGAGGCTCTTCAGTGCTCACAGAGCCAAATCCTTCAGGCAGCCATTCTTAGGCGGTAGGAGGTGGAGAGGGCACACTTACAGGATAGCGGTCGGGGTCGTCCTTGCTCATCTGCAGGAAGCGCTCAGGCCGTGCTGACGAGTGCTCGGGACCCTAGTGGTAAATGGAAATAATTATAGTAGTGCTTTCTTCCAAAGCTTTACAATTAGATCGCAGATTCATTCACACACTCTCATACACACACAGATAGCTGAAGGCTGAAAGTTGCCAGCCAAGACATCAGGAGCAATTTGGGGTTCAGTGTCTTGCTCATGAACACTTTGACCTAGTCAGGAGGAGTGGGATTTTAACCAGCAACCCTCCGATTTCTAGTTGACTCCATAACCTCCTGAGCCACTTTAATAAGCACAGATAAAGCGATACTGGTGACGAAAGGCCTGAACTATACAGTGGACTTTAATTGGACTTGTGCTGATCGTCAATGCAACTCACCATCCCCTCCATACCGTGGGGCAGCAGCAGGACTATGCCGTTTTGACGGACCCATTTGGCTTGACCGGAGCTGATGAACTGGTCTATGATGCACTGGGCTGTGTTATGGAAATCCCCAAACTGAGCTTCCCAGCACACCAATGCATTTGGCCTGGCCATAGCAAATCCAAGTTCAAAGCCTTACATGGAGACAACAAAGTCAAATGAATCAACATGGAGTGGTAGCTTTATACAAGTAATTAGGGTCATGGCATCTAAATGGTATCTAGCAGTTTCTCCAAGAACTATTATAGTATAAAAAAAACAATCAGAAAATTGTGTAAAGTCTATTGTTCATCTGAGAGATTTGGTTCTGTAGTGCTCTAGCCTGGGCACGCCCATACTTCCTGTGCCGCTGCATTTGCATTTCGCATGCAAGTCAGTCTGGCCAAGCTGCCTGTCTACACCGTTTCTACATTAACAGAGAAACTGGGACCAATGAAAATTTAGCATTTCAAAAAGGTAATGACGCGGTAGTTTAGCGACCGGAAATCTACCTCAGTCACTGTCAACATGGCGAACGTGGAGCAACGGCAAGATTTCAATGCAGCTGTAGCTGCTGTTTTGGAAGAATTCAAAGAGAAGTTCTCTCTGGAAATAGAGCAAAGGTTAGCCCTTGAATCGTTTATTGCAGGAAAGGACGTTTTCGCAATGCTACCAACTGGCTTCGGTAAAAGTTTGATTTATCAGTTAGCCCTGCTGGTAGCCAAGTAAATGAGGCTTTGCAAGAACCCTGTTGTTGTGGTCATTTCGCATACGTCAGAGGACAGAGGAGTGTGATTGGTTGAATCTTCGTCCAGTAGCAAACAGAGGCATTTGAAAGAGGCGGGTTAAGCCTGCCCTCTGAGAAATGGGTTTACAACACAGCTTGGCCAGCCCAATGTTTGCAGAGCATTGATAAGTCGTGTTAGCCAGGCTAGCAGTGCTCTTACCAAGAACACCATACTCAGATAGAGAGCTGTTGCATACAGTGTAAGATGCCTGATTTTGCCGTAGATGGTTCATAGGGACACAGATACGCTTGTCGACCTCCTGATCATGAAGAACATGGTGACGGTGACTGCAAAGACAAGGGACAAGAAAAGCGCAACAGCATTTTTTAAAATTAAGTCATCTTTTTGTCACATCACCCTACTGATTAACCATACCTGACAGTCTATGTTCTTACACTTCAGAAACAGATATCGCCAAAAAAGCTAATTAACTGATTACAAACCCTAAACAGTTACAACATGACAGCCATGCTGACATTAAAAAAGTTTAGTAGCTGTGAAAAAAATGATCACCATGAGAATACACCTGCCATTCTCACATGGACAACATATAGGATTCATGTCTATCTTAACTAATTATACAGCTGTTTTGGGGGCAGTAAGCAGAGTATATCACATTGCCAAAGATGGGTCGGGGACTGTTTTCCTCTAGTTCTTCCCTCACATCACGAGGACAGCACATGGGAAAAGGGAGCAGAGACTGAAGTATATTAGGAGCAGGAGATTTTAACACACTTTGCCAGGCCTCTCAAATAGGATGTCTGTCACACACATCTGAAGTGGCATGACTAGACAATCATTTTAAGTCTCTTTAACATCACAGTAATGATGTCTTGTGCACCCATGCTCACACAGCGTGCATTTGGCAGCCACTGTGTAAAGATCAGAAGTCATGTCAAAGACTTGGGGGAAGAAGATGTCAGATTATAGCAAGAGTATAAAGTGACAGATTATGCAAACACTCAGTTTTATACGGGGGTGAATGTATCTGTCAGTATTCACTGTAAAAAAAAGACTTCAGGTGGCTTTCTTTTAATTTCTAATCCATTGTGATATTGCCACTGTTGTAGTTGCCAAGAATGGCAATCATTTTTAATGACTGAATGAAAAAATAATTTCTGTTTTGGGTATGTTCAATTAGTCATGGTCTCTCTGGTATTACATTTTTTATATGTTCTGATGTGTCCCTAAGGAGCACGTGTGGAAACCTAGCGGAGGCTGTTAGTAAACAGCCCTTTCTCCCAAACCCCACACTTCATCAATCAAGGAACGTAAACACAGGACACGGAGCATTCCCAAACCCAGATGACTAGACACTCTCAGCCATTAACTCCCTAAGTAACGAGCAAGACTAGCAGACTGAAGCGCCCCAATATGTTCACTTCCAGGGTCCTTTAGTAGAAGAGACATGAGCAAAAACAGAAGACCGACAGATATGTCAATACCAGGCTGACAGCAAACATAAATTCTCAAGCAGATGGCTGACTTCTCTCTTCTTTCAGTCTCATTTCCTATCTGTAATGCTAAACCAGAAGGCTTGTTTTTATCTTTCCCAAATAAAAGTTATTTGTCACAAAAAATAACTGACAAATGAAAGTAAACAGATCAAATAATGAATGATGAAATTAATTGAATTTTGAATAATGAATGAATCACTAAATAATGTATGAAAATATTCCCCATACAGATTGAATATTCTATTCATTATCAACAAAGCACCAAGCTAATGTAAGTAAGTTAATGTAATATGAACACTGTCATAGGCTGTTTACTTATGTGTATTGTTTGTCTATGTATGCAGTATCTGTTTCTATCAAATAAATAAACAAATAGGTGTAGTGGGTACACGTACACGTGGGTACATGCCCTTTATCAGATAGCACTCTGACCAACACCACGAGGGCATCATCTCTCCCTCAGGAGCAGTTAACAACTATAATTTACAAGTTACACTAATATGTTTTTAATATTAGATACGACAAAGTATCTAGCATTTACAAAAATAATTACAGAACTGCAACACTTTACTATAGTGGTTGTGCTATGTGCCACACACACACTCGCACACACACCTGAAAGTCCCCCTCTCGACATCCTGGCCACTGAGTCGGACATGGATGCCATCCTTGAGCAGTGAACCAAAGGCCATATACTCCCCCAAAGCCCAGTCCACTTGGCGCTTCTGTACCATGTCCGCCCTGCCACGCAGGATTCGAGACACGCCTGAAACAGCCACAAACAAACACGCCAACAAACACAAAACCACATCAGAAGACGCGGACTGCGTATTAAAAAATAAAAGGTCTCATCTTCACATGATGTTTGTGAACAAACTATCAGTGTGACTTTAATTGGGAGCTAGTAAAGACTGTGGTTTCTGAAAGTCATTTTTAAATTACAATTTCCACTAAGGGGTAAATGTGATACAATATGGATTTGCCACCAACAGGTTTAAATTCAATGAAGACAGATGTCATACACAAGCATGCATATGAACACACAGCAGCAACATCACTGGAACAATATCATAGGAGCAACAGAGAAGCAAATAATAGGTCATGAATTTCCAGATATGTTTTTTATTCATTCATCCCGATATTTTTTTGCTGTTTTGCAAATTTAGACTGTGGAGTCAAATATTGGTGCAGAGCTTTAAATACGAATTTGGATTTACACAAAGACAAGTGTGGCCTCATCATAGTGCATTTCCGTTGTCATTTGTGCTCGTTTTCCGGGTGCTAAAGCAAAAAGTGATAAAATGTGCAATCTCACCCCTCAGACATCTGACTAAATACCTTAGAGAAACACAAAGGACCATGAGTTGCTTGGTTACCAAACGGAATGACTGAAAGTCGACTTTCTTGTTTTTAGCAGATGTCACATCGTCTCTTCATCTGAATCTCAGATTCCAAGGCAAATGGAACACACTTTCGTGCCAACAATTAAAAGCCTTACTACACTAAAGACCTACCAGAATGAATAGAGAAGTCCTCTAGTGGTACAGAGCTGGCTATCTGACCAATGTGCTGCAAATCACCCTCCTCTAAACCTGTGGGTGGGCAGCTCATACTTTGGGGCTCTCCTTCTGCTGTGAAGAACTCTGGAGAGGAAAAACAAAAAACTGTCAACACACTTTATTTATTACACTTTTCCCCACATTCTGTTGACTTTAAATCCATGAAAGTGCATCTGGGTGAGAGGTGGCGATACCCGCTTCAGAAAGTAAAAACACTGCCACATATTTGATCCAACCATTTCCTTAAACAGCTGATCCTAATTAGTACACAAATAATCAGATAGGCAGATCAGCTTATTCGTGAATTCACCTGTGTTAATCTGTGTACAGACAGCCGAAATACGTGGCAGAGATTTTTTTCAGAGTTGTATAAAGTAGAAGTAGAAGTACTGTTTTGGATGTAATTACAACACTGGTAGTATGGTATTATGCAGTTGCAACTGCGTAGTACCGAACTACTTGTGTTGTAATTACATCCAAAACAGTACTTCTAGTTCTACTTTATACAACTCTGATTTTTTTTTTACTGTACAAAGCCTGCATCTCCACCTCTTCTCTTTATATAAGGCCTCATTTTTAATTGTCACTGTGTTATTGTTACATTTCAGTACCAGGCCATGGGGAATCCAGCCAGTGGCGAATATGCATGATCTTCTCATCTTTGGAGCTGGTGTAAGCCTCCTCACAGATCTTGTCATATTTAGCAACTTCCTCCTGAGAACAGTTAGAAGTGGAATGTAGGCCATTTGCAGAAGTGACAATGAAAATCATGTATTAGTGGGGTTTTTTTCTGAGGACAAATACTAATTTTAATGCTGTGCCTCAAGGCAGGAGAGAAAAACAGAGGAGGGGGAAAAAGTAAAACAACCATCGTCTCAGGATAAGATCAATTTGTTTCAAGCAAAAATCTCCCTGAGCTGCAGGAAAAGTGACAGGAAGCAAGGGTGAATAAAGGGCTGTGTCAGGCCATGGAGATAGAGTGTGAGTGGTGTGCCTGAGAGGAATAGTCATGTCTTGTGTTCACAGCAATTCAGCATGAGGTCTTGGAATGGACGGACCACTCAATAATACCCTAGCTTAGGTCAATGGGTAGAGGGCATGATACAAATGTGTTTTTCTCCTCAAGTCTCACATCAGAAAACAACCTCCATCAAACGTCAGAAAGCAATATATGGTACAGAGGCAAACGCATCACTCCTTTATGCCCTGGGGAAACACTGCTCAGAAAAAGGGAGACGAAGCAGAATGATGTAACTAAGGCGTTTTGAACAGATGCATTAAATCTGCTTACGTTCTGTACTACATCACACGGTAGTGATGGGAAACCTGACTTCAGAAGCCACAATCCAGCATCACATATTGGTTTTAGCCATTCACTAAATCAGCTGATTCTAATTATCACAGCTATTCAACAAGGTAGAAAAGTTAATAAGCAGAGGTGTCAATCCCAGGTTCACAAAGTAAAAACCCTGCCACAAATTTGATCCAACCAGCTATGAATCAGCTGATCGTAATGAGCACTCAAGACAGGCAGATCCAGGTGTAGCGCAAAGACACCACACAGCACCTGGAAATCCCCATCCCCCGAGTTCCGTCAACACACAAGCATGGAGTTGTTACTGATAGGCAGTGAGGTAGGCAGTGAGACTGTTATAGTGTTTAAAAGTTTGTTTTCTCTTTTATTGAGTAAAAATGGTTATTTGCAGTCTATTATGGTATCTTTGCGCCTTTCAGCAGTACTTTGCCTGTGCTCCATCTAATCCTCCATCTAAATGCCACTTGGTCAATCCCTTCATCTTAATTTGCATTGTCATTTGTACTCGATTTGAATGCACAAGTCACGAGAAGTAATTACAAAAAATCGAGTGAATTGATTTACTTTTGCCACAATTTGCTAGTTGGCACCACTAGATTACAGCGACTATGCTAAGCTAAGATAAGGCCTGTGCTGCCAGATTCAGACAATAGCTTGGTCTGCTAGAAAACGCTTCTGCTCACTTATCCAACTCTAGGGACTGTGGGGAGAAACTCAATTTCACCTGGGGGTGGCATATTCCTTTAAGTGTACACACACAACCAGGTAATTTAGAATATTTGGTGTCAGATTGTAGCTTCTGAATCCAGGTTAATTATCACTGACTAAATAATTCCTGGTATACTGGTTTTAAGGAAGAGCTGAATGATACAGATTTTGATGCAAGGATAATCAAGTCCAAACCTCAAACTCCTGGAGTGTCACCACGCCTTCAGAAATGAGCTTGTCAGAGTATTTCTTTAAAACGTGTTCTTGCCGACGGATCTGCTTATACATTAAAGGTTGTGTGAACATTGGCTCATCCATTTCGTTGTGGCCGAAGCGCCTGTAGCACACCTATACAATGTACACAAACAGCCATGTCAGGATTTACAACCAAAAAGACATTTAAATATTAACCATTCCAGAAAAGTGGTTTCACAAACTTGGAACTACAAACTGTTGACATCTGAGCTGATTAACTCTGATATCGGAAACCATCTATTTTTGGCTGATAGTACAACCAATTACAAATATGTTCAGATGTGTCCGATGACTATAAAAAACATCCTCCATAGCACTCAATAAAATATGCTTTGATATTTTAAAGCAGTTTCAATGTGGTGCAAAAAACAGAGAAGGTACACAAAGAAGATATTTGTCGCGTGCCGTAACTGCTACCTACTAGATCTATGACAACATCCTTATTAAACGTGTTCCTCCATTCAGCTGCCACCCGACACACATACATTACAGCTTCAGGGTCGTCTGCGTTGACATGGAATATGGGCGCATTGACAACACGAGCCACATCCGTACAATAGGGCGATGAGCGTGCCATCCTGGGGTCTGTGGTGAAGCCTATCTGTGATAACCAATAACCAATAATTTGATGAGAAACACTATGATCAGAAAGCCCATCTCCTATTATAAAAACATGACTGCATCACTGTCATAAGCAACTATAACCCAAAATTTACCACTGGATTTAATGCCCAACCCCGTGTGTGTTGTCTGCTTATACCTGGTTGTTGACCACAACATGTATGGTTCCATGAGTGGTGTACGATGGAAGTTCACTGAGGTGGAATGTCTCGTACACAACCCCCTGGCCGGCAAAAGCTGCATCACCATGCATTAGGATGGACATTACCTACAAAAGCATTGACAAACTTGAATAAAACGACATGTGTCTCTTAAAAATGTGTTATACAGCTCAGTGCATCTGTGGTTGTGAGCTGCAAGTTTGTTGAAACTTCTGTGATGAAGCTAATGTAGGTATATTAATATCACCAACTTCATCTCCCATAACCCTCATGAGCTTAACTACAATGTGTCAGGTACCTTGTCTCATCTTCCACATCAAGGTTACAAATGTTCTGGGCATGCTTTGCTGCTTCTGTCAATGAAGGCCTTCCCCAAAAACTACGAGTCTATAAACATACTTCACTATGAATACTAGGACTACCAAATAGGCTTCCAGCAGGATAAAGCCTAAAACACATATCAAAGCACTCAAGCAAAGTGCTAAAGAATTTCAAAATAGCCCATTGTCGGTCCAGGTCTCAATCATATGGAGAGATGTCAGGAACACCCATACAGAGATCTTAAAACAGCAAGTGATAGAAGCCACCCCTCAACAAATACTACTGTAGTTATTTACTTTCTTGCCCTCAGTGTCCCCACAGTAGAACTGTTCTGCTTTGGTCTTTCCCTGTACCACTGGGTCCACAGCTTCCAGGTGAGAAGGGTTGGCCATCAGAGACAATGTGATATCCTTGTCTGTCTCACGATTGATTCGCTCATGGTACATGCCAAGGTGGTACTTCACATCACCAGAGCCCTGGAGCAGATAAGACAAGATTTTTAAGGGACAATTGTATTATAGTTATGAAAATAGAAAATGAAAAAAAAAAATCTTATTGGTTATTGCGGTAAAGCTGTAACTATGGTGCAGTACCTCATCAGCTGCCTCAAGTTTAGGATCAAACTGGCAAAAGATCTGATCCAAGTCTTTTCGTACAACATTGGCCAAGACATTAAGCCGACCCCTGTTTGTGAAAGGTGACATTTAATATTGCATCTCTGAATACAACACTAGAAGATAGTTGAAGATACAGCCAAAGGTGAGGTGTGCTGTACCTGTGGGGCATGCCCATAATGACTGTGGCAATGCCAGCTTCACTTGATTTGTCTATGATCATCTTAAGAGCAGGAATAAGAACTTCACAGCCTTCCAAGCCAAAGCGCTTTTCTGAGGACCATTTTCGAGCCAGGAAGTCTTCAAAACTGTGAAGTAATAATGGTGCAACCAATAGCCTTAATATGCCACAAAAGACAACTGCCATCAAGAAATGTGTACTTTAAAATGACTTATGCAGGCTGGAAATGCATTGTAGCTCCAAAAAAAGCCCTGACCGTGTGGATCTGACCAGCCTGGCTAGCAGAGTCCTCTTCTCAGAGTTAGTGAACTGCATGACTCCTGGAGTTTCAAACCTCTGCCGAATCCACTGACACTGCTCCACATTGTTGATGAACATAAATTCTACTCCAATATGACCACAGTAGGCTATCTAAATGTTGAAAAGACAAAATACACAGGATTTAAAAAAAAAAAAGTTTTCTTAGATTTTTCCTAAATATAAAATAGCCACCAACCAATATTGTACCTCTCTTGCCAACCGAGGAAAATGCATCTTGTCTTTCAAGCTTGTATGGTGTGCCTCTACGTAACTGTTTTAAAGTATGTTTCTGTAACTACATTAAAAACAACACCTTGAAAGACACAAGTCTAACTAGTTAAGTCTAAATAGTATTGTGTCCATGTGTTCCTCACATCAAAGAAAAACTTGTTTCTGATCACCTTAACATTTCTGAACAAATATGAATGGTGGTACAAGGTAAATGCTGTAGAAGTTGCTGTAGAATGCCTTAGGGGTGTTGGCTCAAAGCGATGAGGCACCACTCATGCAATGCTATACTGTACTAAACATAATCTCATAAGCAAAATGTATTTTAGTCCCTATTCTACTTAGATCAACCGTAAAAAGCGGTCAAAAGCTGTTAACCAGCATAACTCCACAAAGCAGTAAACCTGACTTTAGGGGTTTTAAGCGTCTTTGGAGACACGTTTTGATATATTTCACATTACCAAACCAAAAACAGTCCTCCCTTTACTTGGACTAGCAGGCATACTAGTGTGTTTTGATGTTTACTGTGTTGTGTTGTGTCTCAGGTCAGAGATCCTGAGGAAACACAAACAACCAGCCTCACACCTTCTACTACTACACAGTCATGTGTTTTACCTCACTCTTTAAATCTTATGTTGTAATATGGACTCTGATTAAAAAGTTGTACTCACCTCTAATCTACGGATAATCTCATGCAGTGGTAGTGTTGTCTCATTGCCCCCAATAAAAGTTGTTGAAGGCAACTGAAAAGTCTTATCCAGATCGGATTCCTCAAGACCATAAATCCCTGAGGTAGAAATACAAAACAATAGGTTTATTCATATTAATTTAGCATCTTTTATAATTTGTATAGGCCTATACCTCTTGACATCAATTGATAACTCCTTTATTGTCCATTTCCTGTAGCAGTTCCTCCACTCTAGAGTAGATATATGATAAAAATGTTCCTGACTGTATGTTGTATTTCATACAGTGTCTGATGGTTTTCCATAAAAATGAGCAGAGGTCAAATTAATAATTGGTACAATTTAAGAGAGTCGCTGACTTTTTTTTAACTTGAGTATTCAAAAAGATTTACATTTTACTTTATTGGCATTTGTGAGCACATGATTCTACATTGTCATGCGCTTAGTATTAGCAGAGCATTTCTTATGCTAATTATGAACATCTAACGTGCATTTAAATGAAAAACACACTGGATTCACTATGACAAGAACCAGTAACAAAACTACTTAGAACAATGCTTTGGTTTACGATCACATCATAAATCTGACATCATAACATTTTGAAAAATATGAATCTTGACAAATCATATCAGGTTTTTTTTTCAATTATTCAGGACCATTTTCAAAACAATTAACATTTATGGCTCTAAACAGTATCTTACTAAACAAAATGATGCAATATCTACAGTCTTAAACAGACTCTGCGATGTTCACCTCTTACTAGGTGAAGTAGAAGTGCTTTGACTGAATTCTCTTGAGAACAACATGTTTGCATACTTGATGCGAATCCTTAAAGTTAAAAAAGACAGGTGCTCATTGTCAGAGCATTCATAGCCTGGCGACGCACAGTGTAACACAAGCATGCCCTGGGTGGCCTGTAGGGCACTGTTTACTACAGTTCCAGTAGAGATGTATGCCCAGAGGTGACTTCTCCTGTTCTCCTTAGAAGAACTACAGTTACATTTGTAACTGGGCCTTTACATTTTGCTATGTACGCTTCTATATACTAGTTGAATGACATTACCAATCCCCTGACTCTTGATGCGATGTCTATGTAGATGTGGATATGAAGTTTGTTACAACTGGATTCCATTTACCCCCTGTTATTGACTCTGTAGTCATAATTAATTAAGGAATTCAAATATTATTAGTAAAAGCCTCACCCAGATTATCAATTGTGTTAATTAAGTCTGAAGGGACAAAAGAATCCAAGTCAGCCTCAAGAATTCCAAGTGGGTCCAGCTGTGCTGAATGATGACCACGGACCTTTAAAGCAAGAATAGGGGAAAATCTTAATCTATTTATAAAGTGCATTTACATACAATGGCACTTGTCTAAACTGTTGTTAAATAGAAACTAAACATAATAAAATGGATTAAATAATATAGTAATACAAACTAAAAGCGCTAATAAGAATAAATGACTAAAACAGTAAATAAAAACAAATCTAATAGTGACCCTGAAAAACTTTCACTGACTTTCCCCAGGGAAGATGGCAGCAACAGAGAAACTATAATAGGCAAAGTGCTCTAATCATAAACATTTTCGTTAATGAACTCTGTGTACATCAACAATGTTCAGGCTCATGTCTGGGGACCATAAAAATACAACAACCAAAGTGCCATACTATGCCCTGACAAGTGCCCTGATCAAGCTTGTTAAAAGCCATTACGCTAAAAAAGAAAAGCTGATAAAACTGAAAAAAAAAAAACAACCAACCAAACAACGACATGAAATGAAATGAACAGCATGAAATGAAAGTTTAATCCATGCCCATGTACAAAAACATCCTAGAATGCACTTACACCAGAGTTTCTTTGTAAAGCACTACATTACAGAGAACCAATCTAACACTACAACTTAAAAGCACCCCACAATAACTAAATATGGTAGCGTAACATCATTCAGTACAGATATTTCTACACAATGGGTATTGGAAGCCTTTTTTTAAATGCATGGGACAATGAATATTAATGAGCTATACAACCAGTCAGTAGTAAAACTAGGCTTTGAAGAGGCTCTGACCACCAACCAAAGCTAAAACAGCATTTTGGAATGACTTTAGAACAGTAATTGGAGTATTACATGATGGCACAGTCAAGGTCCTGATGAAATCCTGCCAAGAATCGATGGCACTAGTGTGCAGGACTATGATCCATTGAACCTAATTCTGTTTTCGAATTCTATGGGGAAAACATGTCATACAACATACAAGGCTGGGACTGTGTCACATCGGACTGAACTATTACACTAAAAGAGGCTCTATTAATGTATTGGTGTATGACTGTATTGGGGGTAAAAACTTATGTGAATTTACTTGTCTAAAAACTTGTTTGAAATGAATTTGATTTTGGCATACATATGAAGCCTTTAGAAATTTACTACAGAATAAATGCTTACAATGGGGAAAGATGTTAGGGAAAGTATGTGTAAATATCTGCTTTTAACAAAAAAAGGAGTGGTTATTTACGAGGTTGGGTGGTGGGTGGCAAGCAATTTACACGCAGGGGAGGGATTTGTGCTCTGACTTATGGGTACCAGTTAGAGGAGCTGCTGAAGGAGGAGCTGCACAGAAAAGATGGAGGCATGACAAAACCAGGCTAAGAGGGGCAGATGATGACCTACACACTGAGAGGCAGCTTTCCACCCCAGCACCAGCTGCTTTGACCGCAATACGCAGTACGAGACCTCCCAGCAGGGCAGCCATGTTAGCTGAAATCTGAATGATGCTTTTGCCAAGACAGAATTTAATAAGTCCCTCAGATAGTTTCTTTCATTAATTAGAAGACAGACAAACACTGCCACCTGTTTTCTGTTTAGGAAATCTCTTTGATATTTTCAATTATAAAAGGGAGAAAAACCTATGCAAGTAGGTTAACGGTAACAAGTATAATTTGCATACCCACAAACAGCAGACTGTATGTTAATCATAAGTACCATACATGTACACTAGCCCTCATTCATTATAAATGCATCTTACTGATGTAGGTCTTCCTATACAGGGCTCTGTAATTACACAACAATAGGATCCACAGAAAGTGAGTTGAAGGCATGGACGTAATTTATGGTATGGACAGTAGGGACATGTCCTTACCAATTTTCGACAAATGAGCTCGACTGTCCCTACCAATTTTCAACAAATGAGCTCGACTGTCCCTAGCAATTTTTGACAAATTGTTGTGTCACAAACCAATGTTGGAACCAAACCTAGTCCAGACCAGCCTTGTTTGAAGGCACTGTGGAGGCCTGCCTACCTGATACGCTCTGATGAGAGTGTGAACAGCCAAATGGTCCTCCACCACCTTCTGAGCCATGGAGGGCGTCTGGGACATGGCTCTGCCTTGCAGGAGAGTAGAAGGGCGCCTCTCTTCTGCTTCCCCTGAAGACGCAGAGGGCTGAGCATTACGGAAATACGCATCCCAAGACTAAAAGAGAGTAAAGATGACAAAAGAATGATCAACTACTCAGACTGTCTTTGGGAGTCTAAATGACATAGTTATAATACATCTAACAGGTATTTTCATCAATCATTGGATTCTGTATTGGACTAGTTCTAGTTGTCCTATGTGTTTAGAACAGGTAAGTCCAAAAGGTGCATGATTTTTAACCCATTAAAGGTGTACTGCCACACCGGTGTGACAGGGAGGTTGGCAGAATGAAAGTTCTGAAAGAATGTTGGGCTCTATAGAATATAATGTGGAATTTTGGAATCACTTACTACTATTGTAGAACACATTCTTTTATATTATGTTCAAAATCTGACACCTTTAAAGGCTAAGTAGCGATGTGGCCTATAGGTGTTTCTGTGTTAAAGACAGGTTTTGATGTCTGTTTCTTTCTGAGAAGACCTGTGTGTCTTTACAAAGCCTAGGCTATATTAGATGCTATGACTGTTTCAGGGACTTAGAAATACACTGAGAAATAAAGGATTAATTCAATGTTGACAATTCTACCAAATTTGTCAGAAAAAGGAAAACAAGTTTTTGGCCTAGTTTTCAGTAGATGTTTAGCTTTAAGGCACCTTTTAATAACCACCTTAGGTCTTAAGGGGTTAAAGAAAATTTACCTCATGGACATTCTTGTGATCCTCCAACCAGGCGTAGTACATTTCCTCCACATAGCTGGAGCTACAGGCTGCCAGAGTGGGCTCTACTGCCTTTGAGGAACAACCACGGCTGGGTAGGCTGCATTTCCCTCCTACCCCTGCCTGCCCTCTTAACCAAAACCTCCCACCCCTCAGAGCACCAGCCAGTGCCCTGAACTGACTCATGTCTGCTCACACTGCAACCTGAGAAAGAAAAAAAGTCAGTGTCATAGCACACCAACACATAAAATGAGTTTAAGATAGCATGTTATACATTATAGGCTAGCAAGAAAATACAAAAATAGGACATAGTTGTCACATGAACTACTCCGTATATTTCATCCATTTAATAATGAAATACAAGAACTTGCCTATTAGGATGATTGTTACAGGAATGATGGGCCTGACAGTTGACTCGACTTAATCACTTTGGATCGGCTACGACCTTGAACATTCAGTGTAGCCTACTGTTCGGGAGATGCGGAGTGACATTCTTTCATAGCCTAGTGTCTACCTGCGACGACTCATTAGTGGCGTTGTTTACTTTCCAAGACCACGGTAGTCTACGCTCCTAGCTTTACTGCATCAGCTTCCTACAAGGTCGTCATATAAATTACGCAACGAGCCCACAAGCCTGTAAAGCCACAGCGCACTGTACATCAGCTAACGCTTATAATATATACCTTACTAAAAATCTAAACGATCTGCTAAATAAAACACGAAGGCTATCACTTGAAAGACTGCCCTTTGGAAATAAATGGCTTACATTGTAGGCTGACCAGATGCTCCCGTTGTAAAATACGCGAAAACCTACTTGTCCCCAGTTTTCGGGTGCTAAAACATGACTTATTTTAATGACAATTACGCAGTTCCCATAACTGTCCACGTTTTTTGAGAAAATGTTGACGGTTTACACTGCAGGTATCTGGTCACCCTCTTGCACTGCAATTTAAACAGGAGTAGTTGAGAAGACTAGGATATGAGCCATGAAACAGCAGGGTATCGGACAGAAGCAGGTTGCAGTTGGTGATGGTTCCTTTCGGATAGCCACGTTCTATCGCACCCAAAAATATTCACCTCAAAGGGTATTGTGAAGATTGTCCGTTTCAGCCTCTGCCCAGGAACACATTATTTCTTTGTTCTGGTCGACTTGGTTGCCTACACTAATCTGTCAACGTCAAATCCTCATAATCCTCGGTTTAAAGCACCATTCGAGCTCTAGCAACCTTCCAGCAGTTACTGAATTCGCATCAGCAAACCAAGAAACATCCTGATTCTATTTCCAGAGGCCAAGCCAACCATATTAACTCGGTGAGCGCACCTAGAGGTCGCGGTAATAATTTTGCAGCTGCTTATAATCCACGGGACAAGTTCACAGAGAACAACACTGCGAGTCTGCAATGAGATACATAGATTACAACGGACTATTATAGTGCCCACACTCAATGATAGGCCCACAGTCTTGTAGCCTTTTGGGTCAGTATGTTATGTTTACCTCAAGGACTAAATTAAAATAGATTTGGCCCATTTAGATACAGTGAATGAAACAGGGATTCCACCTTGCAGTATCAACACCACAGGCTGCCCTTCAGAATTAACCTATCGAAGTCCATTGCCATTTCCAGGCTCGGTCGATACAACATTATTCATTTAGTCAAGTGGTTTCCATCACTAAGATAAATGGATTTAAGACGTCGGGTGGGTGGGCAATTTTGAGACTGATCCATCTAAACAACCTGTAGGCTCTCAGAATAGAATTAGAGTACCTCATACTTAATCCAACACAATTTACACAAAACTATAGCCAACTCAGTTTTAAGGCAAAACAATTAAGATCAGTAACCTATTTCGAAAAAAACTGAGTAAATTGTTGAATATATATTTTTACCAGAATACATACATACATGCCTAAGAAGAAAAAAAACACCTGACATACTTGGAGGCTGACCAGTTTTAATTGTTTATCAGTGGTATTTTAATTAACAAATAATTGTACAATGAATAATACAGAAAATATTTACTATCCTATAATCAACCCCAAATGTTGAATATTTTATGTACATTTTTTATAAACACAAAGGCAAAAATACAGATTAAGAATAATAAAAAAAAAACAATCATGATAGCCTGTTAAAACTTCATGCAAGGAATATATAAAAAGGCATTTGAATCGAACCAGCATCAAAATAACCAATCACTCATATGGCAAACCTGTTATGATGTGAAAGTCATTCGGAAAACTTGATTGCAGTAAAACCACGTCATTGTATATTTGGGATAAAAGGTGCTCTTTATTGATGCAGAGGAAAACATGAAGCCATAGTCAATGCAGTCTGTAAGTGAAGTGTAGTGTTGTTTTCATGCATATTACTAGGTACAATATACGACATTGAAGAATACAACACACTTTCTCTGTGTAGGTATTGCAAGATTGAATTATTACCATCTGCTGAAGGAATATAACTACCAATCCACATAGTGCCCTACTGTCTCATTTTCACTGGCCATTTTTACAAGTTCATGCAAGACATTTGGCCCCTATAGACAACCCAGTACTATCTGTGTGCAAATAAAAAACCTCTGAGAATGTGCCTACACACAAAATAATGACATCACAGCAATCAAGATTTACTATTGCCATTTCTGTCAGCGCTGCAGGACAATTCATGACTTATTCAGAGTGCTATAATTGCAGGTGAAAATTGTATAGTGTACTTCTGTAGACTACATCTACAGAATGACATCGTCAACTGACAGAACTTAGAAAGTTTGTTTAGGCATTCACTCAAAACCTTGTTTGTAAATCCCTGTGCTGAAGTCAGTTTGCAGGTGGGCCAGATGTCACATCTGAGTTCTCAGTATCAGTGGGTTCAGGATCCATGGTAAGTCTTTCATATAGAAATCCATACAGACTCACGTCTGGCCGAGGCCCAGAGCAGTTCTTGCATACCACGTTGAAGAACTGCTTCAACTCTCTGAACAGTTTACCTGAGAGAGGATGATGGAGGTGGATAGACACATAAAGAGGCAGAGAAAGACAAAGTAAAGGAGGAGAATATAAAGAAATTATATACAGGGGAAAGGGGGAGATATTGCAACAGTAAGACGGCAACATGAGTTTAAAAAAAATCATAACTTACAGTCAGGTGGCTCTGATTCTCATACTTGTCAAAGGAGAGTGGTCAGTGATTTAACACTGACACAGTCATTTACCACATTTATTCACATCATTTAATAGCAAAGACAAGGTACACGTTTTAGGAGGACTAAACCCAACTAATTGTAATTAGCAGACGTCTTTAGCCAGGCAAATGAGCTAATTAATGGCAACACCTGTATGAAGAGCACAGACAGAGGGAATACATGCAAGGACTTTAACTTTGTCAAGCCAGTTTGCCCACCTGACCTTAGCTCTAAACTGACCTTTAGCAGTACATTTACTCATATTTATAACAGTGTTGCTTTATTGTCATACTGTTTTGCTTATCTTTCTTTTTTTAATTACTGTTACTAGAACCAATATAAGGTATCAATAATGGTATAGCTAGCATTTATTTCATTGGGAGGAAAAAGCCATCTGTGTAAGCTGCTGCAAAAGCTTTCAGTGAACATAAACATACCTAAACATTTTTAAAAAATGGCCTTTTGGACCCAATGGAATATGTTCGGCTAAGGAAGTCAAAGGCAGACATCCAGCAACAAACTAAAGTTTCCACATGGAATAACAACAAAATCACATTCAGGAGAGAAAGAAGGGTTGGTATAAAAGGGCCCTTACCAACGGTCACTGCTCTGTCCGTTAGAAACGTATGCAAATCGCTCACGTCCCTCATCAGTTCAGCGTCCCCAAATGTAAAGTACGCCACGTCCCGTCCACTCTCGGAAGCTGCCATAATCTGCAGCAAAGCTATGAGACCCAAAGAAACAGTCATTAAAACCAGCTATCAAACATACAAGTCCTCTTTGCTCATCACCGACAAACCTGCCAGAAGTCCTAAAGGAAACTTTCGTTTTCTTCAATCTTTTTACATTTTGTCCAGGTCTAGTCAATTCCCACTTGTCTATTGTATCCATCCATCCATGCCTTCACATTGTGGAGATACTAAACTAAATTGTTCAGGCCTTACCAGTTTTACAGTAACGTGTAATTATGTGGTCATAATACCATTGTACATAGCCCACTTTTGAGCACTTATTTGTTTCGCAGCTCTTCTTAGCAAAAATATGTTCCACGGACAAAAGCTAAACAAAAGTTTTCACAGATGAGATGTTCACGTCTCAGCTGAGAAATCAGGAGACAGCACTGAGAGTCCTAAGGTGATGATACGGGGTGAAGGAGTGATGTTGCCAGGCAACAACTTGTTGGGCTCCTAATATTCTGATTGGGTATGCTAATACCCAAAGTTGCATGCTAATAATTTAATTTGCCCCCATAGAAAATCAGTAGAAAAATGTCCAAACAGCATCTCTTAGTAATGTTGCTTGGCAACATTGTTTAAAACATTGACCTGTCTATCATCACTTTTAGACAATGGGACAAGATTTTTTTTGTCTAAATTGATATATTTGCAAACCTTTCAGTCGTGTATCTCCTCCAAATGCTCCACAACCCCAGTTCCCCGTGGCGACAGCAGACAGATACTGATTGCTCAGCCCTGGTCGGTAAAATCCGCAGTATGCCTATGGAATACAATAAAACCGGTTGTGCCATTTAAATGGCATAAGTTGTCACCAGCCACAAACAGTGGGTTTTGCTTAGCAGGGTAGACAAATTGAATAGTCGCATCTAGTAATTTGCTTAGCAATAGTAGAGAATTCATAAAGCAAGTTTTAAATATAAGCGTTTACATTCAAAGCTGGTACCGTATCATCCAAAAATAATTTAGATAATGCAGAAAAGGGCAAGGGGAGGTCAATGGGGACAAACGAAAGCCAGTCTCACTACTTAGGTCAATGACACATATATTAACAATTTATGGTCTCTTTATTTAGATGCATTTTTTAGTACCTGCAGACAAAACCATCTGACAAACTGACTGTACTGGATATCAACATAAATTAAATTGTTCCACTCAGCAGTGTGTTATACTATGTTTATAGCCTTGTTGTTGCACCAAGCTCGTAGACAGAGCTTGGTCTGGCAAAGCTCCCATAGACAGGAAATTCTCAGAGGCAGGATCAATTGGCACCTTTCAAATGCTCCTGTGTACTATTGGACAGAGTTACAACCAATCAGACCACTGATTCTGATGACGAATGCGAAACTTTTGTTTTTCATTTGTGCTAATTTTTTCGGGCAAAGGAACAGCCGACACTCCACAATCTGAAAGCTGCTGTGGAACATCTTTCTTTCTAACACATTCCCTTGCTTACCTTGTTGAGCTCTCTGGTTATCTTGTCAGGCTGGAACTGCTCTAGAAAGTGTCTGTACTTCAGTGCATCCAGTGCAACTATCTCTGTGCATCTTCTCTTCCAGTCGTCCCTGGCAGAGATGAAGACAAAAATGAATGAGGAAATGATCCAGGTACTGTAGGTACTGTGAAATGTAGGTTGTAAGTTATTAAATGTCTTCTTGCCAACTTTACTTGATACGTCATAAACTCAGTCATAGCATTATGTGGATACTCTTATTGTTCTAATGTTGCTACTGCCAGTTAAACTATTCAAGTAAACATGGTGATTGATTTGTTATTATAGCAACATTATGAGGCTCCACCCAGTAGTTTGTCCACCATAGTGGAGGAACAAAGGACAGTTCTGTCAAGTGGTAGGGAACTTACGACAGCAGGATCATGCCTCACTACCTTCAAGAAGCTCTTAAAGGCCCTTTTTTCTGGGAGCACTTCCCCTCCTAACAACACTAACGCCCACTTACCAGCTTTGTCCTGTATGTTTGTCTGTACTTACTTTGTTACGCTCTTGCTTACTCTGTTCTCCTTTGCATATCTGTAGCTTGATTTGTATCTTCTATTGCAAATCGCTTTGGATAACAGTGTCTGCTAAATATAATGTAATGTCATGTAACCTCTCTCACCCACAAGGTAAAGTTTACACCAACAGATCCCAAAGACTGGCTTCCATTTAGGTTGTACACAACAATTACATATATACGTTAATAGTAAATATAGTAAAAGATTTGATTACTACACTGGCCTCAAACCCTGTCTCTCCAGAATCAACACAATAAAAAAACAATCAAGTAATGGATAAATTCAATCCCCGAGCTTAGCAACACAACTACAACCTACAGAGATCCCCAACACTGGTTTTATATTTTACAATAAACATATAAAGTTTTATCATTTGGGCTTATTTGCACTTTTAGAAATATGCATGCTCAGGATCACAAAACATTGCAGGGCGAATTGAATTACATTTCACCTTGACCTACTTCTCTGATTTCAAACCTGTTTCTCACCTTCTCTGGTTTTTGGTCTTGTGTAGTATTTATGTGCTAACAACTGCTCTTTGGCCACGTGGGGCAGGAGCTAATCTTTTAATTACAGTGCATGCAAAACACTACACTGAACTGTTATGTGGTTGATTCTGGATTGTTCTTGTAAAGCATCACCTTTTGTCAGCTTGGTAAATAGCACAGTCACAGCTGTGATTACCTCCAGTTAGTACACCAAGACTGTGTTCCACAATACGATGAGCTCATTTGATTTTGGCTGGCTGTCTGTCTTAACGTGACGCCAAACAAGATCAGATGGTATTTGCTGGCAGGCAGCCATTAAATCGTAAAACAACTGGTATGATCTTATCCAAACATCAGTATATCACATGGTACTAAGCCCTAGCAGGAAGAAAAACGTAAGCCAGCTCCTTTGTGATTTGACGACTGTCCAGCACCACATCTTGTCCAATCTAATTTAACGTCATTGTTAAGCCAGCCAGCTAGTCATTCAACCAGCTAGCCCAATAAAACAAGCCCCTCGCCACCATAACGCAGATTATAAGCCTACCTCGGTGTATCATCTTTGTGACTCTTTTTCCATTTGTAGCTCTCAGCGTAGCCTGAGTACTTGCTGTACTGTTCTGTACCTGTAAACACAATCGAACCATAAAGTAAGTTAGTTCTTTCTTTTGTCTAGGTACACAATTACACCATTAATATAACAAGGACATTTTCGTTCAAAAAAGTATGCTTGGATTAAATATGACATTTCAACAGCACTAGCAGAAAGACAGAGGTCACACTAATGACATAAACATTATAATTGCCAAATTATTTTATTTACATTACGTACATTTTAAAAATGATTACAAAAATGCTTATATAGCTCTAAAGTAACTATTAACTGACAAGTAAATTCTTGATTTCTCAGAACATGTTCATCAAGATCCAGTTACAATGTTTACACGGAAACCTATTTTGTTTATGCAGGCCATTTAGGAACATTATGTTACCAACAATGTATAGGGCTAAAATATGGTTATGTTTCTACTTGTGGAATGAAATGCAAAATTGTGTATGATATTGTTTTGATGGAATATATAGTTGGTTTAAGTGCCAAATAGGTTGTGGCTTGTTGACCCAAGACAAATTGAGGGTCTCTAGTTGAGAACTACTGCTATAGGCCAATGTTTAATCGAAACCAAATCATGGCAAGTACATGAGTAAGTGACTTTATTCTACGAGACTGCATGGTGTTACAGTAACCCTAATACCTACAAAAACAGCTGTGGGTGTGTTTAAAATGTACTATTTGTTTTATCCAAATTACACACAAGCTGTGAAAGTCTCAAAGCACCTTTAAGAGATGTGCATTGAGGTGTGTCCATAAAACTTGTTTTTGAGGCACACTTCAAGGTAACCTTGATAAATGGCAGCTGGCACTGTTTCACTTGTTTAGTGAGTGAAAGGGTGGGAATGAAGGATGGCAGGAATGTGTTGGGGTGGACAGTGGCCTCTTCAAATGCAGATACACAATCAGCTACATGCCCAGAGAAAAATACAGGGTTCACCAATAATACAAGACACATTTTAAATGCCTATATCTTGGTATCTAAAAATGACAGAAAGCAATATGTCCTTTGGAAAGCTGACAATCAGGAGTTTCTTAATACATGGGTTAATTTCTATCACTCTGGAAGCAAATTACAGACGTCTAAAATGTAAAGGTAGTTTTGAAAAAACTTTTTTTTTTTACAAAAACACAACCAAGAACAAACTACAGACCTGAATTAACATTTTCAATGGAAACATTTTCCAGTCAGAATAAGTGAAATATGGGGAAACTGTCAATGACTAACATTTGCAAGCAGCTCTTTGCAAGGAATCTCAGCAGCGGCAGCAGAACGGAATTATTTCCGCTTATTACATAATTCCATCCTGCTGCCACTGCTATTTTCCTTTGGGTATTCCCAAAACAGAAGAGCAGAAACAAAGTCTGCGACACCAGTGTTCTCCAACAAATGTTTTTAATCATGACGTTTCAGACATGCTGCCTTCATCAGACGTGATGTCATTAGTCATGTACTTGTAATTGAACAATGTCAATGACATAACTGAAGCTGAGAAGAGAAGAGGATGATCTGCACAATATGCTCCATTTTGCCTGCTTTATACCGATTTCAGACTGCTGATACGCTCTACAGTGTGCCACTGTGTCATTTTGAGGGCTGAATCTGTAACTGAAATGCTTTTGTTAAATGCAACACAGCTCATTTACATCTACATATCAAAAAACATTTTGCTGCCGGTAAATCTGCAACTTTGTTAAAGAAAAGTGCCTTATAAGGGAAAGCCCAAAAAGAAGCCATTACAAGATGTTCTAGAAGCCCATTTTACACTCCCTCTGTCACAGCAGGTGCCTACGTAAGAAAAGAGTGGGTGGGAAGACAGATGAGTGAGAGACAGGAGGAGAGAAGTGTGCAGAAAGCCATGAAGTATTTGAGGGGGAGGTTGAGAAAGAAGAGAGGGTCACTTTCACATGTAGGAGCGAGCACCAAATCGCTGGGTGAATAATAAGGCAATTCAGCTGGACCAGAATGAGGGAAAGTCTTGGGAGCCAAGTGTAAATCAATGTAATGGATATATTTCAAAATGACAAGTGGATAGAGGGAAGGAATACGTGAGGGTGTTGTAGCTTTGCACAGAAAAAAAAATGGAACAGGAAAAAATCCAGTATTCTAACATTACGAAAAAAAGTAAGGAATTAAAATTGGTGCATCATACATTGAGACAGAGTGAACAGGTGCCACACAAAATCAACTCAAATCTTTAACAAGCAATCAAACATTGCTAACACATTAGCTATAACAGGTTAAAAACAATGTTTGATGAAAAGCTTTGCTGACCTGTGATAATAAGGCACTCGTTATGGTCCAGGGCTTCTGTAAAGAGGCGTGATGCAATCAGCTCAGCGTTGATGAGGAAGCGGATCTCCTCCTGCACTAGGCCATGCCCAGTCACCCCTCCCCCAACAAGCCGGTTGGCAAAGTCCACCTGTAGCAGTGGACACCAACATACACTTACAGATTCGTCCACAGCAAGGGGGAAAAATCATAACACAAAGGCTGTGACTGGTACTGAGAGTTACTGCATACTGTTTAAGAAGATATCAGGCTAACTGAGCAAGTCTACTTGGTACAACATCTCCATTCTGAATAACAGATGTCTGATGTATACTGCACATACAACCAAACCAGATGTTTCTGATTTCTACTAAGGAGAGTTGCAACTTTTTGCTGTACTTCTCTTCTCTTCTCTTCTCTTCTCTATGCGTATGTGGTTTATCAGCTGCATTTCATCACTTGATTATTTTCATTGTGGCCAGAGGGAGCTACCCAAGGCTCAATGCTATTAAGCTACTGAAAAAAGCCTGAGTCGGTGAGAAAAGTGAAGAGTGCCTATATGATGGTCTGTCTTGCAGGCTGTGAGGTCTAGATTTGCTGGCCCATAGGACAGAGGAGAGGGTGGCCTGCTGCCAGTTGATCTTACTGATCAGGTTTGATCAGGCCTCTCAATTTGGGGTTGAAGCGGTACGGCCCATGACAGCTCCAGCCAGCACTTCTAGAAACATCATCAGTTATCAGTGACAAGGGCCCTGGGTCCTCATGTGACCCCACACAGAGCTGCTTGTGTGTGAAAAGGCGGTCATCATGGGCCCAATCCACAAGCAAAAGAGGAGGCAAAGAACACAACCAAAAAAACAAAACCTCTTGCTAACCGTGAGGATTATAGTCATAGTGAGCCCATGCCCCTGCAATGCTGTTCATGACTAGGCTGGGCCAGCCCATACAGCCTGCAACGCTACACTGAATTTCATGTTCAAGTCAGTCCAGCAAACCTGCCTATTTTCAGCTGTTCCTTTACCTGAAAAATCATCAACAAAAAACGAACACTACGCAGTCATCATCGGAATCAGTAGTCTGACTGGTTGTAGCTCTGTCCAGTAGTACACAGAGGCATTTGAAAGACCCCCGTTGTTACCTCCTCTGAGAACTTCCTGTCTATTGGAGGTTTGCCAAATCAAAGTCTGTCTAGTTCATGACCAATCAGTGTACACTACGGCTGCACAATATTTAAGCAATATAGTACGAGTGCGAGTGGGATATTGCTTTTATAAAACAATTTTATCGCCAACAAATGAACATTTAAACACACATTTATTGATTCGGAAATGTTTATTTTGCCGTTGTTTTTCCGCAACAAAAAATAGTCCCATTGTCACCAACGTTCCAAATAAGTGTTCCTTTCCTACTTGTAAATATTTATTTGGACATTTCCCTGGATGGTGCACCCATTGAGATATGAATTATCTCTTCCCTGATCTCTTGAGGGACATAGGCCTATGCGCGGCATGTCGGGTGTCCTTGGCGTCGTTGTTATGTCTCCATTGCCGTGATCTCCCAAAATATAGCTCCAGCGCTTCCTGCTGTCCAACGAGGGTCGCCAGTAACTAGCGAGGGAGCTCTCCGATCTATGTAACATAAGCGGAGAGGCACCACAAGAGAACATGTTAACATCACAGTAGTGCTCAATAAAACACAATGCTACGCATGAGAATATTTCATTAGGCCATTGGGCTGCGCTTACCTATGGCCACTCACTGCCATGATCTCCCTGCTCGCAAGTCCTGTGTCGGAGATCTTTTGTATGGCTGTGGCATGCAGGCTGTGGTTGGTGTATCTCACCGATGTCCATGCCTCCTGGCACAGCCGAGGGAGCATTTTGCCCAACTGATTCACGCGAAGGGGTGTTGATATGTACCAATACCTGTCCGATGGCGCAAAGACCCTCTTTGGCTGAAGATAAAAGGCTGTCGCACCTGGGGGCATCTTAGCGAGGTACTTCACCAGAGAGGTGACAGGGCATAGGGGATTGCCTGGCTCTTCGTACATCGCTCCCCTTTGGTTTTCCTTGGCCCTCTCCATGGGGTCTTTGTGATTTTTTGTGTCTTCGTTGAATGCCATTGTGAAATATCGGCAGCCGTTCTCATCATTTCTTAACACAAATGAGTCAGGCTTCAGGTGTCTATTGCCTTCACTCCCCCTGCGGCCAAAGTGCAATTGGATGTTGAACCAAACCTTGTTTAACAGGCTTCTGGGGTTGGATGGATGGAGTGCATCAGAGCCCTTAAGGATGGCCTGGTGCGCTGATGAAATCGCTGGGTGGTGTGTTGATTTGTCCCTTCCAGCCTTGCGCATTTGTTTGAGGACACCCTTGAAGACGTTGTTGGCCGCTGTAAATTCTGTGTCCTGCATCATGTTCCACATTCAGCTGAGGGGGGGCTCATTAACGTAACGATTAAGCCCTGCCCGAAGTCCAGCGTAACTGCTAATGCTGTACATCTCTCCTTTGGTTGTTCTGATGGTGGCATACAGTTCCCGCAGTATTGCGCCGAATTCACATTTTGCAATGTTTTTTAAAATCTATTTGGATCTTCTGTTCGCTTAGCCAAGTCTTGAAACAGCTTACGGCCCATGACGTTTGCTTCACCGTATTAGCTTCATGTCGGCTCCTTTCAATCGAGTCCAGATCAGATGCGCTGATGGAGACGCACCTAGACAAAAATGCGCTCTCCTCCCGCTTGAATGTGCCGTCTTGTTTTTCGTCATCATCAGACCATTCACAGATTAAGTCAAAGGTTATTTGGGGGAAATCGATCTCCATATTTGTTTTTCAACAGACGCCACCACTCACTTTTTGGAATTCCAAGAACTTTGAATTAACGGTTATTGCTACATACTAACGGCTATAGAATGTTTCATCGCGAAGTGATTTATTATTAGCTGTGAAAAGTCCGAGTTGAGATGTCCTGGGATATTTCAACTCATGGAACGTCTCTCGTCCAATCAGAAACAGCTAAATAATTCGATAGAACCCAATTGTTTTATAATAGAGAATATGTAATATGTCATAGCATTGCTGAATGTTACCATGGCGATATGGCTTACTTAAAAATACAGCTTTTAAGTCTTTCATGAAGCACTGCAGGACTCTAATTTGTTTTCTAATTTGACTCTAAAATGTTTTCACATGTGTAGCATTAAAGGATAGTTTACAGAAATGTACCATTCATTGTAGCCAAGCCATGTTTTGTGATTCATATATCATGATATGTTGCGGTATTGTAGTTTCAATGTACTGTGCACCAAGGGTGTACCTAAAGAAACAAGTGCACACACAAAAAAAATCCGGAGACATGGCACACGTTCATATTAGGCTAGAGTAGTTGTACACATGTATATATGATAAAGAGCAGCTCTTCTGAAATGCCTCAGTATTTATTGTTTGGTATTTTAAAATGAATAGATCAGTCAATCACTCCTGTCTCAGCTAATTAAGCTCTGAAAAAAAAAACACATTTTGACAGTGACATACTGTCTATTATGCACCTTGTCATGCTGCCATGCTAGGACAACCACGATACACTGATACAGACAATAGTTATTCTTTAAATCTTGTAATGTATATAATTTTAATAAAATGTCATGTATATAATTTTAACACATATATATGTTTTTACAAGAAGGTGCAAAAAACCTTCATATTGAGTTACACATCCTTTAATATCTTACCTGAAGCATACCATATCCTTGATCTTCAATAGTCCCCTCACAAGTAATGTGCAATCGTGAGAGCAGACTTCGGGAGCTAAAATAGTCAAAAGAATATGTCAATTCACAGTCTAGGACTGACAGACAGTTTTCTTAATTCAGTTACTATGGCAACAGACAAAAGGTGCATTGCAGTTTTTTACAGCAACATTTAGTGGAATTCTCCAAATGTGTCTATTTTGTCACGCTGCCAACCTTTACAAACAACAGGCTAGTTTCTTGGAGGGTGCCCAGCTCCATTTATCAAAGAAATAGCATTTTACACAAACTGGTCCCTCAAATCTACCAAACGCAGTCAGAGAGACTATTTTCAAAATAAAGGACTGATGACTAAAGAACAATGGCTAGTTTAAAAACAGTCATACATTTAAATAAAGCCCATATATCACTACCAACCCCTACACTCATCTGCTGTGGAACCAGCCTGAAGTTACTCACCTTTCCCATTTAGGAAAATTGATAAGGCTTTGTCTAGTGAATGTTACAAGGCCTGTAGGTTCTGAGGACAAAAAGAAACACACACACAATCACCAAGAGGAATTTGTCTCATATGCTGACAGCACATAAAAACACTCATTGCAACATTAGAAGATGTTTGAGAGAGCATGCTCCTCTTACTGGATTCGGTGACAGTCCGGAAATAACACAGCAGGGTTTTCAGCTTTTCGATCTTTTGAGGAGAGGAACCCTCAAACAACCTTCACAACAAATACAGAACAAAACAAAATAGAATTTGATTAGTATCTTACACATTTCTAAGATCGTTATAAACACTCTGTAAAGGCCCCTGTGTGTTCTCTTGCCAGTTTTGTGAAGTTTAAATGTCAGTGCAACTGATTATAACTCGACTGGTGGCTGTGAAACTTTCTCACAGTATCACCCTTGACAATGGAATTCTCTTTTCTGATTGGCTGATGATGGACACTTTTTTGCAACTGGCCTGCTTTGAAGTAGATTTTAAAAGATGTTAATGCACATATCAGTTGCAACCATCACAACTCTAGTAGCCAAATGAACAGTTAAATGACCGTCTATTCTACACTTTATTTTTGCTAATAGTAGCAAACCAACCTATTATTTCCGTAGTTTATTTCAGCTGGTCAAAACTCTATACCTTCAATAAGCACCTGAAGACTGTTGTTTTCTATGAGCACTTCCCATCCTAACAATGCTAACTGCCACTTACCAGCACTGTACTTCGTTATGTTGCTGCCTGTTCTTGTTCCACTCTTGTTTACTCTGTTCTTCTCTGCCTGCATCTGTGGCTTGATTTGTTTCCTCTTTTCTAAGTCACTTTGAATAAAAGCATCTGCTAAGTGTAATATAATGCACTTTATTCATATTTTATCTCAAATATGAAGGGAGCTGTGGATTAAAATATTTCCTGGGTGTCAACTGAAGATAAACCATTATCCTTTACTAATTGTACAACTCTTAGTAATGACAAAGCGAAACACCAGCACCAATGTAATATAGGAGCTTTTTCTGCATGGGCATGACTCAAACTTTTAAACTCAACCTTTCATTTATTTAAATTAATTACTTGGCTGCTGCTTTGGGGTTTTATGTACAATGGAATGGCCTTCGATGAGAGTGCCCAGGGCCCTTGGCCAGACATCCAGATTGTGATTTGGAAAACACTGACGAGGCTAGACACAGTATGACCCTTTCGGATGCAGTATTTTTGAGATCTCTACACATGAATTAGTGCTCTTAGAACACTGCCAGTGTACAAAGAGGTTATTAAAAAAGAATGTTTGTAAACACTTTACCTATTCTTCTCTACCATATGGTGATCAGTCTAAAAGTGCAATATAATAATGGTCTAAGGATGCCTGATTTGAACGTTTCAAAAAAAAAAAAGGAATGCAAACATTGTGTATCTCGTCCTCACATGGTTCTTTTCTATTTGAGTACCAGCATCTCTCTCTCTCTGACACTCCTGCATTCATCTAGGGCCCCCACCACATGCACTAGCGATGGCCTGGAGAGGACTGGAAAAACAGGGAACAAAATAAAATGACAAAGGGGGAGAGCTGACGCACTAAAAGCCCCTTAGGGGGAAAATAAAGAGCTCATTTATTACAGTCTATTCCTACATGTAGTTTTTTTTCATAGTCAGTAGAACCAATCCTGTGTAATGCAAGCCCAGAGGGCAACCTGCTTTGACATGGGAATGGATGCTAAGATGACGGCAAGCTTTTAAGGTTGGAAAGCAAATTGTTGCCCTTTGGTATAAAAGAAAATAATTACATAATGAATAAGTAACAGAAGGAAATGGCAGGACTTCATTTTAAATGGACATAATATTCAAACAAAAACATTATCTGGTCTTCTGTTGCATTTTTTACGCAAGTAAAAACAATAAACTTAATATGGGGGTGACACAGAAAATCTTTAGAAGAAGAACGTTTATTCAAATCCATTGGTCCATTTATTATTTCAGTGGGAAAACATTTAGCTAATATGAATTGATACGTCAAGTTCAACAGAAAAATAAAAATGAATTTTTCAATGGTATTCTGACTCATGGTTTTAAAAGGAAATCACCACATATCTTCCTGACCCACACATATTCCTACTTGTAGGCAAACAGCTCTGTGGAGGCTCTGCCCATTTCCCTTTTTTATTGACCGACAGACCTTGACAGTTCTGCCAAAACAGCAATCCACTTATCAACCTCCCTCTTGCAACAATCAGGACAGTGGACAATTTACAAACTGATGGACAGTCACTCAATTAGAGAGGGCTGCACCATAACGATCTATCGCCTGCTTGGATTAGCTGTCCTGCTTTTCTGCCACAGTGCTTGAAACTCCTTTCTGCAGAGTGTCCTGCAGGCTAAGGCTTTTGCCTAGTCCTGATGGGGAGAAAAGCAGGACAAAAGTGCAGTTTCAGACTGACTGCAGAAGCTATAAAAGGCATCAATTCAATTCGAGCCCAAACAAAAACCTGTAGTCTGCAGCCACTGTAATAATGTCAGAACAACTTGAAGTAACAAAATTACTGACAGCAATCACTGCGGTAGCAAACTGGTTCACCATATTGATTACTTTCAGCAGCTACTGCCCCATCTAACTATACTTTATGACTAAAAGTGGAGACGTACTATTTGAAAAAATAACTAGATGCACCGCATAGCGGTATATGGTATGACCGCCGCAGTGTGCTGTAAAGTTCAGCATAAAGGGAATTATAGCATCCCTATGGAATGAATGTCTGTTCTGCTGTTATTTTAAAATAATAGCGCCCCCTATGGAACAAATGTTACAAAACAATGTGCTTACAAAGGTCGGAACAGAGATCCTACATTGCAAATTTGATGTGATAATGACTTTTTCCGCCCAACATGCTGACAATCTAAAATGGCAATTTTGTAAGAGAATGGTGCCCCCTATACACAAAATTGTACAAAATTTGGTGCGGTCTTTAAGTATGCGAGATTTAATGTAATTTGGACTACTGCAACACAAGATATTGAGTATAGTGAAATTATAAGCTAACTTCGTAATGCTTTAACGTTTGAGAAAGTTTTGTGAGAATTTTTCAAGGCATTGTCTGGAGATGACGTATGGTACACCAAACATCTTGACAATCGGATGAACCCCCTCAGAAGTTGTAGTTTACTTTCGCTTTTTTTTTTTAATTGCATAAAACGTGGTTGGCACAAGGAGGTGTGGTCTAATGTATTTGACGCAGGTCTTCTCAGGAAATGTGGGGAAAAAAGAATTGTGCTTCTGTTCCCCTAGTTTCATGTTACCCTAGTTCCCCCTTTAGCGTTCCAGGAATCCTCAGCACAAAATTGGTAAAAAACAGCAAATAAATAAATAAATAATAAAAAAAAAATAATTCACTAGAAGCGGTCATAAAACTCCTACCACTTTTCAACAGTCAGGAGTTCATGTGTGTGTGCTGTTTTAGCCAAAACCAATGTTTTTTGTAATTCTGTTATCAATCTGATGAATTCAATTACATTCATCATCATCTGGGCAGAATCTCTGTCCAAGATATAATTTTCCATGCACTCCCACCCAGTGTGGTTCCACTTCTGTCCACAATGCTCACCATCTTATTAGTTTAGTAAGGGTCGAGGAGGGGTAAAACAGACAAGAAAATGGGAATGTCACACCCATCTGCCAATGTGACTGACAGGCTCTAATCATTCACAAAATGTCATACTGAGACATATCCCAGAAGTGCTTGGCCAAATCTAATAACAGACAGGATAACAGCCTGGTAAATAAATCAGCCTCACATTCTCATGCAGCAGGGTGGGACCCACAGCAGTCAGTGGCTGATGGATGAAGACACACATGCCGACGAGATGGATAACTGTGCACTTTATCATGGCTCAAGCACGGTACAACACTCATCAGTTTTAATTACCTTTCATGGGCATTACCTTCAGTGTGTGTGCCACATGAGCGGTTGCTGGAGTGGTAACAGTACTGGAGCAATCAGACAGACGCCCACATGTCCCCCCCCCCCCACCTCCTACGGCCCTGCAGCCCACACGGTAACATTCATCAGAGTTTGGCCAAGAACAAGGACTAAATTACTGCCTCACACACAGAGGGCCACCAATGGTCAACGCGCAAAACTGACAAGTTGAAAAGTAAATTTGTCTCCACAACATCTCACACATTCCCCATTCATCTTCATCACATGTAGGGGGATGGGTTTTAAAAAATGACACAGTGTGCGTTGTACAATTACCATAACTGATATCTCTCTAAAAAAAAAACTCATACTTTGACTACTACTTTTAAACTTGAGTAAACACATTACACACAGACAATTGCATGATGGTTGTATGCAATTTTCATCATTATTTCACTGATCCTGGCCCACTGATTCAGCACACAACACTGTGATCAAACACTCAATCACTGAACTGATATTTTTTTAAAGTGCATGCAAAGCAGTTGTATTGAAATTGCTACTTGTTTTAAAAGTATTCTTTAACCCAATTTCTGCATTTGATTATTTTTAAAATGTTTATCATAGAAACTTCATTGAAATGATGGTTCACAGGTCTTTTGATGGATACTTCAGCCATGACCTTTGAGCTTTTTGCCATTTATACTTTACAACATTTTTTAATCATATTTCACAATAAACTAGCAAAAAACTCCCAGTACAGATTAATTGTGAAATCTTAGGAACATCAACACATCTCCACAATCCTGTAATATTATAGCCAGAGCCAACCTACCGGCCGCTACTGGGGAATATAATTACATTGCATTGGTTAGCCATAATTAGCATATCTTACGATCAACAACTAGCAGTAAAAGAACAGCTAGCATACTACTAGCTTAGCACCTGACTCCCTAAGAGACATGCTGGTATAGCATACCACCTTGTGCTGGGAGTTGTGGGTTAGAATCTGGGTAGGAGCAGGGCAGAACAACTGCAGCATCAACATTACAACAAATTATTAACTTCTTAAATACGCTACAATGAAGGCAATGTCCAAGGCGAGAGCAGAGTTCCTAAGGGGTGTAAAAACGGACTTTCACCTTTAACAGCAATCTCACAGTTCCCAGAATAGAGATTTGTCCTCAGATTTAAGTGTAAAAAATGCCTAGAACTATTATATGTCTCTAGTACTGGCCATTAGTGACCAGACCATGCTCACAGCCTCAATGTTAGCTATATGTAGCCTGGCTACATTTACAAAGACAATAAAGAGATGATGGTTTACCAGAATCAACTTTTACATCAGCACAGCGATGTTGCCTAGGTTTCAATATTGAGGCAAATTATTTTAGATTTGCTTGGTCATTTGGTGCTTATACCTTGTCGTAATTGGCTGTGGAATTTAGTTTATAGAAATGTATGCCAGAATGACAGATTTATCAGATTAAACTGGAGGATATTACAGACACGTTTACAGTGACCAAGGCGTTTAAAGGTTTGGTTCTAAACCTCAGGGATAATGATATTTCAAGTTTCTGGTCCAGTCTGAAGAGATTCTTTAGGGGCATTCACGATATATTTACAGTCTTTTTACAGACTCATTATCAACTGTGTTTGGTAAGAAACCGTACCTGTAGAAATTGATCTCTGGGTAGTTAGCGTACTCCGCCTTTCTGTAGTTGCGTCTAGGAAAGGTACAGAAGAAGGCGTTGGCCAGCAGGCACGCAATCTGCTCCTGGGACATTGTGATGGAGTGATTCATCCTCTGCTTCAGCAGGGGGATTGGCTACAGCACACGGGGAGAGAGAGACAGAGGGAGAGAGGTGAGGCCAGCAGCGGTAGCACAAGCAGGAAAATGAGTTTAACCATTTAACATTAGGGGATGGGGGGGTGTAAAATCACATTAAGCAAATGGTCTTCAGTAATTAAGGTGCTCTGCTGGATTCTTACAGCAGTCATCAGAATCTGCAGAGAGGGTTATCCATCTGCGGTGATTGGACCTAAAGAGGCCCTCAATGGCATACTGGATTACTAATCAATGAAAACATTAATAACGGGAACATAAATGTCACCTACAACCCTCACAACTGCTATGTAAAGGACAACCACACAGGGCAAGCTCACAGAATACGTTGCGATAACAACATTAGGGCATATTAAGCCTGTATCTGTTGATGTCTAATTTTAAACTGCTTACAATTACGAATGAGAATGGTGGTAATAATACTAATAATAATAATAACAATAATAATAATAATAGGCCAGCTTCTAAAAGTAAAAACCCTGCCATCTTTTTCTTCTGCCTGCGCACTTAGCACAGGTGATTTCACTAATTAGCTGATCTACCTGTCTGATGATTTGTTTGCTCATTAGAATCAGCTGTTTCAGGAAATGGTTGGACCAATAATGTGGTAGGATTTTTACTTTATGAAGCTGGGATCTCCACCTCTGATCTATGAACAGAATAGTCATGCTTTCAACCTTTTAGAAGACTCTAGAATGTAATTTAAGCTTTCACAGTTTCATAGAAGCTGCTTTAGAATGACAGCCTGTGGGGTCAGGGGCCTCATGTACTAAGGTTGTGGACAAACATGTACAAACGCGCGCGCGCACACACACACACACACACACAAAGCTACATCTTTCATGTTCATGGCTGGATGTTTTAAAAGTAAACGAGAGAATGTATGTTCCGTCATGTCAGTTTATTTTCCAGTGCATGTATATTTCTAGCATATTGCCTCAGTTATGATTTGCATGTGTTTACTTCTATTTCACAATGACATAAAGCCTTATGTGAGAAACTGTAAACAGATATTGGCTATACTGTAATACAAGCAGAAACAGAAACTAGATATTTTATTTGAGTGTTTGTTCCTGGCACCGCAGGACTATAGTACCACAAGTCTACAGTACCACAATGTCTGTCAACAAGATTGTCTGGACTATACATAAAGTTTTCCCCACATATTTTAAACATACTGATTGTTCACAGCTCCATCCACATATCTTTTCATACTGGTAGGGAGATTAAACCTGCAACCCTCTGACCCCAAGACAAACTCCCTAACCATTAGTATATAGCTGCCCCATCAATGCTCAGAAACATTTACACAGTCACTCCTGATGGCTCCTGGTGGTGTGTTGGCACATACCTGTGTGCAAAGGCGAGGGGCACTGAGAGCAAGCTGCACCATGCTGGGGAGAAGAACCTCAAACAGCTGCTGGACCTCACTGAGCTCCAGAGCCTACAGGAAGCAAAGAGATTTGTAATGGTAAATAGAGTCAACGTTTTTTTTTAGTGAATGTTGCATTTAAAACTAATGAGCTGACAACATATACACAATCTCTTAATAAATGGCAAAAAATAACAAATAACCAAGACACTCAAAATTGCATGGCTAGACGGCCATAGGCGGTCTGAAAACAGAGAGTTCACGTTCAAGATAAAGTTGAAGACATGCTATTTTTTACCCCCATTGACAACACCTTTCAGCCATATTTTCTTATTGTTCATAACGTTTTTTTATTACTGTATGTGAAAAGTATGTACAGGTGACCTCTGAAATACTGATATAAAATAGCAATTTCCAAGAGTCTGAGATTGAGAATCTTATCCCCAGTGGAAAAGAAGAGCAATATTGGGCTGGCTCCATGAAACTTTTATAAAGAGAACTATAGGTAAACCCTTACAGGGTCTGGAACAAAACAGTTGTTCAGAGCCATAAGATAAACCAAGGAAGGCCCGACATCACCAAAAAATAAAAAGGAAAAAAATTGAAATAATTGTGTCCTCCCACATCATAATATATACCTCCTAACATGCCACCAATGCCACACACTAATTCACGACTCAGGGAATCCACAACCAGCTTGTGCCTTCTCAGCAACTCTGAAATTCCCTAAAAAAAAACATTGATGCATCACCGCCAACATAGAGATTTGCAATCTTATTTCGAAACATCTGTGCCAAATGTCCATGATCAGTCACCCCCCCTGCTTTTTTTATTAAGATTTGCAGGTGCACTTTGCAGATTAAATGGGATTCCTGGAACGGATGCAAACAGCCGGGCTAAGCGAGAAAGAGCAGCAGCAAGGGCGGTCTAACTCCTCAACAGGAAGCCTTGGGCTGGCAAATTATCCAACTAGCATTTTATATGGCTGCAAAGAGGGGCTTGACTAAATGCTGTCATAAGAAATGACCCGGCTGACATCATAAAGTGCTCTTCTGGGTGTAATAAATGGTCCAAGCTGACAGGCCGGGTTGGGGTGGGGGTTGGGGGGGGCTGAGGTAGCGAGAGCAAGGGCTTGCTAAATCACAGCCCCTTTGAGAGCTATTCACACAGGCTACCCTCATAGTCCATATACACACACGCACACACGCAGGCATCAGCGTCAGGCCTTCCTATCTGACAAAATAATCAGGACAGTGAAATGCTGTCAAGAAAAATGAACTGACCGCGGGTTAAGGGTTGGGATTCCCTAGTCTTAAATAAGAATTTACACCCTGGGCACTAACAGCTGCCAATTTCAGCACAACTTGCCGTTTCACCACATACCAAAAGAAATGTAATAATATCAGATTTTCATTCAGACCTGATTAATTTATCTCATCTCTGTCATAATAGTGAACAGTCTTTATCTTGCTTCACTATGAACACTTTATTTAGCTCTTTACCATTACCATTCTTAATATGTCTGATATACAGGAGATGCAGCAAAAAAAAACCTTAGCCTTAATGTGTATTAAACATAAAACAATATGACTCACATAACATGCAATTGACAACATACAGACACATATGTTTTGAACGTACAATTTGAAAAAGAGAGAAAAAAAATCTTAGAGCAGTGAGTGAGCATTCTGGTATTCATCAGGTCTCAGTGAAACTGACATCTTCCTTTTCAGCTCAGCACCATATACAGTCAAATCATTTCTCACAGTCATTATACCTCTACTGTCAAGCAGTGCTCCTTGAGTCTTTCAACACTTTACAATTACCCAAGCATTGCAGGAGCACAGCTCCAACTAGATTCAATTAAATTAAACTAGAATGGTGGTTAATCTTATGTAGTCTGCCCACAAAATCGAAAAAGATGATGTACTTAGTGAATCACTAAGCAACATTAAAGTTTTGGCAAAGAAAATGTGTGGATGAACATTAATGCAGTGATATAAATTTGCACCTATGATACTACATCTATTCGCAAGCAAAGTTGAACCAGTATTTCAAAATATAACACCACAGTGTCCTCTGCTGGATATCATTGGAACAACCTTTGATACTGCAACTGAGAACCTTTTGCTGAACGCTTGCTTATCAAAGACTCTCTGTGGCCTTACAGCCAAATTCTTCAGGGCTACATTCCACTTTACTAAAGAAAATCGGTGGACTGCTAGAGAAAGCGATCATCTGCAATAAACCGGATTCTCTCCACCAGTCTGTTTTTCAACCCAGTCCTATGTTACAGCATCTTGTGATCACTGAAACATCGACTTAAAACTTAATATAGTTTAAACACATTTACTATACCGTTTAAGTTTACGCACATCAAAGCTATGAGTGATAAGAAGCATCTTAAATAACTGAAATGCAGCATCAATGTTTTAAGGGACCGTATACCTGTATACCTTTCCAGTTATTGCCGTTTCTTTCTTGTATTATGCAGCATTTGTTTTATGTCAGCTTCCTAGCAAGGTTCCAGTATTCCCTAGGGGCAATTTGTCCTAAAGCCTGCAGAATAACATGCACTCACTAACAGTATACATAAATAAAAAAGATTCAATCATAAATGGACATACAACATAAACACTTAAACTATAAAACCTTTAAAGACATAAATAAGTCACCTAAAACCTCCTAAAAACACCACCGTAAATGGCAACATACCCATTTTTAGTTCAATCTACATTTCAATATTGTAGCTGGACCACACTACTACGTACACTAAAGTAGAATCTTGCTATATGGGTCTCACTAGAACCATTTGTGCCTGCTAATGGCTTTGATGAAGCTCCATAGATTTAATGGAACAGATTTAATGGTAGTCTTCATAAGTCTACTACAGGTATATTGAATCTATTCTTACATAAACCTAACTTAAAGAAACATGCGCAAGTGAAAAGGCCAGTTTAGTCATACACAGAACACTGACATGTTAGTTTTCCCCCACATGCATGTACAGCATGTAAACATTATCTTTGTTTTTTTAAGGCTTCCAACAGGCAACAGGCAAGATATCTACCCTGGTCAGCACGGCTGGTTTGGCCTCACAATTGGTGGAAGACAGTTAAGGAAATCCATTGTCCTCTGTCACTTTCACCGGCTTTATAGCAGGGCACTAGTATTAAAATAGCAGTAGTAAAATACCAAATTTCATCAGCTAATACTTTAATGTTTAAAGATTTCTCTTACAGCTTAATTCCACAAAAACATTTGCAACTGTCAATATTCTTAGGAAGAAATTCAGGAAATATGCACCCTGCATATGGAATACAGAGATATATATTAAATAGTAATACAAAGTGTCTTTAAATACTATCATATTGAGGAAAACATTTAAAATGGGAAATATGATAAAAACAGTCTATATTGCCACCCACCCACCAGCAATTACATTTTTGATATTTTGTGCACTTTTTTGACCTTTATTTATCCAGTAAGGTCCCATTGAGATAGAATATCTCATCTTCCAGGAAGTGCTGGCCAAGATAGTCAACAAGTACAGATAAAACACAGAGATGACACAGACCACAGACAGACTTGTCAAACAAGACAAAAAAAACAAAACAAAAAAAACAAAAAGAAAAACACAAGCAAGAATACAAAAAAACAAGTACAAGGGTACAAAAAGACAAATAGGCCTATGTAACAAAAAATGACAGATCATAAGCAAACACTAGGAAGGAGCTAGAAACTGACACTGTTCTATTTAAATTGTTTTAAAAACATCTATGGAAATGCAATTAAAATGTCATTATTGCACACTTGAGGATCTTTATTTTGGTCAGTCCAATTTGACATACATGGACTAAAAAACAAAACTTTCAAATGAACCTTCATTTTCAGAAATCATCACCAACTATGCGCTACTGTGTTTTTAAAATCACATCCCAGGGGCTGATGGGAGACAAGCTGCCACTGGCCACAAAATATGGCCCATGTGCTGGGTGTTTTCAGGCTGGCTAGACAGCAGTACCTCCCAGGGTTTTACCGGAGCAGCTGCGAATGCCATGCTGATTGCCCACTGCAGTCTTAATTGGATGAGATTCACAGACACACACAGCCTTCTGGGAGAAGGCACCAGAAGGGGGGAAGACACACACCGATAACTGTGTGTAGCTCGAAGATGTTGGGCCAGAGAGCAGCCACGCTCACCGATGCCACTAAAGGCTCACTTCATTAAAGGCCATTCAAACACATGGTTAGTCATACTCCGGTCCAGCAAGCACAGGCGCCACAAGTTGACGTTAAAATTTAGGACAACAGAGACAGAGTACAACACAACTTAATGGAACAAGGTTCTGCTTCTTTATAAACAAGATGTGATTTGTGGGCTGGATATTTCAGACACTTATGGCTTATTCTTGCTTTAAAAACTGTCATGAAATATAATGTTTTGGGCTCAAAGCTTTGGTCAACAGCTGATTTTTTTTTTCCCTAATTGCAGGACTTGTGCTACAACCTGTTTGAAGTGCAGCACACATCCTTTGGATTGCATTCAAAATGAGTGCATTTGTGTGTATGTGTTTTGCTCTTATATGGTGGCAAGTCCTATGTGGTTCATTTCCATTTCAACAAACCTACGACCGCACAGCAACTCCAGTTTGGGAGTCAGACTTGCTACCAAGTGAGCTTAAAGCTGGGCTTCTAGCTTAGTCAATAGCGTATTCTTTTAAGGTGTCAGGACGGTTTTCAAACGTTCTCATGCCAAGCTCTGCTAGCTGGCATCCGTTACATATCTGTTACCTCCATTGCACTCTTTTAATGCGGCAAAAATAAAAGAGTAAATGAAGGAGTTCCGATGCAGAGTTAACATTTTACCCTATAGGTGTAGTCCCCCACTTTAATTGTGAAACATTATCAAATACAATATATGGCAGAAAACCAAAAGAATAATACTTACATCTGTGCAAAGAACATTTAGAGCAGTGAAGTCCCATCGCTTGGCATGAGCAGCACTGTATCTTAGAATTCCATCCTACAAGATAATTAATAATAATTATTAAAGTAACATGTTACAGACATATGGGGAAAATCTATGTTATTAATCTTCAATTTACTCATAGAGAACGCCTTTACTCTCTGAAAGAGATAACACAATATGGCACCTAATTAAATATAAACCCATAGATATGAGTAAACGGCTGTTTGCAGTAAAGCTTTTTTGCCTGCTGTATTCTTTGCAACCAGCTCTGAGCATACATGTGCCATATTCCCTAACATAATGGACTGCATATCTTGTGCTCTTTCACTGTAAGCAAAGGGAATAACTGCACGTTCTCTTCCAGTTGAACACATCAACACGCCTAAGGTTGTTGTTGAAATAGGTTTCTGAAGTAACGAAAGCCTTCCCTGCATAAATGCACCTATGATACAGCACTTTGTAACTTTCTTTCAGCAGTCCTATGTAATAAAGGTTTTATTTTTTTTAACGAGCTATTATACTGACCACTACCTGCTATGCATTCATTAAACTGAATTTTAATTGCAAAAGATTTCCTACACATTTTCAATGAACTCCAGTGGTGTTAACTTACTCTAATGTCCAGTGAGCTTTTACATTCACTTTCCAGAGCAGCACAAATTAGGTCCCATCTACTTTGGACAGTGTTTCCATCCTAAAATGAAACGCATGGTTTATTACACAAATATTGAGATTTGAAAATATAAATGCAATTGCCATCATGATTTGTGTACGGCATTCAAAACATGTTGCATAAGAATTCAGTTTAGTTCAGACTGGTCCCTACTTCAGTCTCAACTGGGAAGAGGTTCTTGTCAGAACAGGGCATCTTCACAAACACGTCATCCCAAGCGTCTCTGTACTTGCCAGGGTATGGGACAGGGACTTCACCTTCTCTAAGCAGATCTGTCTGTAGGGAACATGTGATGGGAGAAAACAGGGTTTTCAGACATGAACTGCATTATGGGCAATTTGACAATTTCAACACAAGATGTGATGTTTTGAAACCCACCCAGATGTTTTGAAACCTAGGACGAATCTATACACTTTGGGACCTTCTCTGGTTTAAATGGGGGAAAACTGACTTCACTCCATTTCTATGACATTTCTAGGACGTCCTAATGTTTCTGGATGATGAATTCTCCATATTTTCAAATTTCCATCAATTTACTGTCTGTACATGATGTGTCTCAACTTGATGTGTCCCTGTGAAAAAGCTGGTATGCCGTGACAGGCAGATCTTCAGCATAGACGAGGGCAGAGGAAAGGCTTCAAAAAACAGAGGGTAGCACCTTCTCTTGGAACTGAGAAATGAGACTTTACACTGCACGTGTGTGACCATACGCAAAGCAAACCTGAGACTGAGTGAAAACAGTCATTTTGAACAGTCCCCCCAACCCTGTCCTAATTGAAGCATACCAATACACGCAGTCATCAGAGGAGGAAAACATAAAGGACGCCTAAAATCGCCCTCATACATTTGCATATAAACAATGCATTTCTTTCTCCTGACACAGAAAACAGTGTAGTTTAAAACAATGCAAAAATCAACACACAAAATCTTTATTGTCGCAAATAATCGCAATTGGGTGCTACCATTGCACAGCCTGTGCACGAGCATGGCTCTTCAACGAGCTTCACGTTCTGCCCTCGGTAATATAGCCCTGCAGTGGTGGTGCGTGCTCCCTTTGCCACCACAGAACCACGACCGGGTAAGGTAAAATTTTAACTGTTTAAAATACGTTTTGGACCTGTATATGTACTACTTCAGCAATAAATAAAACTTTGTTTGAAATACCAGGTGTGCTTGTTTTCTGTACCACGCTAGAGTTTTAGCCAAGTGTGTTTAGTCCAGCTATTTTTAAAAGGCAACCGCCATGGCAGCATTAAAGTCATGTGGTGTGGTGACGCTGAGTCTTTCTTCTACCGTCTATGCCACAGTCCCACTTATTATGACCGCCGGTAGCAGTCATTATAGTGTTGCCGAGACTTTTTTCCTTTTTTTTCACCGATTTTTCGTGATTGCCAGGACACTGGAACTCTGGGGGACATGAATCTTTGTAGGCATGTAGCCCTAGACGTTTTTGAGCGAATAGAAGCTTTTGGCCCCCAAGGGCCACCCCCCCCCCCCCCCCGCTGTGCCAGTGTCCATCAAAGAGGGGGAGACACCGAAAAGTTTTTGCTGAATAACTCAATGAATGTTTCACCAAACATGAATTTTTGGTGATATGTCGGTGTTACAGGGGCGTATCGACCCAGCCCATAAACACTCACTTAAAGTATAGCGCCACCTAGTGATATGGCTAAATACAAAAAATGGGATTTTGTATTGGCAATATCTTGGACCGAGAAGGTGGGAACTACACAAAACATACACAGAATGTCATTCATTCAAAACCCACATCCATGCCCACTTCCAGCGAATCATTTCCACAAACTCTCACCTCACAACACTGACCTACCACAAACTCATCATACCTGCAGTTCCCACACTTCAATACACTGTGGCGGTCATACCATGTACCGCTATGCGGTACATCTAGTTTTTTGTCAGACCACACTTTCATGTGATGTTTATCGGGAGGAAACAATTATATTTAACGCATACAATACAACAGTATAGGTGGCCAGAAGTTGTGGATGAACCAAGTGTTGGTAATGCATGTATATTGTAGTATTTGGGGGGTCTGGGCATCCAGACCATTAGGGGGTCTGTGGGGTCCTGCCACAGAAACATTTTAATAAATTAAATGCCATTTCCAGCATTTTGGTGCTTTTTAACAGGTTGTTAGTTTTATCTAAAGAAACAGATTAAGCAATTGATTAAATGGCTTGATCCAAATGCACCCCATTTTGCTACAGCTATTTTGTCATGTACCCTCACTTACAAATACAAAAGTAAGGCAAAAACTGTACTTAAGAGAACCACAGTGGTTACTGCCAAAAGAGTTTGTGTGAAAGTTGTGGTTTACTCATTACGGGGGGTGGTAAAGTGCAGTTGGGGTTGGGAGGCGGCCTTGTCTGCTTGATTTCGCTGTTGTCAGTTTACATTGCTTTCGTCAACATTTCCAGTATAATATAGCATTTGCAGCATTATAATAAGAGACTTACCCTGATCATTACAGAATGACTGGGTGAAACCTTCAAGTGGGGCAAAGGGTGACCACACATCGGCATTCTCCTTAGCTCATCAACAGGTGTTCCCATCCACATTCTGTTTCTTCTTCCCTCTGTCAGATCGCTTTTGAAAAGGCAATAAATGTACTGCATTACATATAGAAGCACAATAGCCTCTTTTTTACAGACAACAGCATTCACAAAAACTGCTGATGGAAACCTGAGTAAAGCACTTCTAAGCACTTACTGATGAGTAAGAAGTATGGCTGCTCCATTTATCAATTTTTAATCACCATTACAATTATTGCTGTGCCAACAATCTCAAAACTAACAATCATGCTCAAAGAGTTACTATATCACATGCCATTTTGAAATACTTTTAATTCTTCGTCATATACTGCCTAACACACACCATACAAAGGAAAATGTAATAGATGGAAATGCCATGGTCTGAGAATTCTCAGTGAAAAGTTCTTTAAGATTGACAAAATGCATTTCCAAAATTAATTAATAATCATGGTAAATAATCAAAACACCAATGTTAATCAAAATACTTGCCATCATGTTTTTTCCATAATCGTACAGCCCTAGTAAGATATTTTGTGATGACATATACTTTATTTGTGACGTTATTTTGGTATGACAAAAATACCTTTTTGGTGATTTCATCCAGGTGTTCTCCTGCTGATTGGTTACTGGAGTCGCGAGGCAGTTGGTTTCAGGAGAACTTCTTTCCACAGCCGCAACATCACACTGTTTACCCACTTGACCTTTGGCTCTTGCGTCTGTCTTGTCTGAGGTCTTTGGCCCTGATGTTGGACAGGCAGCGCTGTGGGTTTTCACTCCACCACAAGTACCCTCTGTTGAGTCCTTGCATGTGGGACTATCTGGGCTCAACATCTCCATGTCCTGAGTACGATTAACGCAACATGGTTCATTCAAATTTAGACTAAGGCTCTCCCCTGTGGGAACACCACAAGATCTACAGTCTGACATGCAGGGTTTCAAAGGCTTCTGTCCACTGGGGGAGTTCACTTGATTGACGGGATTGTCAGCAAGGTCAGACTCAATATGGTCACAGTCCATGTCCGTAACCCCTATCTGAGGGCCATGGGTGATACTCAAGTTCCCGTCGCTTTTGTCTGTAGACTTTTTATTGTGGTTGCAGATTTTCGTGGATGTTGAGTCCTTTCCATCAGCTGGAAATGGTTTAAGAAGATGATTCTTGGTCCCCTCTAAGTTTAAATCTGTACTAACGTGGCTACAAAAAACAACACAATAACAAGTTAGTTTTAGACTCCTGTTTCACAGAATCATTATTGTCATTTCCTAAATATTGATGTAATGCAACATTAGCATTAGCCTAACACTAATGGGTAAAGGCAAGACCGTATGTTAGCCTACCAAAAGAATCAGGTCTGTGTTTTGATATTTTGGGCCATAACTGTGCCCACAGCCAAACTAATGCCTTTTTTAAAGACAATGGGATGTTGTACCAAATAGTACGAAAGGGTAATCGGTCACTTGAAAAATGTTTACGACAAAATGTCGTAAAATGTTTTTTCTGCGACAATTCACCTTTTAAAGAGGAACAACAGAAACTTCAAAATTCAGAATTACATACACAGAAATTAGGAATAAAAAGACGATAACAGATATTTGCAGAACAAGAGCTGTTTAATATGAGACGTGACAGAATTAAACTGCTACTAACGACAGAAGTGTGATGTAAGCACGCCTTGTTTAATTTTATTTTGCTATTCTTTGAGAGAGAGTACATAGTCTACACAGTAGCCTACAGAAGGAAAGTGTAAACTTATTTGCTGGATGTGACGGCATTTTTCCCAGATAAGGTGGCCCAATACACACATAGATATAAGATGATCCATTCAAAACCTCAGGATTGCTTTTACTTACTCTGGGGCAAAAAAATGTTAAGTCTTTAGAAAATGTTTTAGTATCATATCTTTACCTTGCACCTGTTTAATTTTCTTACAGTGTGATGGATGGATGGATATAGCTGAGCCACCAAATTAGAATTACTTGACTGAAGATTGATTGCTTTTATAAAGAGGCTTTTCTTTTTTGAACTTTGTAATTTGTTTGGATCATTTTAAATACTACTGACTGTTAATATTATATATGTCCTCTCTGTATGATAACCTATCGCATCACTGACACAGATCCCATATCGTCTAAGCACACCATGCAAATCATCAAAAGTTTGGGGCTCGATTATGATATTGTCATGGATGATTCCAGCACCACAGAAATTATATTCAAAGGAGGTATTATTTTCAGCAAATATGATTGTTTCTTGAGTTTCTATTACACTATAATCTTTGAGGGGGAAAATTGACTCACACAGTCACTTAACATCACAACATGGACAATTGCACTTTACCATTCTAATTATGACGTGTGGAGGGGATTTATATGTTTTGTTTTGTTGTTTTTTGGGGTGGGGGGCTAAAACTGTTGTTTATCCCGTCCTGTCTAGTAGTAAGCTGTCTTGTTTTGTTTTGCCTAGTCTCTTTTTCTAAACATAGGTCGGTCTATCTGTCTCTCTTTAAATTCATTCACAAAATATAAATGGCAGTGCCCTTCCCAACACGAACACAAACCATCCACACCCAGTCCATCTTCTCTTTAACTGGGGTCCCGACTAGTATTAAATGGCTAGCACACCCTAGGGCCTAGACTACAAATTACAGACACTAAGGGCTACGCATGAGTCTTCGTGAACGTGTACTCAGCCCGCAGGAAGGAAGGCTACAAAATTTAAACATGCTCAAAAACATAAGTACTGCTTCCACTTTTACCCCCCAGCAGCCTTTTGTAATTTAGAGGTCCCCTCACCTGTACGGTTTCTGTCTCTCGCATGCACATACACAGGCGCGTTCCTTGTGAACATACACTAGGCGCGTTTAGGTGCCGAACTATTAGCCGAACTGACTTCAAAATATAACTACCCAATAAGACTGGTTTTTAATCAACGACTTGATTATTTCAGAAAGCAGGGCAGGAAAACACATGAAGTTTCCGTAAAATTAAGTGATTTTGTATTGTGGCTTACTGATTATAATTTTCTAGGGCAAGTTCGGGTGTTTAGTAGACATGTTTGTAGACAACATTTTTCACAAGTCACTACAACTTCTGCATGGTACTGTTTTGTTCAATGGAGTAAATCACAAACAACATTGATATTACCTCTCTGGATCCATCCTCTCCTCCGTCGTTATGCGGCACGTAGGAAGGTACAAAAAGTCTTACAAGTCTACTTCGAGAGAAAAATGATTATATTTCGCAACTAAAGGCACTATTCCATGTGTTGATTTCGTGTTGTGTGAGACTTTATACCAACTAAATAAACTAAACAAATGGGATCAAGGTTAAGGCCACAGCTGCAGCCTTTGATGACTTATTAACATTAATGTAAGGATAAGACGAATTTGCGAGAAATCAACTGGTTACCAGATTGCTTCTCGACAGTAATTGTAAAGACGACGTCTTTGATCCAGTTAATTTCGGCTAGGTCACGGGAGTTGACGGGAGCATTACTTTCATTTCAGCAATTACTAGTACATAGCCTATTGAAGTTCATTTAAAATGCTAGGTAGCCCACCAAAGTCATATGCTAACTTAGACGCTCATTGTCATTAAACTAATCTCCACAAAGCTACCCCGTCTCTTCAGGTACATGAGCGTGACAAAATCCACGAACCACCAGGCTCTTGGTCCTACAGAGCTGTATTTGTAAGTAGTTCTTATTTTGTAGACTACCAGACAGCAGACAACATTACAGTGTTACCCCTACCAAGAAGCTAATACAGCTGTTCAGAGAGCAGTTAGCTAGCCAATGTTGTAGCATTGCACGTTACATTAGTTCTGGTATAAATTGAGCCTATCCTGCTTTACTGATAAACCACCTAACTAACTACATAAACTATAACGCAGAACGCAGCGGACGGCATCAAGTTAGATCACCCAAAAAAGCAAGCGAACTGAAATGTCAGCTTACTGACAAGGTACTGACAACTAGCTAGTTAACTAGCTGCTTGTACTGCTCTGTTCGCGTATGTCCACATCTTCTGGGCTTTATAGAAAAATAAACTTTCTACAACCTTATCAACGAAAATCACTGGATATCAGAAGCTTAAACTGGCAACTATAAGTTACAGTTACGAAAAATCTTTGGTACTTCTATTGCAAACCAGCAAATAAACTCTTCGGCTAATGGCTTTCTACTCTTTTTCTAGCTTACTGCATTTGTTACTTGGCTCGTAAGACAACGCTAGGAACAGTAGGGTAGTCTATCTAATAAATTAGCCACAAGACAGCTTGACTTACGTTAACAATGTACATCGTGTTTCATTGGTATGATTAATAGTTGGATTTTTCTGTAAGAACGGGGGTTATTTTGACACTACAGTGTTAGTTTTCCTGTATTACAAGATTGTTTAACTTTCGGTCTGTGACGTCTCACAAAATAGACCAATTAAAGCCTTTACGTGGCGGAGCGTAAATGTTTGGACCAATAGTTAAGGCTTCACGGAAAGGGGTGGGTTTCCAAACACACAGCTGCGCCGAGGTGGCAGTGTCAAAAGACAATCCCAATAGCTGACGGTAGATGGCCTTAACGAGCAAAAATAAGAGAGCTACAAATTCAAGGATTTTTAAAGGTCCCTCTTTTTCATGCCCTCTTTTTGTAGGCTACAAGTTACATTACATATGCATATACATATTATATATGAGTATATATAAGAGTATTACACTACGGTTCTTTTTTTCAATTCCTGAGGAGTCCAATTTATAGGGGCTTCTTTTTTTTGTACCATCATGTTCCATATAACATTTGGGATGAAATTGTGTCTTTTGTAAATAGTGTGTTAATTGTTGTAAAAACAAAATAAAAAATCCCCCAGTGTGAACATTAACAATAATGGCTCGTTCCTTTTAAGGGAAGCTGTGATCCGATCTCTCTCTATCTCTCTCTCTCTTTTTTTTTTTTTTTTTTTTTTTGTTGTTGTTTGGAATGTGCAGCAGAACTGGACATCACATTGGAATGGACATTTTTCACACCTGAAAAACAAAGACATAAAAAAGGAGCAAAAGATCATGTCAACTATATGAATTGTTTTTACATACTGTAGCCTACATCACTATTGCAACCCATAAGTTGTTTATGCATGTTTAATAATACCCTTGAGGTCAAGCAATCACGACACAATTAAGGTTTCTTTATCTGTGCACATTTTATGCACAGATATGCACAACAGCTCAGGCCTCTACGTTTTATTCCAGCTGTTCCTCTCTACTTACTTCTGTTTATCCTAAAGATTGCCATCTCCCTCTAGAGGAAGATTTCTGTTAGTACCTGAGCTGGATCCATGCTGCCTACACCATCCATTCTGCACATGTGCAGGACTTCAAACAGTTTTCAACAACAGTTTTTAATCAACAGTTTATTTAGTGCTTCCATTGACAATACATAATCACAACGTCTATAAATAATAAGCATGTGCTTTTAAAACACCAAAATGGAAAGTAGGCCAATTTACAATTTAGATAGAATATAACAATTTACACTGGCTGTAGCATCCATTTATTTTTATTTCATTTTGCGCTGGTGCACAGATAGTGTAGGCGGTACGGATTGGGACATCTTCCATGTTTACTCTATTAGGGCTGAGGTATCAACCGCCTATATCAGAGGTCAAAGTAACAAAAATGTAATTAAAGGTTAATTAGAATATAACATTTTATCAAAATTAAATCTATTAATAGTTATCAAATGTGATTTGACGTGTAATTCAATTTTATTTCAAGTTAGTTGAAAAAGAAGTTTAAGATTGTGTGTGTATGCATTCATTCATTCAAAGCATTCAAACAAACTGGCCTATCGTTTATAATAGACAAAGTGACTTGAAAATAAGACCAGAAATACAAACAGAAAAAGAAAAATATAATGTATCTACTTATTATATTAATCTTAAATGTACTTCGTGAATTTAGGCTACCAGCTGGGGCTCAGTACATAACACACTCCTGCCACCAACTAGCTGCTGCTCTTCCTGTTCTGATGTAAAATCCCTCCTGCTCTGCCACTGGACTGGACTTTGTGGACTTCTACTCTGATGCGCTCCTGCAGTTTCCATTTTGCGAATTAAAGACTGTGTAGTTACACAGCAGTTGCTCTGGTTTTGTCCTTTTAAATAGGCAGGAGTGGAAGATGGGTGCCTCGTGGGAAAAACATTTTTTTTAAGTTTCAAAACGGTCAGTTTTGACACAAGGGGGCGCCATAGATATCTAAGGGGGACCCTTCAGGCATACCAGAATATTAAGCTTACTGAGATTGTGGAATTTTGGCAATAAATGAATATTACTTCTTTTTGGCGTTGCTGAGGGTGTTTGGAACAAGTTGTCATAATCAACAGGATTTGTGAGCATTTTGCCCAATACTGTGAGTTACACAGACTGTATATGTACGTTATTAGAGTTCTTATTTTGAAAATGTCAGGGTCAGCTTAGTGCAGCTCCTGCGGTTCCTACTAGAACATCTCTGGCTACTGTGTACCTTGCTAGCAAGCTAAGGTAGCAAAAGATTTTAAAGTCTTTTTAAAAGTAAGTAGCTGGATAACATCATTGATATAGACTTAACGGGATATTGCAAAGGTTAAGTTTTGTCACTATTTTAAGTGTTACGTTCCCTAAATTGTTAACTTTGTTGTCATAGCTACTGCAGTCCAGTTTGTATTATAAGATAGGGTTAGCTAGCTAGTTAGCTCGTTTTACAAAAATCATACACAATTAAAACATGTTATTATCTTCTCATAAGTAAGTTGTGGCTGCGGTGTAAAATGCTATTCACGTTTCTGCAAATATTTAGCTCCACAGAAAGGAATTACATTGCTAGACTATGTCCTTTACTTTCTCTGGTAGATACGAAGGTAATTTGCACATCGATTTGAAGCCTGTTCTAGTGTAGTGGTAAAGCAGACGATCTATAGTGGGCTAGTGTGTGGATGGAGAGCTAGTCTAGGATCAGTTCACTTCAGTCCGCTCACTTTACAGTAGGTTTTTATTGTCAGAAATGTTGATACTAATTAGTCACCATCGGAACGGATAGGCACTGCCATTTAAGGGCGGCACGATTACTCGTTTTTCTATATGGTCGTGTTGTTTCCCGAGAGGTTCCCCAAAAAGATTCAGGCAAGAATACAGACGTCTTTCTGTTCACACCAGATCTTTAATGCGTTCACCGAGAGAATAGTCACACTAGACAAAAGATCTCCTGACCATTCTAACTTCACATCTGCGCTGTCTACCTTATACACCTGCTTGACCTACATATTTACAACTGTGCCAATCTCAGACGCAGGAAAGACCTGCACGTTAACCTTATAGGGAGTCTCAAACACAGGCCTAACTCTTACATTATCAGGTTTGCAGGAATACAGACTCCTATTACATTCTGCTGACTCTTCTACTTGCATCACTCACTGCTATTCAGAGACACACACATTCCTATGCAGGCAAACTCCTCATTCACTTTACAGAAATTACTAAAGTCGCAACCACAGCTACCAGCTACTACTACCAGGTACTAGGTGGAGTGCAGACCACAATGACTGTATACAGTCTATGGTAGACAATTCTTTAGGGGCTATACGCATAATCAAACTGCAAACACAAAAGCCTGACATGCATCATCATGTTGCCTGCATAATTATGTCCGTATTACCGTTTAGAAGGAATTATTATGTTTCATCTGAGGTTAGCAATGGCTCCTACTTTATCGATGTGACCAGTGTGAAGCCTTTGTGGTAATACTAATTTGGAAAAGGGTATAAGGCTATATTTATGGATATCAGTGACCACGTTTTGTATTGTAATGTTTTATTTATTTTCATCTCCTGTTGTTTATCTCCTGGACCTGTTGTTACAGATGAGCTTCCACGCCAGAAATATTGAAGAGCAAGCCAGAGTGCTTACGGCACTAAAAACGGAAACAGAAGATATCAAGACTAGGCTGGTTGCAGTGTCTGCTAGGTGCCATGAACTGGAAAACATAAAAACATCAGAGTCACAGGTAATTCCATGGAAAGACATAGACCATAATAGGCTACATTACAAAAAGTTTTTTTGTTTGTTTTTAAATCTGAAGCCACATGATAGAATGCAAGGGTATTATGTAGGCCTACTGCATTTTGAAGTGGTAATGTTGTGTAAAATGAAGAAGCGATCATTCCACTTGAAAATATTTTGGTGATGCTTGGCATGTCTATAACTTCATGAAGGCATTTCAAAAGGCCTGCCGATCAATAGAATAGCAGCACTCTTTTCAATTGTGTGGCCTAGTCTCAAATTTGCCAACATTATGCTTCTGAAACAAGAAAACAAAGACCATGCTCTTTTTGCTTTCTTATGGCAGGATTATAAACCCACATCAGATGTTGAAACAGTTCAAGAGCTTCTGCGAGATGTAAGTCTGCTTAGGATATGTTCTCTATGGCAAACTGTAAAAGCACACTACAGAACCATCCTTAATGTCTCTGCTTTTACAGAACTGTTTTTGATTTAAGTTCTTAAAGAGTAGCTCTTGCTTCCTAGTCATTTTGTCTCTCTGTTGGCATCAGTCTTTTTCCTTGGTTTCATTTTGCAATGTGCAATGGCCAATGTACTATATATTTTTTCTATTCTTTAGCTTGTGTTTATTATTCATACTATTTTTAATTTCTTGTATAACCAAAGAGTATGGCCTTATCAATTTTTGTTCTGCTGCCCACCGTGCCGCAAGACTGTAAATTTCCACATTAAGGGACTAGTAAAGGAGTATCTTATTTTATCTTTTCTTACCTTATATTGTCTGGTGAAAAGGCGTTGGAGAAGAATCAGCAGTGGCTGGCATACGATCAACAGAGAGAGGCCTATGTGACATCTGTGTTGACAAGGATCTACCAACTAGAGCAGCAGCAGGGTCTGACCGGTGCAGCCGCCCAGCAGCAGCCACTGCTCAAAGCACCTGATTCAGACGGTGGGGCTTGATCACTATTTCAATGCCACAACACCACTAGTTCATGAAAACATGAAATTGATAGAAGACAAATAATACAGCTTGGTCATTGGACACATTTTAAATGCTTATATATTTAAAAATAACATATAGTACCAAATATATTTGTTGAATAATTGACATTCAGGAATTTATGAAACTAGACAAAGTTTCCACAAACTAAAGATGTCTTATTTTAGGATTAGTTTGGCTAACCAATTTTTCACAACAATACAGCCAGCAGTGTTTCAAACTATAAGTCTGTGGTAAAGATTATGAATTAAACAGTGTCAATATCAACATTTCAAAATTAAAATTGGTGAAATATAGGGGTACTGTGGTGTAGGCTCTGCACCCTTATTCCAACCACAGTTCATCTCACTATGGAATTCCATCCTGCCAGCACCCCTGATCACTCACAATGCCTATAAATGAGGAGTTAAAAACTTTGGCGAGTTGCTCAAAACTATGGGCTTACTGTATCATAAATGTGACTATAATGACATCTAGAAAAGAGAAACAGACAAATTTATTATAACTTATACCTGAAGGATAGTGCAAAGAAACAGAGCAAAATCCTCCTACCTCTGTCCGGACTAGTAACCTATTTTACACAGTGATACCTTTTATTGTCCGAACTGACATTAGCTCCTAGGGTCTGCCTTGTGACTAATTAAATATGTCCAGGGATGATCATGATTGACCTGAATTTTATCACAATCACGATTTGTGATCAAGTATATGTTTCTTAAATTTGATCTTAAGGGATGTTAGTTACTTAAATAGCTTTACAAGACCCTTTATCAGGGAGTTCTTCAGATGCATATTTCTGCTACAAGAGTAGACTTGATAGACAGAATCTGTGTCACAATGGTTTCAGTGATCTAGTTCTTTACACCTACTCCTGTAATTTTTCACTCTTTCCACTGTTAGCCTACTCTCTATAGGAATTGTATTGATTTGTGCCCATTTGTACGAGTAAAGAACACATTTAAGGACCACCTGTTAAAGTTTCGACATGGGATTGAGCCAAACTCTGACACAAACATAATTCACACTTTTAATCTTGCAGTATAACATTTCACACATCATTTTAGTGTTAAATTTGCCCAAATGTTGTTGCCAAGTGGACATCAGCCTACATTTTTGCATAGTACAAGTCTATACTTTTACTAGCTCTTCCTAAAACACACACACACTAGTGGCTATGTCTTGTATCTAGGCTGTACCTTGAAAATTAATTGTTTGCATAAAGTGATATAATGTATGTAATCGTTAATCCAGTAATCACAGCACAAACAGAATACACTTTTGGACATTGCAGCAAGGAATTGTCAGGAAACACAGCAGCAGTATGTTGAGGTCCTGAAGAAGTGTGAGGGACAGCTGAACCAGGAATTTGAAAGAATTGCTCAGGCACAGACAGAGCTGGAACAACTCAAGAGGAAGGTTGAAGACAAACAGGAAGAACTTTTCAGAGTACAGAGTCTACTCCAGAGCAACCAGAAAGATCTGGACCAGACACAGATGCATATCCATGACAGGAAACAAGAGCTGGATCAGGTGTGGCACCAGATCAGAGAGAAAAATGGAGATCTGAGTGAGGTGCAGGACCTGCTCCAGAGTAAATGGGCAGAGCTAGAAGAGCTGCAGAACCAGATCCAGGTCAAACAGTGTGAACTTCATCAAATGCAGAATGAGAAGAGTCAGATACAGCAGCAGCTAAAAGACCATAAGACAGAACTGAGGAAGGTGAGTTATTATGAGTGACAGAAGAATTTTGTTTTGACAGGATAAGGATTCCCTGTTGAACGTTCTTGTGATATCAGAATAGCTACTATGCTAGAGAGTGTCTGTTTTAATACAGTGGTACAAATGCTTACAAGCAACAGCAGAGAACAGTTTACATCCGCCTTTTGGCCCTGTGTCATTCCGCAGAACTTTGTTGCATTGGTATCAATTTATTTTAAAGGTGCTTTATGTAGGAATTTTTTATTGTTTTTTGCCTCTTGCCTCTAGATGGGAAACAACCCTTTAGAGTATTTTGAATTTGATTGCAGTATCAGTTTTGGCCACAATCCTACATATAGCACTTTTAACATTTCTCCCTATTTTTGCTGAAAGGATATGACGCTACAAGAGGTTTTGCACAAGCAGCATGAAGAGCAAGCCAGGGCTGCCACACTGGAGACGCAGGTATGGTATAGTAGCTGCACATAGCATCCCTCAGAGCCTCTCACTCAGCCCGGAGACACGCCAGGGTATCTAATTAATCTCTTAATTAAATACAACCCCACTGTTAAATAGAAACCAAAGGGTTGTGTGTAATCCCCCGCTGTGCAAGTAAATGTACGATGCATTAAGTCCCTGTAATGCTGTTGGCCTAGGAGAGCATGTGGGCACCTGCCCTTGGAAGAGTTTAATTTGAATTTAAACTGTTAAGCCATCAGACCTCAGAAGGCATGGGTTGTGGCTTTGGTCATCTGCCAGTGCTTAAGAACCACAGGTCTTAAATGACCACATTTACACACTGTTTTTTTACACTAACATTTCTGTGGATGCATTTGTTGTAAGAGAATGTTTCGTTTCAAGGTTTTACGCCTTGCTGAGGACATACAAGAGCAGAAATGTGAGAAACAGCATTTGCAGAAGCAACTTCACAAAGCTTTGAAAGATCTAAGTAAAGCTCACAACTACATATCCAAATTAGAGGACGAGGTTGGTATTTGTGAAGCAGTATGAAATATTTTGGTTTGTATAAGGGTTTGTGTAGTTTTGACCCCCTTTTTCCCCCCCCGCAGTTGGATAAAGTTCAGAGTAAAACTGGTAACTGTGAGGTAGAGACCCAGCCTGTGCAAGAGAGGCAAGTGAGACAGAGTTATCACGTCAACAGGGCATCACCAGGAGTGCCCACCCCCCTGGATGAGAGCTTCTTGGAGTGTCCTAACTGCCAAATCCAGTATCCAGCCAGTCGTCATAGAGAGCTAGTCACTCATATTGACCAGTGTTGTAGATAGCTGCCTTTTCTACACCTTAATATAGCATGTTACCGCATTAAATGATAAACAGAAAAATTGTATTATTATTTTCTTTTACTTTTTTAAGGTTTGTAATTTACTGAAACTCAAGATGTTCTTTTTGTTTCATTTGCAAATCAACAGCACTACAATTATTACATATAAAACTTTCAAATATGTTTTTATGATGTTGAAACATATGAGTTGTTTTTAGTGAGATTTGTATTCACCAAAATAAATTCCAGGGAGTCTAACCACTGAACTCTTGGTGTTATGTGTTTGGTATGTGTATTTGGATGATGTCTCCGGACACAACGCCAACTGTCACATTTTACTAACCAGATCATTGGCTCAAACAAGATTGCATGAGCAAAGCTATGCACTCTACTATTTTGGGCCAGGGATTAGTATGGCCTGGTGGGGTTTGAGGACAGGAGAGGTTCCTGGTCATATGAGGCTCTGGGAGAAATATGAACATTGTTGTAGGAGCGGAAGGGCTGCATTAGAACAACCCTGTATATTTTGAGCATCATGTGTTGAGACAGCCTAGGAGATATATGGGTCTTAGGGTTTTGATGGGTTTTAATACGTTTGATTGTTTGATAAGACTGAGACTAGATGGAACATACTACAGAAGAACTGTGCTGTAAATAAAACATTTATTGGTTTCAATAGAACATTTATTTGTTCATGGTTTCATTTGCATACACCCTTGTACACTTTTTTTACAGGTTAAAGTCGAGGGTCTGCTAATGTGGTAACTTTGTAACTATATTCATATGGAATGATTTATTTAAATATAAAATGAACAATACATACAGTATTGTAATTCAAAAAGTCAGCAACCATGATGGCACATCCACAGTACATCATTACAGTACAACACTGTAAGCACAGAAGTGGTTGTATGACTTTGTGAAGCTTTCACCATTGTCATTGGTCATGGCCATGGCCAATAAAGTCCGTAAATGTAAGACGTTTATAGCAGGTACTCATTAAATAGTCCCAATATGTCATCACGGGTTAATTAAACATTACATATTAAAATACTACTTACACTAAAACAACAGTACAGCCAAAATATTTACATTTTAATACTTAATATACAGCCCACAAATTCTGGTTATGTTTTGATTTTGTGTTTTGCCTCTTGCCTCTAAAGGTGGAACAATGGTTCACAGTGTTTTGAATTTGATCGCAGTGCTAGTTTTGGCCACAATCCTAAATATAGCACCTTTTAATATAGCACCACTACACAGGATAAAATAGAAACCCAGCCACATTTTCTCTACTGATCGGGGATAAAACTGGCCACCTATTGGTTACAAGTCCAAGGCCTTAATCAGGCGTCCTCGGCTGCATTTACCATGTGGTAGCTATATTAAGTAGGGCTAAAGTGTATTTTTAGTAAGGTATTTAGTAAAGTGCCTCTAAATAAAGTAGTAGTAGTGTATTTAAGGGAACAACTGTCTCCATGGTATAAGACCTAAGTCTGTAATTTATTAAGCTAAGACCTGTTTCAGATAAAATCTACCCAGTCACTGTTCACAAGGTCTGGTGCACTTTTAGAAATAATGTGACAGTAGGGGTTCAAATCTGTATGTTAAGGTACAATCAGCATTAATGTACCCCCAAAAGCTAATATTTGGACCTTAAGGTACTGTGTACCTTTTCAGCTCTGGAGAAGGTACAAACTAGTTGTAAAACAGTGGTTAAAAAGTACAATTACAATAAAATTCTGTAGCTTCTTTTCTCAGAGTGTGAGTGTGAGAGTGGTGTCTCTGCCCATTTAATGAAAAAAGAGGCTAAAGTAATATCAAATGAACTAGGCAGACAACCTCACTTAAATGTCTGCAGATATATTTTTTTAAATGGGATTTGAAGTCAATCAATGTATTTCTTATAATATTGAACCAGAAAGCATTTATAGGCTTGTTGACTTGACCATGTTCATGGATACAAAAGAGGTTCTAATCTCTTACTCAGTTATAAGGGCATACGTTTTTTTCCATTGTTCACATGAAACAGTGGGTATAATTGCAGGTTTGAGAAAAAAAACATCTCCACTCATTCAACAGTTGAAATACATTCAGATGTGTAAAGCTGTAGTAGTGCTAATCAGAATTAGCTGATTTTGTGAATGGAGGGTACAGACATGTGCTACTGGATTTTGAAATCTGTAACGCCACTGTGCCATGCCCACAGGGGCCAATATCTCCTATATGTCTCACAACTGAATCTGTCAAGGTGTGTTAGATATTAGAAAACAATCAATCTTTGAATGGTACCTATGACAGTAAAAGTAGAGTATGTGCATTCTTTGCCACATGGGTTCACTCACCTCCATACATCCACTTTACTCAGATCTCGTGCCAACATCTGGATTGCAGCTATATATCCCTGGGGAAGTATTTCGCACTGGGGTTATTCTTATTATCCCATCCATCACTTGGTAAAAGTTACAAGCTCGTATGGTCTTCCATATTTTGCGCAGTTGCGCAAAAAATAGGGCTTTGCCTTGTTGGGGACATAATATATTGTATAAAACAGTCTTAGCTAAATGAATTTATGTTTCCGTCCAAGTAAGGCAAACCTGTTTGTTTCACAAAGTGTAGCTTCTTAATTGTAACAATTATCATCCTATTTTGCTTACTTGAATAGGAGTTGTTGAAAACTTTTGAAAATAATACTAAAGACACTTTTTTTGCAGAGTCCATGAATTGAGAGCATATTTAATATATTTCAGGCTTTATATTGGGATGGGGTCAGATCTGCCTGTTTGCAGCGTGCTGGTACCACCACAGCCTCCACTGTTCCATATTTGGTCTCGTCTCCCTGGATTCATACCCTCCTTGACAGAAAGGTTAAGTATTTTATTATCTCCATCGATAGAATAAAAACTTAATGCTGCTCTACCATTTCTCCAGTAGGTAGTACTGCACACCACCACTGAATCATTCACCTCTAGTTACAGTCAGTCAAGAATCAGGAGGAGAGGTCATACACTCTTAAACATGAAGCACACCAACATACTTGGCACTGTTAGGTTAAACCAACCTAAACAAATATTCATACAACATGTTGCCTCAATCCTTTTGAAGTTGGTTCTACCCAACACTTTTTACAGTGTATTTGGACATTTGTTTAAGTTATGCCAAACCAAATCAAACTAAACCTAAAGTCTGGTCTCAGGACCTCATTATGAAGACAACCAAAAGAATCTAAACTGCAAGTGAGGCTAAAGTTTAGCAGTATTTTGTAGCAGCAAATGTATTTTTGATGTGTTAAAACTAAACCAAGCAGACTCAAGATTTAGAGGAAAAAGACAAACTTGTGCAATTTGACCACAAAAGGGTACTGCAATGGTCAAAAATGTGTCCCACCAAGATGTGTTTGACTTAATACACCTCTGAACCTTAGATCAGCACCCTACAAGCAAAGTTTTGCAGCTGAGAATATCAGGGCATTAAAAAAAGTAGGCCACCAATATCACCCGTTGAATGTATGCATCACTAATTCTTTCTAAAGATAAAATTGAACAAATTCTAATCCCAGGACGGTGCTTTTTCCTGGTTGTATGGGTCAGTCTAGAAATGTGTACATTTCTTTGATATATTTTCTAGAGCCATTAAAAAAATCACATTTAGCTATTTTCCAAATGGTTTTGTAGTCCTTTCATACTTTCCTTACACTGTTATAGCTGGCCAAGGAGTTTTTGGTAAGAGTAGAGACTGAGACTGTCTGAGCCTGAGTAATTAGTGGTTAGCAAAAGTCACAAAAAGTCTACCAAAGCAGCTTGTTATGAGGTGACTCAGACAACTTTATGGTGTCATGCTCAGGTATTATCCCTCTGTCTAAGAATTATTATGAAGAATTATTAAGATAGCTGCAGGTTTGTGAGGGAGGAAATGCTGATGCAGATAGCTATGGTTTAGTACTGTATGAGCATAGTTTTAATAATACAAAGAGGAAAGGGAGCAGGAGCTTTTTATTATTTTTGACTGAAAAAAGAAAGAGACAAGAAAGAATATGTCTGACACCTTTCCATATAGCTCGACAGATACACAACTCATTATCTGATGATAGGATTATAGCAACTTAAATGACAAGTACCAGGATTAAAAGGTTAAGAAAGCTCAGAGGTTTATGGCTATGATGTCACATTCATAAGACACGCCTTTTCTTATGGCTTACCCAGAAAGCCAGGACTTTCTCTCTGCTAGCCTGGGAGAGATTTCCCCCCTGTTACTTTTTGTCCCCTGCACAGCTTAGAGTGATGCTGCTAGGAGATCCAGGCAGCCACTGGGTGTGAAGCGCTGCTTCTGGTTAAAAATTTTGTTTTTAAACGTCACTCAAGTGATGTATCATTGAAACCTGGAGGACAAACAAGAAGATAATTAAAGAAAAATGGCAGACCAGCAAGCAGTGGAGGCATTCCTGGATAACAACCCACAGGTTGCCAAGGCATACTATGAAAAAAAGTTAAAGGCTGAGGTGATATCGTCTGCTTTCACAGAAAAGCTGCAAATTAAGGACACCGCCTCTTTCAAGGATGCTACTCAGATTGTGGAAGCTGCATTTATTTATGAAGTTGTCAAAGAGATGCAGGGCACTGGCCCTTATGAGAAATGTCTGCACAAGGTTCTGCAAAGGATGGCCCTACTGCTTAAGGCGGATAAGTGCAGCTACTTCACCAGCAGGTCTCGAAACGGCACTCCGGAGCTTTCCACCCTGCTCTTTGATGTGACCGCAAGTTCAACATTTGAGAAAAATCTGGTGAACCCAGATGCAGAGATAGTGTTCCCAATGGACATGGGAATAGTTGGTAAGACAGCAACTGCAAAGAAGAACTTTAATGTCCCAGATGTGAAGCAGGTGAGCTGGAAAGTATACAGTGAACAAAAAACAACAACAACAAATCTCATAATTATCAAGTTATGTTCTATGAATAAGTTACCCTGGTTGTTGTATTCCACTCTATAGCTGAATGTTTTTGACCGCTGAGACTGTGTTAGTTTCATGAAAGGATTCTCTTTAACGAACAGCATGACTAAGCTTGTAATACTATCAAGTTAAACCCCTCTCAGTAATTGTGTTGGAGAAGATAGACAATTTCATTTACATGAGCATAAAGACTTGTTTTAAATTTCTTCTGATGTACAAGACATATCGGCATGTACTTGCGAATTCTGAAATAATAAATGTAGTAAATATAACAATTATTGTAAACTATCAATATCAATATAATATCAATATTTCACCTCTAACAGTTTTACAAACCTGGGACAATATCATTTGATGCTACGTAGCAGAGCAGTTTCAACTTTGCTACCACATCAACCTCAATAAACATTACATTACTATATCACCTTTAAAGTCATTAATAGGTCCAGTTACATAAACAGATTTTAAGTACTTGCTTTATGTAATAACTTCAACGTACAGATTTGGTAACCAACACAGAGAGATCTAATCCAAAGTCAAACTTAATGTAACAGAATGTAATTATTATAACTTTTCAGTGACATTGTTACAGTGAGATATATTACATTCTTATATGGCATCTCTTTAGTTATAGGCACAATTAGTCAAATGTTTTACATTTATGAACTCTTCTACTTTCACTTGTTGCATTCTAACTTTAAGCCTGTCTCTGTTATATTTCACAGAACTCAAATTTTAGTGACTTTGTGGACAAGACGACAGGATACGCTACAAAGAATTGTCTCAGCGCCCCCATTATTGATGGAAAGGATGCAATAGGTGTTGTTATGGCCTTGAACAAGCAAGGAGCCAATGAGTTTTCCAAAGAAGACGAGAATGTAAGACAACCAGCTTCATTTTATGCGCAACACTTTGATTTTCTCTGTTTATCTTTGGTTTACCAATGTTACAGCGGTTGGGGCTGTAGAGTGTCCCAAAGGTTTTCTGTTTTCACACAATGGATCAATTGCATATTTCAGCTTTTAAGTAACTTTTCCGGTAATAATTTGATGAATTACAGCTTTTCAATAAGTACATGACCTTCGCCAGTGTGATCGTTCTGCAAGCCCACACAGCCTACATGCACAATGTGGAGTCCAGAAAAAGTCAGGTAAATAGAGCAGTAACAAAACCATGGGTTCTAGTATCTAGCTGTCTGTCTGTCTGTCTGTCTGTCTGTCTGCTTTTATTGTGGGTTAACCTGCTGCTGTCAATTCAAAGGTGCTCCTGTGGTCGGCCAGCAAAGTGTTTGAGGAGCTGACGGATATTGAGAGGCAATTTCACAAGGCCTTGTACACTGTGAGAATTTACTTAGACTGTGAAAGATACTCTGTGGGTCTGCTGGACATGACCAAAGACAAGGTTAGTTTGGAGAAATCATATTTCCATTTATCCTATGACTTCAACATATACCAATACAGTGATGACTCAAGTGAGCTTGATTTTGATTTTAACTGCTTTTCTATTGCAGGAATTTTTTGACGAATGGCCCATCAAATTGGGAGAGCAGGAGCCATACAAAGGCCCAAAGACACCAGATGGAAGAGTGAGTGACAATATTCTGTTGAAGCACATGACTTTGTATACATAGGGGACTTTAAAAGCATTTCTGTTGACACCCTCTGGCTTTTTATCTATACAGGAGGTGAACTTCTACAAGATCATTGATTATCTCCTTGAGGACAAAGAAGAAATTAAAGTTATTCCGTCAGTAACATTATTTTCTCTCATTGTCTTTAGCATATAATAATGTAAATGTCTCTATCCTAATAGCATGCTGTTATTTGCTGTTTAAAACAGAGCTCCACCAGCAGATCACTGGGCACTTGTCAGTGGCCTTCCAACATATGTTGCTGAAAACGGCTTTGTAAGTTCTTAGCTTTTCAGGTTCTGAAGACCTGTTTTCTTCTGCAAAATTACTATAGATCATAATATATATCATATGAATACAAATATGTCTTTTTCACAACAGATTTGCAATATGATGAATGCCCCAGCCGATGAATACTTCACCTTTCAGGTGAGACACTCTAGTTGTCATGAGAGTCTACCTTGAACATGGATTTTTATCTGCAAACTCATCAGAACATTAACATATTCCTTTGTCATTTTTCAGAAAGATGCCGTAGACGAAACTGGCTGGAAGATTAAAAACGTGCTTGCACTCCCAATTGTTAATAAAAAGGAAGAAATAGTGGGTGTCGCCACTTTCTTCAACAGAAAGGATGGTAAGCCATTTGAGGAGAATGATGAACAAATTACGGAGGTAATTCATATCTCATGTTATTAATTGTGTCTGTGCATTACAGTTTAATAACAAGGACTAGAACTTCTTAATAAAATTCGGTCTGTCTTGGTGTTTTAGGGACTAACTCAGTTCTTGGGGTGGTCAACATTGAACTGTGACACCTATGATAAGTTAAACAGAATGGAATGGAGGAAAGACATTGCTCAGGAAGTTCTCATGTACCAGACCAAAGCTACCCCTGAGGAGGTCCAATCTATTTTGGTAAGCCATGCAGAGAAAAAATGTACGAAAACAAATATCGATGGGTTAATGTGTAGTTTTTTACAATGAGTCTTTAATCTTAGCTATTTGAACATTGTTGGAAAAGTGTCCAATTGGGAACTGTCTTCAGAAAAGACTCACTAATGATGGTAGTTTACTATCTTTGCAGAACACAAAGGAGAAGTTTGACAAGATGCCTGAAGACTGTGATCAGAAAGAGATGTACAAGCTTTTGGTAAGATTGCATGTCTAACTTATATACTGAATACTTTCAATTCCGACTTATTTAGTTTGTCCTCATATCTCAGTTTCTCTGATTCTCAAGTTCATACCATTGCCCTTTTGTGTTGGACCTATTTTACTGTTTTTATTTTTTCCAAACGGCACAGAACCAATGAACAGCTAATTTAAATATAATTGTTCCCAGAGTTTCACAGAACTGATGATGACAGAATTATGTTTTCACCAATGCAACTGTATTGACAAGTCTAAAGTCCCAGCATTGACAGGGGGCTTTTAGGACACTATACTTTAATAGGGCTTCAAAATGGCCAACAGTGTCCCTGGGCAGAGGCAGTGTAGTGCACAAACATGGAATCCTGTGAGTTTTGTCCTGCTGTGACACCCACAGTGTTTCAGCTTCTAACATTAATCCTGTACCCTATCATTCCCAGAGAGGCAACATTCCTGAATGTAAAGATGTGGAACTACTGGAATTCCGCTTCAGTGACTTCCCCTTGAAAGAAAATGACCTCATCAAATGTGGCATCCGCTGTTTCTTTGAAATGGGAGTCGTGGAGAAGTTCAAAGTACCTGCAGAGGTATGCTGTTAAATCTTTCTTGTTTAGTTAGCTCTAGTTGGTCTGATGAATGTGTTTAGAATGAAAAGGTGGGGTGTATCCTCATGTAGTGAACCCATACTTTACATAAAGAAACATTTTATGGTTGCAGGTACTAACTAGGTGGATGTACACAGTGAGGAAAGGCTATCGTGACATCACCTACCACAACTGGAGACATGGATTTAACGTGGGCCAGACAATGTTCACCCTCTTGATGGTGAGACTCAACCTGTTCATGTTCTACATCTCTGTACATCTATGGTTTCGATTAAGTTGAAATATTTTTGAAATGTTTTTTACATAATGCTCTAAAATATTGCTTAAAAAGTATGCACTGTACTCTTGTCGTCCAAAAATTAGTTATCAACAAAGTAGAGACAAAGCCAAGCCGAGTAGTGGTAAACGACAAAACCCTCGAGGTTTATTGTAACGGATCCGGGAGCTTAATACAGCGTGCACCTAAGGCTGTGACCATACAAACTCAATTATACGGGGCACACCGCCCTCCTTATATACAGGTGTGACGCCTTTGTTTCGTGTGGCGGGAGATCCGGGAGATCTGGTTGGGGGTTGGTTGCAATGGAAGCACGCCCCAACACACATGCATCTTTGAATTTTCTACTACACTCTCCCTAAGCATTTTATTAGGAATATATTCTAATACTTAGCAGGAACTCCCCGTGCTCTGAAGAACAGCCTCAGTTGTTTGCTGTATGGCTTCAATAAGCTTTATGATTCCAATTTATGAACACACAAACCAGCCTGTCTGGCATCAATAAACACAATATAGTCAAAATTACTGCGATCACATTTTTTCCTCCTTTCTGTTGGTGGATGTGAACATTAACTGAGCATCATAGACCATGATGGTTTTATGAATTTCATTGGTGTTTTGTTATATGATTGACAGATCAGATCATATTGCATGAATATGTTGGTGTAGAGATGTCTTTATTAAAGTGTACACTGAGTACACATGCCTTCTGTGTTTGGCTTCTGGGTATGACCTCTGCTTTCTTCTCTTTTTTCTTTAAGACTGGCAAAATAAAGAAGTATTACACTGACCTGGAGGCCTTTGCCATGGTTGCTGCTGGATTTTGTCATGATATTGATCACAGGGGAACCAACAATCTGTACCAAACAAAGTAAGCAGCACATAGTCAATTATTTCATAAACAATGTTATTGTTGTTGTTGTTATTCTCTTGCCCTCTGTGACATACATGTAGCCTCTTAGTACACGCTGTATCAATGATCTGTTGTATCGCTATAACAGAACTAAAAATCTTTCACTACATCATTACAACATTACTTCTATATTACAGTCTTTACTAGTTACAAAGACTTAATGATTTACAGCGTTGACCAAAACTATCTTGAAATAATAGATGTTTCTTAAGGAGGAAAATGTATTTACTTCATCTTCAGGAGTGCATCTCCGCTGGCCAGACTGCACACCACCTCTGTGATGGAGCGACACCATTTAGAGTTCAGCAAGAACATCATGGCAGATGAGGTGTTTGCTGTCCACCAATAGCACTGAAAAAATGTTGACAATCTGAATCATACCTGATTTCACTTATAATCAGTAACAGTGCTGTTTGTCAAGTGTAATTGCAAATATCAATGTCAATAATAGCTGATGCTTTCTGTCTTTTTAGGGCCTAAACATCTTTCAGAATCTTCAGAAGCGTCAGTTTGAGACTGTGCAACATCTCTTTGATGTATGCATCATTGCCACAGATCTGGCTCTCTACTTCAAGTGAGGATTGTCACCATTATGATTTAAATAAAATTGTAGATATTTTTGATAAATGAATCGTAGAACAGTTGTCTTAGACTGAGACTAACGCCTGCCAGTGTTTTTTTTGTTTACCAGGAAAAGGACCATGTTCCAGAAGATTGTCGACACTGTGGAGCCATTCACCGATGAAAAAGAAGCCATAAATTACATCTCTAATAATCCCACAAGAAAGGAGATTATTATGTTAGTATTGTTATTTGTTATACTATATACTAACATTTTCCTGTAATTCTACCCTTTAGAGATGGTAAACTAAATGGATAAATGGAATGGGCAGACTGTTCTTATTCAGATCTGAATATAACTACATTTACAGGGCGATGATGATGACCGCTTGTGACTTGTCTGCTATTACTAAGCCATGGGAGGTGCAGAGCAAGGTACATCTATCATTCGGACCTGTCATGATTACATCTGGAATCTAATTTATAGTAACAGCCATACTGTTGCTTTTCCTTACAATAATGTGTGGGGCATTGCTCAACTGACTCTTTATTATCGGTTTGTGGTTGTAGACTGTTGATAACATAGGATATTGGTCTTAAAGAAAATTAAGTGAAACACAAACTTTTTCATTAGAGATTATCATACTATCAATTCTTGTGCCTTGACATTTTAATGAAATTCACTATTCTGTTCTTGTTTCTTGTCAACAAACACTTTTCCATGCCACCTGAAAAAGAGAACTTAAGTTGTTCTCTTTGGTTTACTGACAGTGAGATAAAAAAAAAAATGTCGCAACTAAAAGCACTAAATCTGTCAAATCAACAAAAAGTTGACCTCAGAAAGACTTCTACTTCTAAAGGACCACAGGCCTAAAGATAAAGAGGATTCAGATTCAAATTCCTTCATTCATATGCTTCATTTCTACTCTACAGGTTGCTGTCATGGTGGCATCAGAGTTCTGGGAGCAAGGAGACCTTGAGAGGACTGTGCTGGAACAGGAACCTATTGTAAGACTCACATCTCCCTGTAACATATCTTTACATAACTTTGTTGTTGGTATGGTTTAACTGCATTAGTTAGCATTAGCATTAGTTTTTTTTCCAAACTGCTTTACACTGAATGCCACACAATCACCTATTCACACACATCAGTTGCAAAGAATGCCATTTAAGGCGCCACCCAGCACACCAGGAGCAAGATGGGGTTCAGTGTCTTGCTCAAGGACACTTTGATCAACCAGGAGAAGGTGGAATTGAACCAGCAACCCTTTGTTCTGTTGCTGGGCAACTCCGCTATCTCTTGAGCCACTGTTCTTTGGCCTTCTAATGCCCCCTTCACTGATGCATTTTCTATAGCAACAGAGTATTATACAGAATTATCAGACCTCTAGATGTTGGATGTTCAATAGCACGTTTTGCAACAGTTTGACAAGCAGTATAATAATGCCACTTAGAGTTTCACTATTTTATGCCAGTTATCTCAGCGTGGGCTGTGATTTTGCTATTGAAGCTTCTACAACCTTTGTTTTACAGCCAATGATGGACAGGAACAAGGCTGATGAACTACCCAAAATGCAGTGCGGCTTCATTGATTTTGTGTGCACATTTGTGTATAAGGTGATATTATTGTTTGTTTACATACAGCCTTGATGTATATTACTTTTTACACCTGAAGCTTCCACCTTAAAGATGTTTAAATGTGACTATACAAATTCATGCATGCACAGGAATTTGGAAGATTCCATAAAGAAACTTCAGACATGTTCAATGGACTGACCAACAATCGTGTGGAGTGGAAGAAGCTAGCTGATGTGCATGAAGCTAAGGTCAAAGCCGTTGAGAACGCACAGAAGAAGGATGGTGGTGGCGATGAAGGTAGGTTCAGTTACCTTCTGTAAAGACATATACCATTTTTAATTTTTTTGTTGTGATTAACATAAGAAAGTACAAGTATACAGCTCATAAGCAGCATCACAAAAACCATGTTTGTTGGATAGCAGTTACACCTTTAAAATTTTATAAACATAATCAGCATTATATCATGAATACATGATATATCATGAATACATGATATATTCATATACAATCATATTTAATCATTGCCTCCATCTCCGTTCATCAGGTGGTGAAGGTGGAAAATCAAAAACCTGCACAGTATGTTAGCTTTCCCCTGACCCCTCACTGAAGAGAAAAACAATTTTTTTAAGTCTGAAGCAGAGGCTGAAACTCTCCACTGCTCAGACGGGAAGACCACAGGCTGGGACCCTAACCACTTATGTGAATACATTTAATATGCCATAATGCAAAACTTGAATAGAAAGAATACCTACATTTTGATACATGTATTGTACATGTATTTTTTTTGGCTGACTAAAAGTACATTTCTTATACTGGCCAGCTGCAAATATTGCACTCCATGCCAAATGATGGCATTAATTTAATAATCATGCGTAACTTCATAATAGATTATGGTATTACTACAGTTGCCAAGCTCACGTTATCTTGATGTGTGGTAATAATTTTTACATTTAGAATCACTTTCCTACAAATATTATTGCATAGAACCACTTCCCTGCGTTGCATTTTGCACCATTTCCTGACCTGCAGGTCAAACTATTACTATTAGTTTTAAACTGTTACTATAGCTAAGACCCAGTGGTTAGTGGTATACCTCTGGTTGTCATGCTAGCTATGTGTCCTAGCCTAGCAAAATTGCTTTGGTCACAAATCTAAATGCAGCATAACAGCACTGAAAATACAAAAACAGATATCAGGTGCATTTAACATTATGCTAGTTGATGAGCTGCTATTTACTCAGTATTGGCAAGTCTGCCACAACTCTACAGTTCATCTGAAGTTCAACACAAATTTGGCAAATTATGGATACACAAAAACCGAGACTTCTTTATAGTGTGCAGTTATCAAATTGTTCATTAATATTTCAAAGAATGCTACATAAGATGCAAATCAGCTAATTTGTGGAATTATCTTTCTGTATTGTATGTTCCCTCTACCATCCTCACCAGACTAAAGTGAAATTACACTAAAAAATGCATACTTTATGTCATTTTGTGGTAGTATATTTATGTAAACACAATATTGTATAAAATGATTTTACAAAATAAATACATAAATAAATGTGGAATAAATAGTTAATGTATGTTTATGTACTGTATATATAAAATCTAAAAACATACTGTAATTTCAGAAAATAGTCATTTGCAGTAAACATGTTTTGTTAAGTGCTAGACAGGATGCAAGCAATTTGAAATGTAAATGAGAGAAGAAGTGTAAGAAGATTTGTTAGGATTGGACTTTGCTGTAAGCCTGCTTTGAAGATTCACAAAGACTTGGATCAGAAAGGATCTTGCTTATTAACAGTAAATTGTATAAACCAGTGTCTGTACACATGACACTTCACCTGTAAAACTAACAGTAGTTGAGGTCATCATGAAAATATGTTAAGTTCTATCAGGATATCACACTGTGATTGTTCAGATAAGACTCTGATGTTGTCCAGATGTACCAATATTGTATCAATTATAGAATTCAGTAATGTCAAACAATATTTGTTGGTTTGGGTGTTTGATGGCCTTTAGAGGCTCTTAAAAGTATTCAAACATTGAAGAGCCAAACTAAACAGCAGACTTTTAGAATATGTTTTCTGATCACATCAGGAAAAGTTAAGATTAAAGGGAACAATCCCATTTATTAACAGCATTAGTTAATATAGCAATATAATGCTACCACAGTGACCACAAAAATGATATTCTTTATTTTTATTTAATTTGATATTTTTATGTATTCACTTGCTGTATAGCAATTTAAGAATTGTGTTGAAATTATCACCGCATATAAAACTTTTCTTGTATACATTTATTAGCTGTCATACAGGACTTGGAAGTAATAAAGAGATTTCATGCATGTATTTCCTGTGTGTCTTAATCTCTTCAGAAATCAGAAATAGTCAGAGCAAAATTAGTCTTGGCACAGATTCAGGCTGAGATTGCACAAGCATATTACACTGAGTGTAATTTCCATATTGAGTTACACAACAAGTAGTTAGGTGAGGTTATAATTATAATGGATAATACCTGTGTGGTTTTGTGTAGAGCATAGGTCAGGCTTATATTCTCAGGGGGGATTATTGTCCAGTCCTGTAATAAGAAGATAAGGGTACGGCCGCACAAGGTAAGGCCACACTAGGGCAGATCACTGGGGTCTGCTTGGAGGCTGGAGAAGTGACCTGACCTAACATCAATGTTTATGGAAATTTGTATTTATTTTATTACGAAAATATATTATTTCTGTGTTTTTATGTGTATGATTGTGTGTGAGGTGAGGAGTGGCTGGCAAGTTCACCGTGTTGAAGATTCAATAAGTTTGATGTGATGATTTTAGTATCGTATGTCACTTTGGAAAAAAACCTACAGTCATGAACCATGAACATAAATATTTCATAAAACATGAATATATCAGACAGTTCACAGCAGTTTATATCTCAACATTGTACCATAAGTCATCCGTCATACACAAACCATTTCAAAGTTTCACTTTAAAAAGCTGCCATGACCTGTGCTCAAGCCTGACCTTTGACAGCTTTAGCTAGAGCAGGGGCTTAGGACTCCAGCATATTACCAGCATATGCGGAGATGCGTCATATGCAAATGTTCTCACCATATCCCACTTAAGACCTCTAAAGGAGGGGGAATCCCCTCCTAAAGCCCTGCTGCTACACCCCTCTCCATCTGAATCGCAGGGGCACAAAACTAAACTATTCTTTTCATAACTCATGGGATGATACTCAATTTGCTTAATCTCAATAATACTTAAGAAGAAATATAGACAGACAGACAGACAGACAGACAATACTCGTTGTTAAACTCAAAAATATTGTAGCTTGTGCTCTTGCTATATAATGCACAGGCCTACTTGTAGCCTGAGTTAGGCTGAAGGTGGTCAGCGAAGGGAAATGTTGAGCTGACACCTGCAATGAATGAATGAATGAATAAATCACTCATAAGTTTGCTCATAAATACATTCCATTCCCTGTGGCACCTACCAGTCAAGAGTATGTTAAGTCCATCCGTCTATCCATCCACACATGCTCAGTAACAGAACTGTAGAACACTAGCATTAACTTGTGACAGTTTATGTTTCCTAAGGTACAAAAAGAATATGCTCTGCGGAGCCTTGAGAACAGAGTTTATGCTGGACTCCGACTTAGTTGGTACAAACCTGGAAGACTCCATGGTTGACACAGGGCAACTGCATATAGTGAAGGGAGAGTGTGCAAGAGGATGCCTCCACAGTCTTTAGAATGTTCAACTCCAAACTGTTGTTGCCGTTCAGCCGTTCAACCTCAAGCTCATCCTCACCACAAGAAAAAAAATTGTTACTATTGTTGTTGGTGGTGGTGCTGTTGTTAAAACAACAAATCAAGAAGAACATTAAGTTTATCACCTTATTTTACAGTCCCTGTTACAGTGTATCTACATCATTAAGTACAGTGTAACAAAGTGTGTAACAATATGATACATTGTGTACTTACAGGTACATAATATTACATGTTGTTACATTTAGATACACTGTAAAAGGACTGTAAAGTGTTACCAAGTTTATTAACACAGCTGTGGGTAGCTGTGACCTAATGGTTGGGAAGTTGGTCTTGGGATCAGAAGATCTCGGGTTTGATTGCCGTACCAGTAAGAAAAAATGTGGGTGGGATAGTGAATAGCAAGTGCTCTCCTACACCCTCATCCATGGCTGAAGTGTCTTTGGACAACGCATCTAACCCCATGTTGCTCCAGGGAAACTGCACACTATACCTAATTCCCTTTAAGTCACTGTGGATAAGAGCATCAGCTACATTCAATGTAATGTAACACAAAACTGAACACTAGATGGCACAGTTTAGCAATATTGAAATGAATAATGTATACATGAAAAACACAGAGAGGAGGGGATGGAAACAGAATCAACAGGAAAAACTCAAAAACATGAGGGGTGAATGGCGTAGTGTGTAACCACCATACTATGTTGCGTAATTATTGCAAGGTTTTTTTTTTTATTATTTAAATATGAGCACTATTTATATCCCAGTCTGGAATACTGTACTGTATGGAATATTTATATCCCATTATATCCCAGTCTGGAATACTGTATTCGTTACTAATGTTGACTAAATCTCCTGCCATATTACCCACACTGGGACACTGAGGCATTAGAGGAGAGGATAAAGACCATGAGTGACAGATAATATGGAACCATGAGGGATGTAGTGACAGCTCCCTGCTGTAGACACCTTTAGCCGTAATCCTGTGCCCTTTACCTGTATACTGCACCGTGTTTTGAATAAGATCATATGTAAAACATGTACTTACAGAAAAGGGAATTCAGTTGTTTAACCTTTAAAAGTTAAAATAAAATGTTTTGCTGTAGAAAGATGTCCCTGGGTGCATCTATTAAGGTCCAGAGAAATTGGACCAGAGAAAAGTTCCTTAAATGAACATGAACACACACACACACACACACACACATTAAAGTGCATCATTAGTCTTTCACTGAAAATTATGTCTCACTACTTGAAATTCTGTCTATATATATATATCACGGTATATATAGTATAGTATATATAGGCTACACAAATATACAAAACAACTTTTTTGTTCCTGTTGAATACATAAATGCCAATCTCGGAAAATGAAAACAATAACAACATGGTCAAAACAAATAGGGGAAAACATTGGATCTTGGCATGGACTTGAGCATTGCTGGCATTGCTGGCATGGACTTGAGCATTGCATTATTTCCCTATCTACATACATCATGTGTTGACAGTGTAGATCTTATCCAGTCAGAAGTAGGCATACTGTTTCATGCCCTCACATTTTCTCACAATTTCTACAAGTATTTGTTTACTTGTCAAAATTTCCAACAGGAAAAGAAAAAGATTTGTAAATATTGTCAAAAACTTCAACACACCAGTGAGCACCCAGGATACTCATTTAGAACAGTGACTGACATTACAAGGGTAAACATCCAGTCCAGATGTATGATCACATCAATATAAAACAACAAGTCCAATGTGCTACAGTCAGCCTATCTCTAGGAGATTATCTCTTAGACAGCACTTTAAGCAGTTTGAAACGGTTAGTATTACAAAACCAATGAAAATGTTCACTTTATAAGTCACATGCTATATGTGTTAAAAGCATGTTCTTTTGCAAATGTATTTGTTCAAGATCATTTCTACTGTGTCTGGGCTTACATTCCCTTATCATGTCAGAGAGTCTACTATGTGTGTTTGCCTGTAGGTCACTGAATGAAACACAGAATCATTCAGGTATACCTTACAAGGCAGAGCATGCATTTTCCTTTTGCTCCAACAAGTCAATAAAAGCCACTGGTATGCCAAACATCTCTGCTAAGTGAGAAACGTAAGACATGACCGGAATCTGATCAGGGATTGAGGCCCTCCAGTGTGCCATCAATTATCTGACTACTTATGAAAATAATTAATGTCTGGAGCACAAGTGGGAATCTGGCCCTGCTAGTCTGTCAATCACACTGCCTCCCCTTCGGCATCTGGGATTGTTGGAAAAGTGGAAAAATGTGAAAAGTCACTCATCCAGCCTGAAATCCGGGACAGATGTGGAGAACAGGAACGGGGTATAGAGGGAGATAGCTGAAACCACAAGTAAGCTCAGATTTGGACACAGGCCTGAAACATTGTTATCTGGCAGATTACTGTCAACCAATCAGACACCCGAATGCTAATGTACGTTTATTGCTCTGACCTTATTTGTCAACACATCGAGGCTGTGTGATTGCTCACAGCAACTGCAGGGGTTTTTAGTTTTATCTTCGTAATTTACATGCCCATCAGAATAGGCAGCCTATTTCTCCCCACCTAGGAAACATGTAGTTCTCAAAGATAGATTTTCATAGTTCAAGAGACTGAGAGGTGATATCATTGTTGTTTCAATTATGTTACATTTTTGTCATAGCCATATTTTATTATTATTATTATTATTATTATTTTTATTATTATTTCTCATGAGAAACAGGCATGATGACGATCCCTTGGTTACCTTCATTATCTTGACGAGTTTTTAGGCAACCGCATGCATTTTGGCATCTCGGTAATTAATGTCAGTGTTCATTTTCTCTGTTGTCTGTTTTGTAATATTTTGTTGAGTTGTTTTTTAGAGTTTGTGTTGGTTGTCATGTTTTGTTTTGCTTCTTTTTTTCTTCCTGTCCTGGTCATATTGTGGGTGCCCTGTGCCCTGCCTTCAGCCAATTAACAAGGTATTTTGCTACTGACAAATTTTTTAAAATTGCATAGTTTTCATAACCATTTCCACCAGGCTGATTGGTGGGTGCTCTCTCTTCAATTTATGCACACCTTCAGTGTTGGGAACAGTCTCTCCAATGTGTGCATAGTCTCCCCAATGTGTGAATATGCATGGTGAACACACCTGTGAGAGGTGCTTAACGAACTGCCTATTTTTAAAGGAAAACTCCGGTGCAAAACAAAAAATTGGCATGTTAGAGCACCATACTGAGTTGGTATGTTTGCTGAAGAACTTCACTGTTTTTTTTTTTTTTTACTGTTTTAGCCCAGAAGACTAACAATGCTAGTACTGAGGGCATAGAGAAAGCTTGAAGATAACACTATTTTTAAACCTTTAAAAAAAGCTTGAAGAAACTCCACACTTCATCAGTAGTAAAACAAAGGCACTGACATTCAAAACGAGGCACTAATAACTTTGTAAGTGTACACACTGTTTATTAAAAAGACTGTTCTTAAAGGCAGCACCTTGCAGTAGTTTCTTGCCGCCATGATTAAAGTTCTCAGTGCCTTGTTTTGAATGCCAGGGCCTTTGCTATAGTACTGATGAAGTGTGGAGTTTCTTCAAGCTTTTATTTAATGGTTTAAAAATAGCGTTATCTTTGCCCTTAGTACTAGCATTGTTAGTCTTTTGGGCTAAAATGGTAAAAAATAGTGAAGTTCTAAAAGCAACAGGCTAGCTCCTCAGCAAAATACCAACTCTGTATAAGGTTTAGATGGCCAATTTTCAGTTTTCATTTAGTACAGTTCGTGCAAAGGTTGCAGTCCATGACAATCTGTGTAATTGAGAGGGCACAGCAAGAGCATGATACACATTCCTGAATAATATCACAGTCTTTGAAATGGGTCTAATAGGTAAGTACGATTCTGAGATGTATTTATTGCTATAGTAAACTTATCATAGGAAAAGAACAAAAGACAGAGCATAGAAAAACATTGACGTTGCTATTTATTCTTTATTAGGCCAAAATTCTGCCCTCCATTTTAAACTTTACTTCTACATAAATACATAGGACAAAGGATAAACATGAATCCTCTTAGTCTTACCAATGGTCAAAAGTCATTAACCAACAAAAATGTGTAGATAAAAACAATGAATTTATTAATTAGGTTTATTTGTCACAACACATTTCATGTAATACTTACAAAGAAGGTGGATAATGTGAGAAATACATTTTAAATAAAAAAATAATTGTCAATGTGCATTTTACTGACAAAGCTCAGTGTGGTTACATGTGCAGAACAATCCGATTGAAGCACCAATTGGATACTAATCAGATTTCTCAATATTCCAGTTTACATTCCATATGAACTAGTTGTAATCTGATATCCACAATAAATCATTACATGTGTGTAGCGGACACCAGCTATGCTAATGGCTAACGGCTGGACTCATGGGATGACCCTGGTTGCAGTTGTGCCATGACCCGGTTGGGAGTGAGGTTTAGGGGGATGAATGTGACAGATGCCAGCTAGGCTAGCTGTGCGTGAAGACCATTAGTAAACTTGCTTTCGGATGCCTTATGAGATATGCTAGTTAGTTGACTGGGCTTTTCAGTCAACTGTCCTATATGCATGACTCCCAATCCAAAGTTGCTATGAGATTGTGGTTTCAAGACTACGGCTAGACTGCACAAGATAACTTTGGTTAGACATGCTCTTTTTCTTCAGTAGCTGGTTTATTGTACCCTCTATTTTAACCTACAGCTGACTGTAAGTTAATTGGGAAAATAATGAAGAGAAGAGCAAGACCCATTTCATATTTACAACTGAAATGGCTTATAATGGCAGTGAGTGGGGGGTAGACCTAAATTGAGACAGATTGCTATTTTTGAAACTGCTGTAGGGCTCAAAATAACATTTTCCTTCTATGGTAGTGAGGAGGGGATTTGTAGACAAATCAAAGATTTTACTAAGCAAATGTGTAGAGGTTCTTTTATGAAGTCAGTACATTACCTAAAGTTGTTGTCCTATCAATGCCATGTTAAGAAAATCCATACAAGTAAATTGAGGAACACTTTTAGTGGACGGAGTAAAAAGTATCATCAGAGTCAAATCTGATTGTTTGCTTGTAACCACACTGGCTGACTATGTTTTGAGATCAATAGCATAACGGAGACACCACCATACAATTACATGCTTAATTTTACCTCACTGAAAATAAGGAAAATCATAAACACGATAAAGACAATACAAATAACAGAAAGAGTATCAGTGCTTGAGTAAATATCACAAAAAGTGCTTAAAGTGTCAAAGACCACTAGAGATGTACTGTGTATGACATTTCTCTTTCAAGTAGTGTACATACCTACAGTTTCGGTCCTTGACAAAATCAGGGTGAGATTTCATCAATTATTGTTTCAGTCAAAATTAATAACTAACTACCACTGCTCTATATAATGAATGACTGCCTATGTGTGGTACTGCCTTTTAAAAGCTCAGTTACTGTCAGATTGTCACAAGGACCTGTTATCAAGCACTACTCGGTAAGGAAATAAAAGCAATACAAGCTTTAAGAAATAGCAATATAAAAAAATGTATAAAAAGTTATAGAAATATAAAGCATAGTCATTCACTGACATCATCAATGTACCTTCTGATCACAGCTCTCTTGAGCACATGCAGTTTTTCCCCAACTCCTGGTTATAACATAACAAATCTTTACCAGTGATGGGCAACCTAGACCTAGAATCTACAATCTAGTAGCATAGTGCACCAGACTCTTTCACTTTGTGCAGAATCTGGCTACTCTCAGTAGGGAAACATTTACTTCCTGGTGGCTGGACAGTGTCTGCAAAGTTTAAAACTATTGGGCCTGCCTTCAACCAATCACTGCCCAATTTCCAGACTGACGTAATTCTGATGTTCAGTGTTATCATTTATAGCCCCTCCCACCGAGCAATAGACCTCCTTCTTTACACTTGATCAGTTGCTAAACATTTTAAACAAAGAAACTGGAGCCAAAGTAGAGTTCCCAGACAAAATACTCTAATGAAATGCAATCTTGAGTGGAGGTACTATGACGCTGTTAGTGTTGCTAACAATCTATTACTACAAATTCCTCCTATACATGACCTGGTTCTACCTGTGCACTTAATAAATGTGATTTCACTAATTAACTCCTCTACCTGGCTGAAGAGTGGTGCTACTTAGAATCCAACTGATTAAGCTGATTTAGTGAATGGCTAGAGCAAATATGTGGTACTGGATTATAGCTTCTGAAGCCAAGTTGCCCATTACTGTTCATTACTAAACAGTGTTTCAGTTTAACTCCCAAGAAGATCAGTCCTTATTATATTATCCTTGCTATGTGTAAGGCATCTTATATCATAAAAAGACGCTAAGACTTGCAAGTTCGGGATATAGATGTGTTTAGAATGCTTTGGCTAAAATGGCAATTCTATTAAGATTTTTCATATCAATCTTTTATATGAGGCTGTGTTCTCCCATGCATTTAAGCGGGAAAATATCATGCTTTTCAGCCTACGCATATTTCCCCCTTAACTTGTGTCTGTGACTTACACACATTGAAGGAACTCAGAATTTCAGACAGAACAGTCTGGGTACTCCTTCTGTAAACTCTTGTTATGGCTTTGCTTTAGTAATTTTCAGCTGTGCACGTCTATGGGCTGTAATGCATTGCAACTTGACAGTTTAAACACATAGTATGTAGAGCATAGTTTAAATGAATGATGTGTCTTATAACTAATCACAATTTACTATTTCTGTGTTGTTTCTGACTTGTTTGCAGGAAATTTTGTGTTGGAACTTTCAAATAATGAAATATGACCTATATGCTTAGACCACACCTATTCTTTAAAATGGCTTCGTTTTTTAATTGTCATTCATTGACTAAAGGAGGTGCAGGTTAATTATATGAAACCATATAAAAAGTTTTATGAAGTATATGCAGATGGAGTTCACAATGCTTGTTTATTATAATTTTTTAGAAGGCCTAGTTTTAAAATTATAAAATGTATGCAAATAATTGGTGTCAAATATTTCTACGCTCTAAATTACAGAATACCATATTTAATATAGAGTATGATATGATATATCAGTCTACAATTGTCAGACTTGCGAACCTTCCCTGTAAATAATTACTTCAATTATAGTAAAACTTAGCTATATCAAAGATGGAGAAGAGCTCATTCAATGCACACTGAGCTTGTTTGAGCTTGCTTGTTTACTGGCGCCTAAACGAGTGCAGTCCATCTAGCAATTTTAATTTGGCCTTGGAGACATCATGCAACTAAACAGGTTCGAATCCACAGTAATCATTTACAACCTCTGTTGATCTCCACATTAAAAATGTTAGTTCTCTCTATGTCCTTGTACCAGGGCCATTGCAAAAAGTGACAGCTGTGATGGATTTAGAGTTTTTGATTACTTTATTAATATTTAACATTTAATAATAGGCAACAAATGCATTTTGCATTTGATTTTTAAAAATGCATTTTCTACTATTAATCTTGTCAAAAGTGCTTTAAAAACCTGAATCTCCAAACCTCCAGCCAAATACATGTGCTATTTGATTAATTTATTTGATTTCTGAATTTCTGATACATATATGTTGGTGTCTGCAAAGACTTGATGCTATATGCGTATCTGTGACAGCCTATGTACATGTTTCCATTTAAGACTATGTGTAGGACAAAGCTCCCCTTTGCCAAATTCAATGCCTGGTTTTTGTTTTCCACACATGGACTTTAATGGCATTGCCAAGATTAATGTGGTAGTCCTGTTGTATCGAAGACAGCCAAACTAAAACAGGGTGTGGCCAGACTTCTCTTTTATTTTTTTATTACACCTTTTTTTGGGAGCCCATATGCATTCTGAAGTCAGGTGATGTGGGCATGATAAAGCATGAGTTCAGGGGAGAATATGTGTAACTGAAAAGACTGTAACTGAAGACTGACACTGGGAGAATTGCCCATAGTTCATGTAAGAAATGGTAATTTGCACTATGCTTCAGGTGATGAGGTATTCAAAGAACTAAATTTGAAAGAAGCTGTCTTATTTTGCCCCCAGGCTATAAGATATTACAACTAGACTGTTTCATGTCCTGCACCCTACTTAAAGTAAGGTTAATAAAAGAAACTGTTCATGAAAACATATTTGGGCTGCCAACTATCAATAGCTTTTTTGACACTGAAAAGAGCTGTACAGTATAGAGCCAAACTTGATGTGCAAATTCACTTACACACCTTTCTCACACACAAGGAAGCAATCCGTTAAGTCCTGCCATTGCTGTATTACATAGCTATACTGTAGCATGTTGGATATGTATATGGGAGGAAGCAGCAGCAGTATATGTCACCACTAGAAGCTGTAGGGCCCCACAACGATAGTGAGTCGTAGTAAGGAGCTGGAGCGGTAGTTCATGGCAGTGTGGTACGTCACCATCTCCAGGTCCAGGATCAGTTCGAGAGGCCCGCTGAAGGACTTTGTCATGACCAGCATGGCACCAACATTGCTGATACGCTGAAAAAAATGAAAATGGCAAATCCAATGTTACTCTTCCCAAGTAAACAAATCTAATGTTATTCTTCCCAAGTGATACGTACCATCAGACTCAAGACATATGTCAAATTATCCGTCACCTGTGTGTCATGGTTTTAACATTAGTATTGGTATCAGAGTCCAGATTGGTTAAAGACAGTAAGGTAGGAAAGGTAAGTCCTGATTAGTTCTTATGTAACAGCTACTGTGCTTCCCACACACCTCACAAAGACATACTGTAGTTGTTGCCCACAGGATGGATCAGGTGTTGGGGTATGTATGGTCACCCTACTGCATGCAGTAAATAACAAATATGTGTAACCTTCACTAAACACACTGCTCATCACAGCATTTACTCATTTTAACTTCCAAAGTCAGAGAACAGTTTCACATGTACAACCCAAAATCCAGTAGAATCACAGTTGAACAAGGACCACAAGTGAACAAACTGGGAGATGTTATTGTTTTATTTAAATTTTTTAAAAGCCAATTTCTAACTTAATGGCAGCAATGGATCTAAAAAAAAACTTGGGGCAGGGCAATGTTTATCACTGTGTAGCAACCTCTCTTCTTTCAAGTCTGTTAACCTAGGGGTGAGGAGAGATTTGTAAGAGTTCTGGGAGAGAAATGTTGTTCCATTCTTTTGTTACATGGGATTATCAGCTCTGCAATCCGGGGTCTTTTCGTTTTATGATGCGCCAAATGTTTTCAATTGATGAAAGGTGTGGAGGGCAGGCAGGCAGGCCAGTTCAGCACCTCCAGTCTGCTCAGCAGCCGGTGCTGTTGTAATAGATGCAGCATGTGGTTCAGCACTGTCATGCTGAAATATGCAGGTCTTCACAGAAAACAAAGTTGTTTGTATGGGAGCATGTGTTGTTCTAAGACCTGGATATACCTTTGAACCTCTATCTGTTGATGGCATGATGAACTATGTTGAGAGATGTGGATTTTTGGAATTGTTCCCGTGTCTATGAAGTGATTCTTGGTACAAAGGCATGTTGGTTTTTAAACACAGTGCTGCCCGAGGGCCCAAAGATCACAGGCTTTTCAGCCTTGGCCCTTGCATACAGACATTTCTCCAGATTGTAGGAATCTTTCAATGATGTTATGTACTGTAGAAGCATAGGTGATCTATTTTTTGCAGTTCAACACTGAGGAACATTATTCTGAAATTGCTTTGCCTTGCCCATAATTTACTTCTTACAGAATCTGCCTCTGTCTTCTTCCTTCAGTTATTTACTGGATGGTAGGTGTTGGGGGATTTAGACAGTTCCATAAATCCAGGGTGAGCCACCTCAAGTTGTGCAAGTTTTTATTTTATAAACCCCAACATACTGCACTCTTAATTATAAGAACTTAGCTTCAACATTTTTAATCGTCTTAACCAAAAAACCTATTTCTGTAGCACAGTTCTGACACAGTGCCTGATATATTTAGAGGCAGCCCTAAAAATGTTTTTTATCTTCTGCCTCGTGCAAACCCTGCTACATATTCTTACTGAGTTTGGCAAAATGCCAGATATGAACAAATGCCTTGTTTCCAGACAGGTTCACATCCAGAAAAGGCCATGTTAATCCATGGAATTAACATCTCAGTCATAATATCAACACAGTATAATCATATATTATGCAGTATAAGCGGTCTATCTTTGTACCCTTGGGTAACACTTCCTTAGCAGTGATGGCTCTGGAGTGGCCTCTAACAGCTTCTTCAATGACTTTTCTCATTAAAGTTATATCAGTACCTCATTGACCCTTTAATGATAGGCTTTAACAAGTGCTGTAAATGACTTTTTAGTTAAAAAACTAACACTAATACCTAATAGTAAATAATAACTACCTAATGGTTAATAAAAGGTAACTACTAGTTAAACTCAGCAGTAATCACCTTTAGAAGTACATAAGAATGAGACTTCTGTGAGACTTTTGTTTTTTTATCTTTCTGTCACATCCAAAAGCCATGTTAGTTAGCATATACCATAGAAGGAAAAGATCAATAATGGACCACAAAAATGGTTTCCCTATTAATGAATTCATACAGTTAAGGCAACCATAACAGAAAGGTTGCATAAAACATGGTATTTTGCTCACTGTAAATAAAAACATTTGAAGTCGTCTGACATTAGACATCTATCTGTTATACATTATACATCATCCCCACCTGCTTTAAACATCCACCGTAGTCCCTGTCCCAAGAAACCTCACCCCAGCTCATTGAAATCACCCCATAACATTCACCTCAGTTATAATAAAATGTTTTCACAGGCTCACTTTCATCACCCCTTCCATACCCACCACCCTTGACCCACTACTGCTGTTTACAGACTACAGTTCAGCCTTTAATACCATAGTCCCATCCAAGCGAGTCTCCAAATTGAGCAACATCCACTTATGCCCGTCCTTGTGGAAGTGGATCCTTACTTTTTCTCAACAGCAAACCACAGGTGGTACCATGGGGCCAACATGTGTCGTCCTCCCTAACCCTAAATGCTGGGGTCCCTCAGGGGTCAGTTTTGAGCCCTCTCCTCTTAAATCCAACTATATGTATACCAGCATGTTTCTACATGAATAAACCTTCCCATGGCTACACAGCTTTCAACTAAGTGCAGCAGAAGAGGCCTTCAGGTGACTGACAGTCATGCATCATTCTCAAACTGCTTAAACTTTTAAACTTCTAACTGCTTCTATGACTTCAAGTCCAGACTTACTCTGAGAAAAAATGCGCCCCCTTCATTGCCAGACTTGATCCTGAAGGTGTTGTGTGTGTTGGGGTAGATGTTGGTGGCCTGGATCTGGAAGATGTCTGCTGGCACAGAGCGATCTGAGTAGATGTTCATGTACTTGTACACGATGGATTGGGCGATGCCACGGCACACGTTTGAGGATGGGCACACACATCGACTAAGGAGGAAAACATATTTAGTAACTGGCTCATGTCAGGATGACTGTAGAGTAGTTTTGACCAAGCACTCTGAAACCTCAGCAATCAAGGTAAGTCCACTGAATGTATTACAAATATTCAATAATTTTATGACAGTAATGTTTTGTGCTTAGTAAAGCAATCTATTGTTGGTTATATTTTGAACAGGACACCGGGCTTACTTCTCTGAGGTCCTCACGTAGGGTTCCTGGCAAGGGTTTCTGGGATAGCAGCGGAACCCTCCGTAGTAATTCCAACACATCTCCTCCTCCGTACAGGTATGACCTGTTTCACACTCATCAACGTCTGTGTGCAGTTAAAAACAAAGCACATACATGATTTAATTTGACACACTTTGAAGAAGAAATGCAATTGATCATCTGAATTGGCTGAGCTTTCTTTAGACAATGTAGATGACAAAAGAAAATCTTTATTAAAAGATCGAAAATAAATATAATTTCATGGTTAACAGTGACAATATATGACAACTTGATTAACCATACTTAATGTTTTATTAAGGACCCTAATTAACACAAATATGACATTGGGATCTGAGAAATGAAGTGGTAAATACACTCTTTTAAGAGCAAAATTAAACCTTTTTCACTGAATTGTTAAACTAAGCCAAATGCAACAGTCAACACATATGGAAACACCCGGATACTTTACCAAAGGAAGTGCAGAAAGAATATTAAAGACATGAAAAAATACACTTGCCTTATTTTGATCATGACCTCTGTTGAAATGGTTGCCACAACATATCTCCAAGTTGATACACTGATCTCAATCACTTCACCAGTCTAACCATGACTACCCATTTACATTAGTGTAGCAGAGGGAGCTAAAGCAGACATAACAAAAATCCTCACCAACCTTATGTTCTAATGATGTGTATGAACCCGACTCACCCCTCCACAACAATAAGAATGATGGCTTATGTACTGACTTCTATGTATATTAGGGAATATTTGTTCCTTGATAAACACCTACAGTATGTGTAAGTTCGGTGGCCCAAATAATATAGCAAATAAGTCCCACAAATTTGGAGCCAATTTGACTAATGGGAAACACTGCAAATCCAGTTCCAACAGCATTCAAAATGTATAAAAAGGGGAACTTCTACAAAATTGCCTGGAAGAGCCAACCCAACCAATCACTCCCCGAAAGCCCTGGAACTCTTGTTGACATAGGTGACATAATGGTAACCATAAAATATCATTAAATATTACATTAAAATCTTGCTGCTTCTGCCAGGAAATTACAATGGGGTCTTTACTGGATCTTCCAGCAAGACAATGATCCAAAGCATCAGTGAAGGGCAACCAGGCTTCAGAAGCTAGATTTGAATACCATGCTTTTGTTTCAGTGTTAACTAAAAAACAGCTGATTATAATTGGCACAGCTCTTCAGCAGAGGTTCAGCTTCAGCTTCAGACAGTAAAAATCCTGCCTCATATTTTATACAACTATTCTCAATCGCATACCACCACTCCCAATGAGCACACAAACAGCAGACTAATTAGTAAGATCACTTTAGTAAGATCACGGAACACATGGCAAGGTGGCCAGGATTGACACCTCTGCTCTTCAGCCAGGTAGTAAGTAATAAGTAATAAGTAAATAAGTAATAAGTAAATAAGTAATACGTAAAACCACTAGTCTTAATTGCTCAAGTGAAACCAGCTGATTTGGAATACGTGGATTGGATTGTATCTTCTAAATTCAGGTTCAAACCAACAAAACAATGGTTGGCTGACCACAGATTCAAGTTACCGCCATGCCCATCTGAGTCCCCTGACCTGAACCCCATAAAGTAAGCTAGAGAGAGGGGAAGGGGAGAGAGAGAAAAGCACAATAGAGGGCCTATGTGACTGTAAGATCTGGGGAGATTTTGAAAGTAGGAGTAATCCCAGATACCCTACTGTGTATTCTACATTGTTATTAAATGTTATCGGAGTAGGCTGTTTTTGTTTTTTAAGGAGGCTGCATGAAGTATTTAATGCAAGGTTGCCAATAAGTGCCAACCTTGCATTAAATAAGTTAAGCTATTTCTCGATGAGGAAGGATTTTTCTCTTTTTCTCTATAAAAATCAGTTATTTCATCAAAAGGTGAATTTTGTACAACTTCTTTCAATCATGTTTACAAGGCTTTGAGTAATTGTGGGGGCAATATATATCTTTGTCTATTACACAACACATAATAACTACTTGTACTATGTACTACACATGCCTACTATAGCATGTATTCTCTGTACTGTACTGAAGACAAGAATGACTGCATATATCTCATCTCTGTGTTCCTAGTCCTGTTTGGCAAGGATAAGTAGGACTCGTACTGAAGAGGATGACAGCGCCGTTGGGAGTCATATTATACTGGAGGGGGGATCAGTACCGTTGCACATTCTTGTCCCCTGCAGCTCATATCCATCCGGGCAGGTGCAGGAGTATCCACCCGGGTTATTGATGCACAAATACTGACACATGTAGCTGGAGAAGGTACACTCATCAATGTCTGGAAATGCAAACATAAACATGCACGTACACAATACATCAAGAAAAATATACCTGTGTGAGTGTATATTTGTGGCTGTGTGTGTATGTATGTATAAGTATATACATGAAAATATATATATTTGTAAATAAATATATATACATACCTGCACAGCTGACAGAGTCTGACGCTAACTCATAGCCTTGATTACACTGGCAAATAAACGAGCCCATCAGGTTGTAGCACTGATGCTCACATGGATTATTGTCTGTCTCACACTCATCAACATCTGGAAAATAAAGTTACAGTGATTTGAATACTTTTTTACAATTATAGTACATCACATTTCTAAAAGGAGTGGTACAATCAGCATTGAGAATGAAATTCCTCTTTTTAATGGATGCCTAGTGGTACAACCAAGAACATTAAGATTATTCCTTAAGTCTTTATCATTGTCCTTGGGGGAGATTTGTCTTCTGCATTTCACCGATCTGTATACACACATACATATACATGTAGGTGTGGGCTGTCCCACACTCAGAGCACACATACCCCTCTGCAGTACAACATAGGCAGTCTGTGCTAGAGCAGTGGGCTGCTATTAAACCGGATCAAGGGCATCTCAAGGGAACCTCATCTGTGGCTGTGGATAAGGGGAGAGTGCTGCTGTACCTGTCGGGGATCGAACCGACCACCCTTCGGTAACTGGTCCAATTCCCTTAGCAGTATTGAGAATTAACACTAAAGAGATGAACAGATATTTTGTGTTTTTTTGTTCCACAAAGGAAAATATAATGAACGTATGAGCTTCTTACAGTGGCCAATTAAGTGTCCATTTAATGTACATCATACAACAGGGTCAAAACATAACAATGCAACATACTGCATACTGTACCATGCATCCATAAACACCCCTGACCCCCCCCCCACCCTTTGCAGCATAGCATACTGTCTGCTAAACACAACCCTAATACTACCCAGGGACAGGCCTAGAAATTTTGAGTCCTATAAAAGATTACAATCCCAGGTCCATGTTCCGATAGAGACAGAAACGGACAAACCATCTTAAGTAAGTAAAGGTGCCTTCATGTTTTCCTTCTGCCTTAACACAGGTGATTTCACCAATTAGCTCATCTACCTGATTGAACAGTGAGTTAATTAGGATAAGCTGGTTCGGTGAATGAACAAAAATGTGGCTGAAACCAATATGTGGCAGGACATTTACTTCCTGAACCCAGGATGTCCGTCTCTGGCTTGACACACATCGAGTTTCCTGTTATTGCTTGCAAACAAAGCTGGCTACCTTGTGCCTCCTTTCCGGCAATGTAGCCTTGCCCCATTCTACCTTGTGCCTCCTTCTCCTTTCCTTCCCAGCTGACATCCAAAGCAAACATTACACCTGTCCAATTGCATCCCTATACTATAATGCTTTCACATGTTGGGCTTTCACATGGTGAACCACTTGCTGTGGGTTCGACTTCTTCCCTGTTTTCACTGACTAAACAGGTCTGGAAAGTTTGACTATGACAGTCATTCCAAGGCTCATCTTAGTATATTTGGACCTGTTCATCAAGCCTGGTCAATTCTAGCCAAAAATCTAGCCAACTATATAAATTCTTGCAGAAGTAGAAATCACTTTATCATGTAGTCTCCTACTGCATAAATGTCACGACTGCATAAGATACCCCAGTGCCATTTAGAATGGTCTGACAAAGAAAGCTTTCGTATATATACTGTAATGTACTATAGTGCATGTTTTGTACTTTACTTTCTGGCTGTCAACAAATGCCAAAGAGTTCAATTTGAACAGGAAGGAAACATGCTGCCTGAACAATGACTCTCACATCATGAAACAATAGTGCCCACCTGCTCTCTTATAATAAAAGCAAAGTGATTGCGCACTTTAGTTTCCTCCTGGTGCAAAGTCCAATATTTCGACACAGATGACAGTATACTCTGGAAGTAAACAAGCCACGTATAGCCCATGGACAACTTCAGTACCACTCTTATGGGATGACTGTGAGAATTCACTCCTGTCCTGTTCACACAATCACAGCAGTCAGACGAGACCACTTGCAAGAATCAAAAAAGCTGATGTGATGAAATAAATACGTTCTGCACAGAAATACACACAACTGTGCTAATTTATGGACATGCAGGCACACACAGAGATGATCCTGTGACAGGCTGTTAGGACGATCTTCTGGGGATGCAGCTGTACACAAGAGGAGAAGCCAGAGCACTCACCCACGCAGCTGTGGTTGTTGCTGGACAGCTTGTAGCCTATGTCACACTCGCAGTAGTACGAGCCAACAGTGTTGACACATCTGTGCATGCAGTAGTGGGATATGAGACACTCATCCCTGTCTATAGAGAGATAAACACATAGACACACATCAATGATGAAGTAAAACAGCATGTCCTTGGCCATCCTTTGGCTGAGATAAGAACATAAGTGGCTGAAGCCCAAAATATGGAGGCAACAAGACTGATTCAGTGCTTTGTTTTCTCAGAGATATTTAGCTGTGAAACTCCATATAAAAACAGGCAAGAGGATTTTTTAGTGGTAGTTTACTGATGAGCCATTTCATGTAAAGCATGCATTAAAATGCAATCTGTGAGTCTTTTGACACAGTTTGAAATTGTGCTCGTTTAGCTATAGTGCTGACTGTTTCTTGAAACCTTCAGATAGCTATGTCTTTCATTGTTTTCAAGACCTTAATCCATAAAGAACCCATGATGACATAGGTGTCACACACTTTAAATGTTTTGGACAGTTCCTTGAACAGCTTTATGCTGAGCATAAACTGATATAGACCCTCATTCAGATACACTGAACATCCTAGTACAGTAATTTGAAATTGTGTAAATTTGGGTCTTGGTGTTAAAGGTGTTATTGCATTGTGTTTTCATTATTTTACAGTAGTCTCTAGTAGTAATGATTGTCCTGTGAGCCAGTTTTGGTGAAAAAAAAAAAAATGCTTTAGTGCTCCTGTTTCAGCCTGTTCTAGTTTGGTGGCAGAGAGAACGACTATGGATTTTGGCTATGCTAGTCACAGGCTACCCTCATTTAAAGCCCATTCGGTCATAGCACACCAAATAGAAGATCTAAACGTTCTAAACAAACACAGCTATTTACCTTTATTTTCCTAGGTAAATGTGTGTTGCAATGACACTCCCCCAGTAATCATAACTATGGCATGGCTTTTTTGAATTTACGAAATTATGTCACTTTGTATACCCTTTTGGTCATCCACTCCTTATTGCGTCTATTTATTAGTGACATATCGTATTTCAAAAACAGCGAGTACTAAACAGTTTCTAAATGACACCTTTAACTTGATACTGTTGTGTACAAAACAACAAGAGTCCAAATTATTAATAGCAAACTTGACAATGAAGATCATCTCAGACCTACATTTTGAAGTACTACATTTGAAAGTAAACCAAATACAGTACTGTACACACCGACACACTGGTCACCCATTTTCTGGTATCCGGGCTGGCACTGACAACTGAAGGATCCTCTGGTATTGTAGCAGGTCTGATCCGCACTGCAGGTGTGGGCACCAGTTGCACATTCGTCAATATCTGAAAACATACAGGACCAACTTACTGTGGGTGTAAATGTACCCTGTACCTTTTAGTAACACGAAAATGTGAAACTTGGGGGTATACTACAGTCATGTATACTACGGTCATTAGGTGACAAACCTGGTGTATTTAACTCAAAGGTAGTCGTAAACCTGATAAAAGAACAGCCTGTTGGCATTGTGTAGTTAAGAGAATAAGGCCCTGGGCAGTTCTACTACCAGGTTTACAAGTGCCTCTCGGTTAACTCAACCAGATTTATCACTTAACTACCTTTGTAGTATGCCCACCCTTCCCATCTTTTATTGATCCTAACCCTAGAAACACATTCAGTAAGGGTTGTGAAATACAGTTGACAGTATGGTATATACTGCACTTTGGTCTAGGTTTGCAGATATTCATTCACATATACATACTAAAGAACATTATACATATTTCAGCCACATGCATTTTGGAGGTTACCCTTGTGAACATGAAAAAATCCCTGTGAAAATGATTTAAAGCACTTCTTCCCTTCATTAATTGATAGTAATTTAACAGATACTTCAGACACTACAAATCTTACTGTGACATGGGAAAATCAAGGAAACACCCTTGTAGTGTACACCCTTGTAGTGCCCTTAAAACTATACAGCCATCATATCAACAAAGCCCAGAGATTAACGTGTTTTAGGGTAAAATGTGCAATTCAACCCCAGCACAAGGGCAAAAGACTTTGTGAGCATGCTGGCTGAAACTTGTAAGATAGTAAAATAATTATCCACTGTAAAAATGAGTCCTGTACCAGTATGAGCTAAAAGACTGCATATGGGGACAGCAATCTTTTTTTATGGACATGTACTGTGGTCTGATCAAACTAAAATTGAAATGTTTGCCCATAATGGTCAGTGGTGTACTTAATGGAAAAAGAAGGGAAGCTAGCAAGCCTCAGAACACATTCCCAACATTGAAGTATGGGGGAGGCAGCGTCATGTTTTGGGGCTGCTTTGCTGTAGAAGGGATCGGTGCACTACACAAAATAACTGGCATGACAAAAAAAGAAAAGTATGTGGATATATCAAAGCAACATCTGGAGACATCAGCCAGGATGTTAAAGCTTGGGCGCAAATAGGTTTCTCCAAATGGACAATGACCCACTGAAGCATACCTTCAGTTATGAACTAGTTTAAGGGCAACTAGTCTAGGTACTGGAGTGGCCATCACAAAACCCTGACCTCAGTCCTGTAGAAAGTTTGTGGCCATCACAGAAAAGCCGTATGCAAGCAAAAAATCCTATAAACCTGACTGAGTCACACCAGTTCTGTCAAGACGAATGGGCCAACAGCAAACCTTTGTGAGAAGCTGGTGAAGGGATACCCAAAACGTTTGGCCCAAGAGGAGGAACAAGTTTCAAGGCAATGCCCCCCCCCCTCCAAATAAGCAGACCAGGCAGGTGTGGCAGAAACTACGGTTTATTTTTTTTCTAACACATATGCATTTTAGTCAGATTTCCACACCGCTGCTCTGCTGCTGCCTGTTGCTAATGGCAGCGCAGTAAAGCAAGCACACACTCCCATGGAGTCAGCATTATGTCACTCTGGCCGCGCGCCCCACCTGGAGCCTGCAGGCTAAGTAAACAAGTGTGTGGAGGCCCCCAGCACCACTCACTTCCACATTACAAACCTGGGCTGACCTCTCACTTGGCCAGAGAGAGAGAGAGAGAGGGCTGCGAATAGGAAAGCAGGCCCCACAGAGTAGGCCTCATGGGAGTGTGTGTGTGTGTGTGTGTGTGTGTGTGTGTGTGTGTGTGTGTGTGTGTGTGTGTGTGTGTGTGTGTGTGTGTGTGTGTGTGTGTGTGTGTGTGTGTGTGTGTGTGTGTGTGGAAAAAGTGAAGAGGACACTCCCAGTTGCTGTCTTGCCTTGACTTGACTTTTACATATTCTCGCCTGTCTCGTTCGGGAGCAGAGAACAGTCCCTTATAATAATGGTGACATTAATTTCAATGATTTGAAGGGCATCGATGAATACAAAAAAATACTCAGATAAGTACAGTTGAGATTAAATGAAAGAGCATATTAAATTTCCTTTCTTCCTACCTGTGCTAGTCCAAGTGCTTTGCTAAAACATGGATGGAACATGTCTAACAATTTAAGGCAGAGAGATAAATGTTAATGTTCATTCAGTGTATCATTAGCTGACTAGTTTTGAAAGGCTTCCTGTTCATTTGATCATATATCTTGCTCAACAATTCCTTTCAACAGACTAGAGGCAGGTTAAGGACAGACTGGCATTTGATTCATACTATTCTACGAGTGTGTGTCCATGTGTGTATTAGGAAGTCAAAAAAATATATGTGCTCATGTGTTCTCACATGAGTGTGACAGACAAAACACAAAAGAGAACAGAGAGAGCCTTATTAATCTAAATGGTGATTTATAAATTAAATACTCGAGTTTTCCAGCCAATCCTTACGCAAAAGATTTTCCAGATGGATTTCTAAAGGCATGACACAGCTTGTCATCATAACCACACCAGGCCACTCAGAGGAGGCTTTTCCCCTCAGTCTTTGTAATGGAAAACAGGCTCACATCCAAACACAACCATAATCATATCATTAGACAATATAACATTTAAAAGGGTAATTTCACCACTGCAGTAAGCACTTTAGATAACCCACATATACGTCTGTGTACCTCAAAATATGTGATTATGTTTCATAACTGTATATCCATATAATGATGAATAGAGCAGCCAGCATATATTTAAATTTAAAAATGCAAAAATTATGTCAGCGCAAAACACATCATTTGACACTTCTCACCCTCCAATTGGAGATCTGACATTTTATTCACCACAGCATATTATCAATTACCAGTAGCCCATGACCGGTTGCCACGATACAACTTTTTATCCTTTGCCAGTTGCATATGAAATAAAAACCGAAATATGATACTAAAAATGTTTTTTTAAATCATTATTTTGGAAAAATAAGTGTTTACCCTGACTGAGAAACTACAGGAAAAAAAATGGCTGCAATAATCACAATCGATGATGCTGAAATTAAAAATGTGTTGATGCAGAATTTAAGTGCCGACCACATAACCACATAAATGTTAATTTGTAGCTGCAACAGAGGTATGACACAATTTCACTAAAAATGAAGCAATGAAACAAGTTGCATGCAGACTATTTAAAGCAAAGATGTCAGTGTATGACAGCACTGCAGTGCTTGAAATGAAGACACCCTGAGGCTGTTTTATCTGCTTTGGGTGGGTAATGGGGTAAGCTTTTGCATTGTGTTGATCTTGTTGTTTTGTGTTTTTTATTGTTCACAATTTGTTACAATACATTTGTAAACATTAGTTTAACCTGCTGGAAAACAAGGTCTAATGGACAGTGCTTGCTAAGCGAACCCCACTTTAACAGTAAGCAATAGTAAATTAGTAATATAAGAGTAGTCTATGTTGTCACTTCTTCAGTTTCAATATATCATTTGTTCAGTTGTAAACATACCTTTGGATGTGTTAAAATCCAGAAAACAGAGGTTGACAAGTTTGGGTGCACTTTCTCATTTGGATTACAGACATCTACACTTTCTTTTGCTACTACCATGCCATTTCTATTGTCTTATTTTAGTCTCCATCTATTCTGACTGGCCACTAGATGTAGAGCTGAGATGTAACTGGATATAAGCATCTGTTTTACTGGTGCAGTGATACATCTAGGGCCAACTAGACTTTTAAAAATTGCTGTGGCTCACAACAGTGTGACTTTAACAGGTGAGGTCAAACCTGCATGAAAAATCAGAACAGGAGCCAGCACCACAGAAAGCAGAGATGCAAACAGATGTGACAAAAACAAACTTCACTAGTCTAGTAAATTCTCTATAATAATATTCTTATAATCTATTCATGGGAATATACTTATGTAAGATCTTCAGAACTGGGCATGGTGAAGCATTTGTAGTCACTCCACACTAGCACGGCTGTCTCACCAAGTACGCAGAGCTTGGTCTGGCAAAGATCCCAAACACAGGAAGTTCTCAGAGGCAGGATCAACAGGCATCTATTAACTTCCTCTGTATACTACTGGACAGCGTTACAACCAATCAGACCACTGATTCCAATGAGGTAAGCGTAAGCTTGTTTTTCATTGGTTCCCTATTTCAGGAGCATTGAAACAGCTGGAAATAGGTGAGCTGAAAACCCGAAATTCAATGCAGTGTTACAGGCAGTATGGGAGGGCCCAGGCTAACTCCACACAGTAACTGTTTGGAAATTTGAATTTTGAAATTTGGATAAAAGCTTCTTATGGATACCAACTTTTACCAACAACCAACTTTAAAAATGCTGGCTTCATTAGGTTCAGAATAAAGTATGTGTAAGAAAAAGTCCTACAAATAATCAAATGCTATAAATAGGCTCTTTGAGTTAGTATTAGAAATCATTCTGACTATGCTTTCTGGATGAATAGGTTGAATGATAACTCATTAAAACGATACTGCATTCAATTGTGTTATTAGTAAAAACAGAAAGACCTATTTATACTTTGGCATCATCAAGGCTCTTTTAACTATCCTGTTCACAGACATCTTTTGGTAACCTTCACTCCAGAAGCAGCAGCAGGTGCTGCATCAGAAGTTTCTCAACATTTAAGTCCAAAAATAAATTATTTTGCACATTTTCTACATCAGCTACCAGCACTTTCTTCACTAAAAGACTCTTGTTTTCTTCCCTCTGTCCTTTTTGATCGTTTGGCGCCCTTATTTTTTCCGAACCTTTGTTTACAGGTCATTCTCTTGCTGGTTTCTGCCTCTATGCAACTTTGAAACATGAACTGCAATTGTGTTGATTAAATTGTATATTTGGGCCAATCTCAAAATGCTTCTGGCTGTATACATACAACAGGTCTTTTAAATAATCAGACAAAGCAGTGTTATGTATTTTTATTATAACTATTGTATTTACTATTTAATCATTACAGTGGCCCATTCCGAGCATGCAGTAAAGGGCAGCCCATCTGGCATTTGCCCAAATTCCAGACGGCCAGTCCGTCACTCGTTCCAGTTGACTTCCGTCAAAACAACACCTTACACAAAAACCCTCCGTCTACTCTGGCACATACTCTGGATAAGAAACTGACTGAGCTGACTGACTCAATCCATTTGTGCCCTTACTGCAACCTGCTCTGTATCAATGAAACAAACAAATAGGCATCCTCCACTTATTCTCAAAGTCTGTTTGTCCTTACAAAAAGGGCCTAAAAGGAGAAATGATTAAATTCCCTTGAAACATTTCACATTCAAATACTTTGACTAAGACTACTATTACTGAAACTCAACAGAATTAGTCATCTGTATCACTGTGTAACAGCTACAGCTTTAATTTGAAACGTATTCCAAGAAAAGTAAGTAAGCAAGAGATCAACTATTCAGTTAAGTGAATCAGGCCAAGGAATTTCAGTGCAGCTATCACAGATTGTCAGCTGCAAGAAAGAATGTGAGAAGAGATAGTGGTGAAGAGCCACTTTTGCACTTTACACCAGAGACATGCGGTGTTAATTAGGGAAGCATATTACAGACCATAAGCAAGGGCTAACGTGTATTGTACATTCAGCAGGCATTCAGGAGCACTGGATGATGAATGACAGAACCATGACAGTTAGGAGATGACCAATCTATTCGTGTGGAACCAAAGATGATTTGAGGTTTGAGAGCTCCTTCACTGAACATGAGTTGTAGACTGCCGTTTTGAATTTTTTTTTGTCTGTTTTGGGAATATGAAGCTGATTGTGTATCTGCACTTGGCTCTACTCAGAGTGATGAGAGGCCAGAACTTCCACTGTGCATTTAAGATTTCTGACCACAGGAGCTGATGATGGTGCTGGCCTGGCCATTTGTAATCAAAACACAGACAGCGTTTTTGATATGAGTTATGTCAGCTCTGTGAGAGCTGAGAGCGATTCAATGATGGCGTCAACGGAAAGATCAACAGCCCAACACACTTAGGCACAGGAAACAGCTGGACAACAGAAAATGGTTGGCTCAATCACAACAGGCAACTTTCAACACACACACACACACACACACACACACACACAAACACACACACACACACACACACACAAATCTGTTTTATCCTATTGTCTTTCAACCTGTTGCTATTACGTAGGTTAACAGGCCGAGGTCGCTTCCTACTAGTGAAAGACAAGAAGGAACAGACATGAACCACCAGAATTTAAAGGGGTTGCAATAAAGCAAAAAAAAAGGATTCCATTCCACCTATATTACAAGTTTGCACATGTACATTTATAATGACTATGAATAATATGCAGTAATGGGTAAATCTGACCTCAAAGTGCTATAATAATACCTATGATAAGTGATACATTAAGCCACGGGGCTGGCTTATTATCAGTGTCAATCTGTACAGCCAAATCTCGTCTGATGATCTTAATGCTTTCATAAATATCTGATGATTTATTTCCTGTTATGAGCACCAAAACCTTAACCTTACAGTGGGGGAAAATTACACCGTAAACTTTTTCACTTTGTACTGTCATGGTACGAAACCATATTTTATGTCGGTGTTGTCTTTTTCACCCAACTCTAATGGATGTTTTTGGAGAGATAAACATTGATGACATCTGATCCTAAGGAATTTCCTGTTCACTCCTATCTCCTTTTTCTTGAGGGTACTGTGAGCATAACACGCCGTTCCAAAATAACACTGGCTCACAGGAAATATTTGGATGAATTTTGTCATAATGGACTTGCCTAGTTACAATCGCAAATAATCACCGTTTTCCTGCACTTCATTATACGGCTACATGTGTGACAATTCCTAGAGATAGCAAATCAATCTCATGCAGATCTCAGAAAGTTCCATACCAAAGCAAAACATGGAAAGATCTACCACAACACTCTGAATGCATTAATCTAAAAGAAATGCATCCTTGTGGAAAACTTGTCTCTGAAGTATACACACTTCTGCTATCTCGTAGGACTAAATAACTTCTGATGGCTATACCTCCGCTGCATTCCGAGCATAGTTTTATGCACTTTGCCTCAACGTTCTTTGATCTACAGACATGAAAAATTAAGGTAGAGGCTCTGTGCTTGTTCAAAAAAAAAAAAAAAAGATGCGTGTGAGTGTACGCCACACACAACATGGCCACACTGGAGTGCATTACGGTTACCTACACACCACTATAGACATCTAGCAGCACCACCTGTTGTAACTGCCAACGTTAATGCAGGAAAGTGAGTCAACCTGATAAGGCTACTTCTTTTTACAGTGTGGCTTGTATTGGTTTATCCCTACGGGCTATATGAGAAGGACTTGTAAAAAGGTTGTAGGTATTGTAGACCTGTCAGACTGTCCATGACTCTTGCCGAAATTTTTGGATGTGTTCCCTGACTGTTGTAAGAGCTATACTAGAAGGAGCTGCCACTACAATTGTGATTCTGATCCAAATGAAAACAATTAAATGTATGTATGTATGTTCCATGCCAGAGATGAGCAAGCAAGCCTCCATAAGCTTTAGTAAGAATTAAGTTAAATAAAATGAGGAAATATACATTTTATGTAATGTCTAATCAGCATTGGTAAATGTTTTAATTCACAAAATGATCATACATGCACATACCCTAAAAAAATACTCGTTCTTGGGAACATACAGTGGCCTTGTGCCAAAACCGTGAAAAAAAACAAGTGACCACAACTAAACCCGAGCATCACAGATCATGCAGCAGCTCTCCCCTATCAACAGCTCTCCCAGCTGGAGTGGAAATCACCACTCCAAACTCACACACTCAGCCTTTTATTTAACTTAAATTTACGCTGGCCAAGAGAAAGCCACGATGACTCACAAGAGTCAGTTGTACTCCCTCCGTTAGGGATATTCTCTTCACTGACTACCGCTTTGGTCAGGCTTCCAGATTTCCTCTGCAGAACAACGACTAAGCATGCAGTAAGCACCATTTGATACCCTGAGGTTTCTTCATTAACAATTTGTACGCAGACAAACCAAACACTGCACTAAGCACTAAATACAGCATGTTAAGCAGTTGTCGTAGAGGGAAACTCCCTTAAAAAGAGTTTTTAAATGAAGATGGGTGTGTGTGTGTGTGTGTGTGTGTGTGTGTGTGTGTGTGTGTGTGTGTGTGTGTGTACTGTATGTGTGTGTTGGGAGTTCACAGTTTCTCCTTTTATTCAGTTAGCTTTTTGCAGGATGCCTTCTCATATCTGACTTTTTTTTTTAAACTGCACTTTCTAAAACAACTGCTACTCTGTTCCATTCTTCTGCTGACTCATTGCTCACATGGGCTTTTGAACTATTACCACTTACTATCCACACCATTGCTCTCTGCTGGAAATAAAATACTCACACTTGTCAGGATGTCCCTGTAATAAATCCAAATGTTCTTTGTTGACCTGACATTTCTGAGTTGTGTGCAGTATTAACACAGATGTGATGTATGACTTGCGGATTAAAAAAAAAAACTGCTGTAGTTCTGTGTCGAGTGAAACATTGTGCACCTTGTGCAGCCTCTGTTCAGTATTTCACATATTACATCCTGCGCTGCCAAAGTCTTATGCTCCATGGTCTCAATCCCTGGTAGGCCCACAAATATAGGCTACAGATCTAAAGCCTCTTTCCAAGAAACACTGTGTTGGTCTGTCATTACATGCATGGGAAAAGTGAGAGGGTAACTTCAGAGGGAATGTGGTGTGTTTAGGTGGAAGAGGGGTATTGAGGATTACCCTTTAGAACTCAGACGTGCATGGTAAGTCATGGAGTGAGTGAGTAGTTCTGGAGATGACTCATGCACTCTTTTCTTTTAATCCAATAGAACGGAAAAAATAAACTCGGCAGCTCTGAAAGAAGTCCATGTAAGAGCTCGCAAACTCATAAGTGTGTATGTGCCATGTAAACACAGATATATGAACACAGGCAACGAACACACAAATATAATTCAGATTCACACAGAAACAGAGAGAAAGAGAAAAAAAAGACTTTGTGAAAAACAGCTATCAAAAGAGGCCTGTAAGGATTACAACAAATTAAACCCCAATTACATGTTTTAAATGGGATCAGGATTTAGAGGGTAAGCTAAAGTAACATTTTAAAATATGAAACCATGGGTATATTGCTGCTATGTATTCAATGAATGGGCATCGATGGATACTCCAAACTTTGTTCTGCCCCTTCACTGACATGCATCATCATCACCATTTCAGGATAGAATATGTAAAATGGGAATGACTGATGGGAATAATATTAAAGTTGCCAGTGTTTGACCTGTATCAATATATCAGGCTACATGGGAGATAATACAAAACATAATTGAATGATATGACATATCGTATATGTAAACGTTTGTATATGTATATGTATGTGTTACTGTACACATAAAAAACATAGTTTATTCAGTGTGGTCTACCTTTATTACAGATGAAAATTAGCCCTTGGCTAAATCTGGTACATTTACAGGGTCTGTGTAAATGGTAAAGTCAATTAATGCACATTGTCTCTTCTTAGATAAATAAACATTAACACAAGTGAAGGTAAAACGACATCCCATATGAACAAAGACAACAGTGATTTTTACCAGATTCATTTTAAATTCACTATTTATTTTGTCGCATTATTTGCCAACAGAAGAAGAGGAAGAAGAAGAGAAAAAAGACATCCGAATACAATTCAGCGTAACAAAGAGTACGTTTTTTGCTAAATTGTTAAACAACTGTGCACTTCTGCTTCATGGAGTGCTACCACAAAGACAGTCACCCACTTGCAAAACTCAAGACACCAGTTGACCTACAGAAAAAAACTCTACAATCATATTTAGGTATGTGGTACATGTCAAACTGACAGCCACATAAACTGATTTCTTACCAAACATTTCTCAGGGCATCTAAGAGCCTGGCTGTTGCACCAAGCTCGTAGATGGAGCTTGGTCTGGCAAAGGAAGTTTTTACAGGCGGGATCAATGAGCGTCTATCGTCTATCATATGCTGCTGTATACTACTGAACAGATCAACAACCAATCAGACCACTGATTCCGATGATGTGTAAGCTCGTTTTTCATTGGTTCCCTATTTCAGGGGCAGGAAATAGGCCGGTTGGCCAGACTGACTTAAGCAAGAAATTCTATGCAGCGCCAAAGGCAGTATTGGCGGGCCCAGAATAGGCATCTAAAACTCTCCACTAATTTTCATAGTGCATCCTGGTAGACATAGTCTATCCTGGTAGCCCACTACATTTCATTTCATACCGAGGGTCTGGCTGTGCTGCATTGAGAAATGATTGCTTACTGGAGGTGTAGACTCTGCTGAAGTGTAAACCGATCTTCCTTTAGCCAATTGCTAACGTCCAGTTGCAATGTTTGCAATTCGCCTGGTTATAAGCCTGCCTACACATTACAATTCAAATGTAGCGTATAAAGTCGACATCATCGCTCAAGGACAGTCCCTCTCTTCGCTAATGGGTTCGGTAAAGATTCGACGGGAGTCAACCATGTCAATAGAAGCAAACCCAGACTACCATTATAGGGAGAAAATAATCATGTGGAAGTGCATGGGCAGGATTATAGCGAGGCTAGGTGCTAACTATCTACACGATGTAAGAGAGAGACAGGAATTATTGGCCCTGACACATCTGCAACCGTGAGCCTGATTAAAAGCTGGGGTTCTCACCTCTGCAAAAATTGTGCTCATCCACGGTGAAGCCAGGACTGCAGCGCACTGTTCTGCCTCCGACCGGTTGGACCACTCTGTGGGTAGGCTGAGTATGGGTTGACTGCTCGGGTGCGGTGGGAGAGTTGGGATCAGCAGGTGCACTCGGCTCATCACCATTACTGACAAAGATCTGTGCGTTTTGAGGAAGGCAGAGATATCCGCCAAAGTGGTTGATGCACTTCATGCCTCCTTTACAGGCATCTGACAAAATGGCACATTCATCGATATCTGGGGACAGATAGTTAGAAGAAGTCAGCAAGAGCAGAGAAGACCCTTTCTCTGAAAGATATTGTCAATTTACTGGGTGACACTTATGTATTGCAGTGCCCTTGCGCAATGTACCTACACCCTAAGGTATAATGTAACACATAGCCCATTTCTACAGAGCAGCACAGTTTGGTTCAATATGGTATGGAGTTATTTGCGTTATCACTGGCAGAATTTAGGACAACCCATACCGAACCACTTTTTGCCCCCCTTCCACTGGGGTACCAACCATAATGGTACGGTACCAAAAGGTGGGCTAACCCACTGCTGTCCAATTGATTGGCTGACAGAAAACAAGCTAATACAACCTAATGAAATGTGATACAATGCAGTTACATTATAAAGATATGAAGGAATTTTGTGTCCTTACATGTTCTTAGTACAAGTGTAATAAGAAATGCAGTGGGAATTTAAATACATGCCTTAATTTCCTTTGGGAAATATAAAGTATCTAAAACTCAACTACTCTACATGGTGTTCTGCTCTGAGACTTAAGACTTAAGACTCAAATGCCTAGAGAGATTTGATTTAATTGCTTGAATGGGCAGCCATGTTTGCATTTTCAGGAAATTTACATGGATGTACCCAGTAAATATTTCTGTTTTTTATCATGGTGAGGTGCAACACCCAGCCAAAGTCTATTTATATGAGTGACAATAATAACAATAGTACAAATGTACTACATTGAGCATGGCATGGACATGGACTGCAACCCAAAGAGGACTTTTTGGATTATAAGAATAGTAATATGTATCCCATTGTTAAACAGATTAATTACTTAATTAATGTATTCTGAAAACAACATTTACTGGCTGCCTTTTATCTTTGTAGTCAAACTTATTACATAAATGCACGTACATAGGTGACACTAAAACTTCCTCTTCATTTTGACCTAACGCTGTTTCAAAAAGCTGCTGTTTAACTTTGTTATAATAGGCACTGAAGTCCAGCTGCTGCTACGGTTTTTAGAGAGAGAATAAGCACTTTGACAGGGCTGCAGCAAACGTCCATTATGTATTTACAATATAACCCTCCAAGTATTTTGGTACACATGTTACATTGCATAAATTAGGGTATGGGACAAGTACTAACGGCACTGTAATGTAAAATGTTACCCACACTTTAAATACAGCCTGCGGATGTATGTAGGCTACCCTTTGTTTACCTTTGCACACTTGCCTGATGGGATCATATTCATAGCCATCGGTGCACTGTTGTAAGACAAAACAAATTACCTGCATTAGCCTACTTCACACACGAACATCACCCGTTATGCCAATTATTCATGACAGTAATTGTGTCATCATATTTCATACAAAAAATGCCAGACTAATACAGTTTAGCTTTGCAAATTTGTCACAAATAGGTAATTGCAGTATTAGTAAACACTTGCCGTATATGTTATGGGCTCCTCTGCCTCTTGGGAAGCAACACCGTTGAAAATTAAAATGATCAAAATGAATCCATGCATTGTGATGGTCTGGAACAGAGTGAAGGAGGTAAGACTCATTTGAAATTCATCCTCAAAACTTTCATGATAGTTTACACGTTTTTATAGCCTACCCATTGTTATAGCCTATAGTGGAATTGCAGAGCAAGTGCGAACATCTCCCGGTGGTGGAACAGCCTATTATTTTCGTTGGCCTTAATCCAAGACCTCAACTTCAGCGTGTTTTAGGCACCTCTTCTACTGTCGAGATATGATTTCGCAGTTCTTTCAATGGGCTACTGCTGGATAACCTTAATCAGTTAGGCTACTCTACCAAGCTACGAGTCGTTCATCTAAGTGCCAGCACAAAGTGGGTTGTTAGTGTCTAATCAATCACCTGTCAAGTTTTAGTGCAAGTCTGTGACCACAAACATTACCAATAAATCATTAGGCCAAAGTTACATTTCACAACACGACAGCTTCGTTGACACTGCTTGTGGATTACCTCTAATGAATTATGCTGAACATAATTCCTAATAGCAGCCTACAAAAGCATCACCTGGAGTAACCTTAGACATTACGCGTCGACAGATGTTTTCATGCTTATCTGACATTACCGGCAGTTTCAGTGTCCTGTTTGACCTCAGAAGTTCTGGAAAAGTAGCAATTCAAGTGATGCTCCGAATCGTGGCGGTTTGACGAAAGATAAAGCAGTCAGCAACGACAGATTTACGTAAACTGTTTTAGGTTCGCAGTAGTCATTGTGAACATGCGGTCTCTCTGGAATGTTGGAGGCGGTGCCCGGGACAGGTTTCATACAACTGCAGAATCACCAGATTTCTCTTATCGGGCATGGCTGTACGTGTAGTGTGCGCCAATGTCAAGGCAGGGCGCCATCTACTGGCGTCTTAAATCTACTCAGTGACAAACTCCAAGCACACAGGCTATAGAACCTCTGTACATAGCAAGTGTGTGCAAAATAAGAGAAAAAAATACTAAAAGTAGGCATACCACATTATATGTATATATTTTGCAGACATATTGCTTTTGTACATACAAATGAAAAAAAAAAAAGACTAAAAAAATTAAACAACCAGGACTACTTTTTTTTAAAGAAAAGTGGGGTACCTCTGGGACAAATTTTGTCTGGATGGTGAGGCAAGATGGACCGCCTGTAGGCAATGCGTCTTGCTGGATCCATCCACCCCTGTGTCTCCATAGAACTGAAGAGGCAACTTTTTCTCCTGATGTTGGTTTCACACCTTTGTAGTCTTCCCTCTTTCACACAATTTCATGGTCTCTCTCTCTTTCTACCATTCCTTCAGTCACCAAGCCTCATAACACAAAAAGTGTCATTAATCTGCAACGCTGCATCTGGCTGGTACATTCCTATTGATGGCAGTTACTACTGGGGTACCATAACAATGGGTGCAACAGGGTTCTCTCCTCTTGTACAAGTTACAGCAAGATGTATTACTCTGCCATTTTTTAGTAAAACTATGCAAACATCACATCTATAACAAAATGTACAATGGCCATTTATTAGAGCAATTAAATGTATTATTAAAATTCCTGAACAAAAACCTTCAAATTAAAATATTTTAGTAACACTTTCACCCAGTAGAACATGCAGTGACAGCAGCAATAATGGAACTAGGCACCCCCAGTTCTGTGAGCCATTAAATCATTATCAAACCATGTATTAGCACAAACCAAATTGGTTCCTTTTAGAGATTTGCCATTGCCACTGTTGAGAATTCTGTACGTATTTCTGTTTTAATCTGGTCCATCTGGTTTTCTCTGGAAGTAAAAACAAATACTTATCCTTGCAGTAGTTCTTGAAGCACAGAATGAAAAGATTAGTAAATTAGTAGACACAATCACACACAACCAATTTGACCTTAAACTCTACATTTATTAAAAACAAAATATAAACAGTTTTTTTTTTACATAAATTGCTGTCTGTGCATCAAAAATCTTTGCAGTTGCCATCAATAAGAAAGAGGACAAGATCAGTGATACATCTTCGTTACTAAAGAAAACAGGGAATGTAGTGCAGATAATGTTCAACCTTTCAATAATTTCATATGATGATCAATTTCATGTTGGACCTTTGACACATTGTTCCTTCTTAAAACCATTCTGACTTAATCCAAGCCTTGCGTCGTCTTCACCTAAACCGTTTGGGACACTGTTGCAAACTCGACTACTGATGGTGAACAGGACATTTAGAGGTGTTGGTCTCACAAATTAGTAGATTCACTGACCAGAGACCATTGTAACCAACAAGGACTAAGAGTCTGGTTGTCGGTCCTAGAAGGACCAGTTTGGCTGTGGCTGTAGAAGTGATACTTCGCTCCTCAGACGTCGTCTTGCTGAGGGCCGAAGAGTGCGGTCAGACCAGTGGTCTCATTGCTCTCCAGCAGGTCTCGTTTTGTGTCGGCCTTTCCCACTTTAAAAAGAGATGGCAAATTGCGAATGTGCACCTCTTTTTTAAACTGCTGCCCCAAAGGTTTCTGGAGGAAAAGAATAAATTCAGATCATTTATGTTCAGTATTATTTGTGTAAAGCTAGCTTATTGTATATTCTTATTCCATGACTACTTAAAGTGTTGTAGAAATATTCAATGAATTGAATGGCCTATCCTAATGTTCGGGCCTGATATTTCTGAATAATGGACTGTTGCTCAGTATAACAGACCGTCGTCAAGCAAAAATGCTCTTTGTCTACGATTCACATATTTTATATCTCGTTGCAAGTAGTTTGTTAGCTTTTAGAGAACCCAAACAAGTTTCATTGCTTAGCACTGTCAACTGATCTGCAGGCTGAGTGATCTGACTGTAGAACGTCGTCATGAAAGTTGGAATACAGCTACAGTTAATGGACCATGTAATAAGCAGGATAATGTTCAGTGCGGCGGTCTTGATTGTGGAATAATCCCCTTCGAATTAAAGAGATTTAAGTCCTGCATCACTCTGTTGGGGCTTATTCCACGAAAATGACCACCTCTAGCTAAACATTATTATACATTTTGTATAATATTAAAAGTTTTAATCCTACCCCAACAGCGCCGGCAATGAGCTTCTTGAACTGGTCTCTCCTCTTCTTATCAGTGATTTTATTAGTGGCAGGGTTGAGTATCTTGTGGTCAAACTGGTCCAAGGCCTCCTGCTGGATGTTCGGGATCTGAGTCATGACTCCCTTTAGCTCTGTATAGCGTGGTCTCTATGAATCCAAAAAAATGACAAGGAAATTTGTATGCATGTTTGTAAAAGATTTACTGTCCAAGTAATCAGCAGTTGTTTTAAAGCCAATGCTGGGTTTCTTTAGTAATCTTCAGTAATGGCCAGTTTTGTGTCCGACCACTTGGGGAAAAAAAATTGTGGGCGGTGGAATTGGCTGAACATCCCTCTACCATGTACACATTCCCTGCCGAGTTGTCCTTTAGCAAGGCACGTACTGGTAGCTCCTCACTTCTGCCCAGGCACAGCAGTAGCAGACTGCCCACTGCCCTGGGTTCACTCACTCACTGTTTGCTGTGTGAATGTAACTATGAACATATTGTCGCTGTTGGGTGGAAACCTCATATGTCCAGAATAATTTTCTTTCAGCAAGTTGAGAAAAACATGTATTTTCTAAAACAATTAAACACTTTCTTGTCAAAGTTGGCATTATATCTTGACACACGGTCATGTGTTTGCATGTTAAATATTTCTAAAGGTCACAGATTGACATGAAGACTGCCCTATAGCATTTTATGAAAAAAAAAAAAAAAAAAAAATCAAAAATGAACTCGAAGTTTTCTCCCAACAGCAGTGATATGGGGAAAATGCAGACACCTACGTTCCCTCAGGGATTAAAGTGTATTGTAACACTTAATTTGGATAGTTCATACAGAAAGACTTTAAAGACAAAATGTTAAAATTAAGTTTCATTTTGTTCACTGTTTACTGACTTATCACTAAACCCAACCCCTAACCCTAATAGACAGAGTTTCAACAGATGGTTTGTTCATAGTCTCATTATCTGTAGATAGTCTGGAGAGCCATCTACTGTCTGTTCGTCTCTGTCTGTCTGTCTGTAAAGAATTGTCTCTAGCTTGCTAGCTCAGGAGTGCTGTGAGTTCAAGTTCATTGTCATATGTACAGTTAGGAAACATGTTTCCCTGTGCTAAAAAAATCTTTTCTGTCCCCTTATTTGCCACATGTAATAAAACACATGAGACTTACCAGGTTCTCGTAGATTAATAGTGCGAGTTGTGTGAGGGTGGCGTTGGAGCCCTCGTGCTGCCCATGAATCTGTAGGCCCTTCAGCACGCTCATGTACACCCAGGTCACTGCGTCAGGCAACAGGTTCCCCCCGGTCACCTAAGACACAAGGAGGCAGCTCAGTCAATCAACGTCCAGAGTTTGACTTTTTAAATGCAAAGTGGAACATTCTGCTCAGAAAAGCTATGGGTGGCACTGAAGTACACAACCACATCTCATTTCACTGGAAAACCCAGTGCTATCTTATAAACTCACATACCACCAAAAACAGCCTGCTTCTCGAAAGAGCTTTCTGTGTTGCTGTAAACGCATTACCTATTCAGCAAATAATTTGACTATGGAGTCAAATAATAAGGGAAAAAATAGGAAAAAGGAAAATATATTGCGTTGTCAAGGTAGGTATCCAAAAACCCAAGTTCTTTGCAAACCCTTAAAACTAAATAAAATTGACTTTTTTTGTTAAATTTAATATTTCAAGGTACCATATTAACCCTCAACCGGTAAGGTAACCCAGGCATTTTCTATATAAGTAACAAACCTGTCGGAGGAGCGTCCAGCAAACCAGAGAGGCGGTTCGTTGGCATATACTTGTGTCTTTCCAACACAGAGCAGTGAAGGCAATGGTCAAAAGAGTTATGTAAATATCCTATAAAAAGAACATAAGGAAGTCAGGCAAAGAAATGTTTAGGTCTACATTATACACACATGGAAACAGCCATCACCATGTCCGTTGTTCAGATATGGTTACCTCATGTTTGAGCAAGCACTTCCCGAGCTCAGTGAGCTCATCTGGCGAGTTAGCCGAACTCAGCTGGACCCCCTGGGACGAGTATGTGGCCATCTCTTCTCCTGTGTACAGAAGCCCAATGTTAAACTGCGGCTCAAAACATTTAAAATGGGAAAATGCACAGCAGTATGAATGTTTACCATCATTATCTGCAATCTCCTCTTTGCTTACAGGTTCAGATGCTTTTCTTGATATACATGAAGTAACTGATAGACAAAAAAGGGAAAACACCCATTAGCAATAGATACAGTGTTAATAGCTTCAGTATATTTCAGTTAGTATAATTTATTTACTGAAACTTTTAAGTGACTTACTAAGCAGATCTAGGAGCTCCTTGGTCACTATACGCACCAGGTGTTCCTCCAGCATCTCTTGAGTTACCTGTGTTTCCTCCAAGATCGCACTCTCCTCTTCTGTCTCACTGAAAACACCATACAGAGAAGGTAAAGCTTTGTCTCATTCATCCTAACTGTGTTTAAACACTAGTAGATCTTTTTATTGGGAACAAATTAGGCATTAAAGTTCTGGTTTTCCCATTTTCCCCCCTCACCTTTTTTACCAAACAAACAAACCTCTAACACTAATCAATATCATTGGCACCCACAAAATGTAAGAGCAATATACTACTTGTCTAGTGGGGGGAAAGTGTATGTTTTAAAACTTAAGATGTGTAATAAAGCATTTTAAAAATGGGTATTTAAACGAGACTTTTACACATTTGGAACCCAGTGGTCAAATTTTGTCCAACTGAATATTTTTGTTTGCCAGTTGAGTTTTGTGCAAGAAAAGAAAAGTTTGGCAGTGATACAACAAGAAAGGTCCAGCAGCTTCTTTACTACCCTGAACCCTGAATCGGGACACTTACATGTGACTACTCCGTTGGTTGATGATCTGCCATTTTAAGGTAAGTCTCTGTAAACGCAAAGAAAAACTCTTTAAAATCCACCACTCTCTACATTCTTTTCTTCTCTATATATATATATTAAAAAATATATAATAAAAAAAAAAAAAAAAAAAAATATATATATATATATATATATATATATATTTTTTTTTTTTTTTTTATTATATTTTTTTTAATTATTATTTATTTATTTTCAATCACATTTGTCTTTCATTGATTGATTGATTGAAAGTGTTCTGAGACCATACATTTGGTGATATTGCACTTAACTGACAATTGATTAGACATGAAATGACTTCTTACCTGTAGCATGTATGCAAAGAGAGGCCCGAGCAGGGGGCAGAGAAGGCTCTCATAATACTCCTGCGGACAGGAGACCACCAGCTGCTTCATGAACACCCGTGGAGAGCAGCGTTAAGGAAAACAATCACAATACAACGGCAAAGAAAACAGAGAAATCAAAGCTTGCAACTAAGATTAAACTTGTCTTAACCTTACTTGTTCAGTTGTAGTCAATTATCTTTATTTCATCTTTCTATTTTACTTTCTGTAATAAATCTATTATAATTGATTCTAATCCATTATAGCAGTCATCTTTTTGGCTGCAACTTTACCAAAAATGAAAGACACAGAGAAAGAGCTATTAACAATTTACACTATGTAATCCTAACAGACTGAACCCGATAACATTGTCATCTGAAGGATATGGAGCAAGGGACGTAGCCTGTTGTCAGGAACGTTGTCTAGATTGCTGAGAACGGAGTGGATGATCCGATGAGAAAGACCATCAATGGTGTAGAAGTCCTGAACAAGAGAGGGACCCAGGTTCCCCAGCACATGGAAACTGCAAAACAACAACGATTAAAAATCACAGCAAGGTTAGAACACTTGCCCATAGAAACCCAAGGTTCAAATCCAGCTTGGGTGATGTCCCAACCCTACCCCATCCCTTTGTCCCACTCATTTCCTGTCCAATCTTCCCTGGCCTATCACATAAATCCATAAAAAGGCCAAAAAATAAAAAGGCCAAAAAATATAAATCAAATCAATCAATCAGTCAATCAATCAATCAATCAAGAGTAAATAAGAGACCGCAGAGAAATAAGACATACTTTCAAAAGCCATTGAGACTTACCAGTTGTCATAAAGAGTACAAAGGAAGCCTTGCATACGTTCGAGGGCAGTCTTATACACTGGGGAATCATAGACATCCAGCACAGGTTGCGGCAGCCCTACAGAAGAGCAACACACATCTTAAAGGCAGGGTAGGAGATCCTGGAAAACCGGTCCGTGCAAGCTACATTTTGAAAGTACACAGTTCAAAAGTTCAACCCCCTTTCTTCAAACTTCAGACCCAAAGTCAAGTCTCCAGATTCGTGTACGGGGGAGGTGGAGAGACAAACGGCAGGTGAGTTTGACAGACATATCACCATTCAATCATTCTGAACGGGCCCCTTCAAATAACTGGATGGTGTGTTTTTAGTCCTGTCCGTCCCACAGGTGACTAAAATGTTTTATTTTCGTGTTCGAGCATTAATTAATTGGTTGCCATCAGGGTGTAAAGGGGATTTTAAGCAATATAGTAAAAAGCTCCAGAAAAACTCCCTCCTACCCTACCTTTAAAGTAAGGTGAACACTGCAGGCAAACAGTTTGTCCTATTTGTTGTGTATGAATCCCTGCACTCCATGAGATGACCAACCTAGACCTTACTCACCTCACCTGGCTACAGAAAGTTGAAATCCTTCCATGTATTCCTTCTACCTGCGCACTTTACACAGGTGGTTTCCCTAATTAGCTGATCTACCTGTCCGATGACATATGTGCTCATTGGGATCAACTGGAGTTCTGACTGTCTGAAGCCGGGATTGACACCACTGCTCACATCTGCTGTTGGATTTGGGTCTTCCTAGTTGCAAGGCTCGCCACTGCTCTTCTTCTCTCTCCCTCAGCACAGGTGCTCCACAAGGCTGTTTCTCTCTATCTCCGGTACACACAACTGTACATTGAAATTAATTTAAAACCATCAATGTGCTACACTCCATTCTGTTTAGTAAAAGGGTGTGTCAAACATTCTATATTTCATCAATTTCTGACATCATGGACTGAACCAGTGGTGGCAGTGAGAAAAAACTGAGTTGTGTTGTACAGAACCAGGCATTAATTTCTGCCATTAATTATTTTTTAAAAAGTGTTTTCTAGCAGTTGAAAATGCGTGATCTGATATTAGCTGTAGTGGTAGTTAAATTCTTACCAAGTATTAAATTCTTTTCTGCATCCATGACCTCATGGACTCTGACAAAGGTCTCACTGAGGCGAGCCATGTTTTCTGGTGAGAACAAGCTGTTCAGGGTCCTAAGGAGGCAGTAACAAGCAGGAAAGTACTTTAAAGCTACTAAACATCAGGTGATTCTAACTCTATGAAGTCCATAGACTAGACAGTATTAAGGGGCACAATGCAGTCCGTCAGTAGAGACAGCATATACCCACCTGATGAGGCCTAGAAGATTAGGTAGAATGGCCAAGACCTGAGTAGAACAGGGATTCCTGTAAATGGGGTCTCCAGTGACGGTCTGACCCGTCACAAAACCACCTGAGAACGCTTCTTGTGGATCAGATGGCCAGCGAGCACGCTTCACCACACCCATTAGTGTGTATACGCAGAAACTGATCTGAAAGACCAGGAAAAGGGAGGGCAAACATATTAATTGATATAACTTGACCATAAACCATTTACAGAAGACTAAAATTATCATTTTTGCCTCATGTTCTTTGCACTCCCTATGTCAATCCAGGCCTTTAGTGAAATTATGTTTATCATGACTATCATATATAACATTCTGGCTCATTTACTTACAAGTAAATAGACTGCTAAAATTAGCATACCACTTGCATATGAACAAAGCTAGTTAGACCGGCACATATTAAATCATAAAGCACTACTGTTTGATTGCAAGCACAGTCATCAAAGCAGAGTCATCGACATATTAAGGTGCAAATCTAGGATGAGTGGCAGTGTCATTACCCGTGAGCGACTGATGCCAAACTGATCCTCTGTGCACGGGTCACTCATGACCTGATCAGCACCAATGTGAGCCAGGAAACTAACCGGGTCCCAAAGTACACTGTGAAATGGTTATGAGGCTGGTTATGGCAGTTGTGCAGATGGGAATAACAACTAATCTACATCTATAACAAGGCTAGAAATATTAAATAATGCAGTGTATAATAATATAATATATTCCTATATATATACTGATAAAATATAAATAAAATATATGCTTGTCTTTGTCCTTACTGTATTTAAGTTTTTGCAATTGTTTTTAAAACATACAATTTTGATGTATGCAAAGGAATGCAAATTTAAAGGTATCTTCTAAGACAGAGAGGCAACACAGACATATGGCTGTTACACACACCTCCTGATCTCCTCTGAGAGCCAGTGGGTTCTGACTGGAGCCAGGAGCTCTTCAAGGAAGGCCTCCTGCTTACTATGGTCCTTGAACTGGTTACTGATGAGCACGAGTGCCTCCATCAGAGCACACTTCTCCATCTGGGTGAGGAGCATCTCGTTGGAGAAAAGCTTCTTCACGTGTGCGTAGAGTGTGTCAAATGAGGGCTAGACACAAACACACAAAATGTAGGTAGCTCAAACAAACAAACAAAACAAAAAACAACCTTCCATAATCACATCACAAGGCTAAAAATGTCAAAGTAACAATGTTTTCTTTTAGCTCCAAGTGACTACAAATCTTAAACCACATATAGTAAATTTATAAAAAGACTTACGATGCCATTACCCTAAAAAGTGAGCCTATGCATGACTAATCCAAAACCTAACCTTTTTGTGAAGGTAAAACAAATGTGGAAAAGTATTAGGAAAGAACGATTTTTGTCATTTACCAGGACAAACTCTGGGTAGTCCCGGCATATCTTGACAATGGCCGAGCAGGCATGTCTTCTCACATTCTTCACAGCTCTCGTACGGGGTGCCTAAAAAAAAACATACAGTTTTAGCAATTGCATTACTGTCTTCACTGCCTTTCTTCTTCACAACTGCAAGGTCATGAATTAAAAAGAATATTCCATCATCATTGGGATTGGTATTTTGGGAGGTCACAAGATAAAACACCATAATATTACGAACTACTGGCCTCTTTCAAAGTTATCAAAATGTCAGTCCATCTCACCTTGTTATCTTCCACCACCTCAAATGTAATGGCTGCAAACAACTGCAAAATGAGAGTATGAGTCAGATTACCCAAAGAAAACACACATAAAACCTGATGGAGGTTTATAGAAGCAGAGGATAAAAAAAAAACTAGATAGATCTGAAACACCCCATGTTCCAATGATTCCCCCCGCTATCCTGCACAGGTAGTCCTGACTCCTGTGACCTCGTCATTTTACACCACCCCAAAAGGAACAGAAAGTTTGATCTGAAACATTTACGTTCCGATGATATCTTCGGTACCCTGAAAGGATAGTCCTGACTCCTGTGACCTTGACATTTTGACTAAGATATAGGTACAAAAAAAAAAAAGATGTAATTAATAAACGCCTACCTTAGTGAGAAGCTGTGGCAGAAGCTGTGGCTGGTGTGTGGCAAATGGGAAGAGTGTGGATATATTGGTGAGGATGCAGGACAGGATTAGGGGGTCCCGAGTGTCGTAGGAGAGAACCATCTGTAGCAGCTCAATGCCTTTTTCAACAGGAAGTCTCTTCAAGAGGGAAGGATGGCAGTGTTAGAGTATCAGAATTCCCACAACATGCAGTTTATCCTTTACAGGTATAGTATTTAGCACACTCTTTTCCCCAAAGTGACGTACAACACTATTAGACACCAAACTATAAACATAAAACACTCACGTCCAATAACACAAAACATTATATGCTATTACATGGAAGTACAAGCAGTCCACATCCTGTGAGAACATGCATCTACACATGGACAAAAAAATACTGCTTGTGTGGTTCTGTATCATTTTTCCATATCATGACAAATATGTCACAGCCTGACACCAGTGCTTATTTTGCAATGAGCATCCTGTTGTGCCTTGTGTCACAATATTGTTGCTGCTGAATTTGTATCAATTTCTAAAAAATGTTAACACTGCTTAACTACAATATTCAACATCTTGTGAAAATATTAACTTAAAATGATCCAAAAGTCACCAACTTCAAAAACATACCACAAAGCATATAAAGCAATATCCCAACTAGACACATACCCATTTTATTGTGAACCATGGCAATACAACTTTACATAATCACATTACTGTGCCAGGATCTTTAGGGCATGTCAACAAGGACCAGCATTAATTTAAGTCAAGAATAAAGCGGTTCAAGTAATTTTGCATAATTTTAAAAAAGTATCACCATGGGTTCTCACAGGATCACAAACAAATGATCACATACAAATTTCACTCTTCTTCTGGCTGATTAAGGACACTTCCACTTACTATCTTCACTGAAACCCTCCAATGTTATTTGAAGTAAGATTGTCTCTCACAGGTTTGTACCTAGTACCATTCTGATGCATTGAAACAAATTTGACATGTAACAGATGGGCCTTTTCCTGCCATTAATTCCAACAGAACTGCAGAGGTAGCGAGTCAAGAGCATGAATACACAAGTTAACACTGTGTAACCACATAAGATTCTCACCTCTTTCTCCACAACTTTGAAGAGCTGACCCACCACACTCTCAGTGTAGAAGGTCATGGCATCCCACTGCACTGCAGAAGGAGAGAGAACGGAGCAAAGTCCTTCCCCTATTTTGGCTGGAAAAAAAAAAACACAAAAAACAAAATTCCATTCGTAAAAGCTAAAAAAAATAATACATCTAATAATAATAATAATAAATAATAATAATAATTCCAATCAGCAGATCAGTATTTACGTGTGTGAATACGTAAATATATAGCCCGGTCAAACAGAATACGGTTTTCTGACTGTGAGGCGGGGTATGCATTAATTCCAATACCAAACAGCAAACATGATTTGTGACAAAAGCAGAAAAAAGGGTCTGCAGTTTGACTTTAAGGGGTATATATAGAGGATATTGAAGAAGCACACAACCATAACAGCTTCAAATGTCAGTACATCCAGAGTTCACAGAGGTGCTCCGGATGCAACTACTCACATGTTGTATTTCCAGTGTCAATGGGAGTAATGAACTGATACTGCAGCCATTCACTGGTGATCAGGAATGCCTCCTCGGGAACAATTCGACAGGCCAAACGGACAACTTCACCTTGTTGTGCCCTGAAAGCTAGAGACAAAATGTATTGAAAAAAGTTCCAAAAAAAGTGTCATACTTACTGAGTATGTATACAGTTGTAAAGAGATTTTAACCTTACAGTTAAAAAAAGAGTTGAAGTCTTCGTCGCTGTCAAAGTCTCCCCTGGAGTACTCACAGCTAGGGCTGTCGTTTCTGGAAGGGAACCCTGTCTGTCAGAATAGAAAGGTTGGACATGGTTTGAGGAAATGAAGCAAGTACAGCAAAACACATTGCTCCCTGTTCATGCTTGTGTGCCCCCAGAGGTGGACAAGCTGGCTTGAGAAAGTTACAGTCCTGTCTGTGCTCTTAACACAGATGTTTTCACTAATTGGCAGCTCTACATGGCTGAAGAGTTGTGCTTAATAGGATTCGATGGCTCAGTGAATTGGCTGGAACAAATATGTGGCAGGACCTTTACTTTCTGAACCCATAAAGTCCACACCTGTATGCCCGATGCAACACACAACTGGACAATCACTTCAAATCAGATTAGGGGAAGTTGCTATAGTCTTAGAACAGAAAGATTGGGCATGGTTTGAGGAAATTAAGTAAGCATATTAAACATTTTGTACAGATTTTATATGGTACTACCTTTACAATGTTCGTCCTGGTCTCCCTCAAGTACGTCATTGCCACCTGGATGACAACAGGATCCTTTGATAGGACCTCATGTCTGAACAAAGTTCCCCAGGTGACCTGGGTAGATGATTTTAAGAACTGCGAAAAGAAAATACTACTTTAGAACAGTAATGCTACTTCCTTCCTTGTAGTTAAACAATAGAATGTAATAGCAAAAAAATACAATAATAGAATAAGTAAGGGATAGTGTTCTGCAAGGCAGTCATTCTCGTGGAATAATCCCAAACAGGGTAGCCCTAACTGATGTAGGTCTTGAATCACTCTGAAGGGGCTTATTCCACAAGAAGAAGAAACAATATCCTGCTTATAAACGGCTACTTGCCAAAAAAAGATAATAAAAAGTTAGAAACTTCTAACAATGTCATATATATATATTTGTACCATGGCTTAGTTCAATTTCGCAATGTGATGTGTTCTTTAGAATGACAATTTTCTATATATGCACACCTATTAAGTAGTCCCTGTTTTCCGACCGTATAACGCCTGTGTATCAATGTGGCAAGTTCGTGGTGAACTGTAAATAAACGGTAAAGATGTGACAGCTTTTACCAAATGACGAGCAGATGTAAGTACACAGAGTATCAACATCCTAAATGCTCCTGAGATCGATTTTTAGTGCTGTAACGATGCAATTGACTGCCAACCAAGGTGATGGGAACCGCTACAAATAGTTCATTGAATGTTTAGAAATAGAATGTTTAAGTGTTGCACACCAATGTGTCCATCTGCTAAATAACTCGTTGCAGTTTATATTGTTGATATTTTGTTACGAAGAGTGAACGGTCTTCTTGCGGAGTGATATGAAAGAAGCACACAACATTGTTGACATTGACAGCGGTCGGTCATTATACTTTTTCAGCCGTCATTGTCCAAAAATATTTGACCTCCAAACGTTGGAGGGGTCCATTTATAGTGAATGTGATGACCGTCAGCATTCTAAAGAGCAGTATGATGAAACAGAATAATTATCACCTGACTGGGATGAGTAGTGAAGGCGAGAAAGGCCTCCAAGTACTTGTTCAGATTCCGTGGTACCTCAACTTCCACAGCAGACCCCTAGACAAACAAAATAGAAATACTTAACATGTATTAATGCTTGATGCCAGGGGCGATTTTAGCATCTGGTCTTTAGGGGTGCCCGGCCCCCAGTGCTTATCACACAACACTATTATTATATATAATATATTATTAATTTTGCACTGAGCCAGGGGGTGCCGAGCAGTTTCACGTGGGTGCCTTGGCACCCCTAAAAATGGTCTAGATTCGCCCCTGCTTGATGCTACAATTTATTACTTTATTTATCCTTTATTTAATCTGGACGGTTTAGATACAGTATCTCTTCTTCAAGTGAGTCCTCATCAAGATCAGCATTAAAGTTTCATACATAAAGACAGACACCAAACATAAGACACCAGCTAATACATACTGACTATGACAGAATAAAAACAGCAATTAATCTGTAAAATGGTAACATTTAACCACTCACTCACTATTTAGCTACTGCCTTACAACATGGTATGTGGTGACTTACCACCAGTGAACACAGCTGGTTCCCTATAGCGCACAGCACCTGGCACAGCCTCTTCAGGAAAGTGTAGTGCCTCTCCACCAACCCAGCAGCCTCATCTGACCTAAATGAGACATGACCAGACAGAATTAAGCATCTCTTAACCTTTCACAATGCTGAATTCCTTTTCTTTTTTTTTTTTTAAAAAAAAAGCACACTTGTAAGTTACATTCTTTTCTAGGTGGTTTTCAAAAGGAATGCTATTCACTGCTACTCACTTAGTAGAATTATTGCCAATAGCTGCCCCATCTGCCGACCTAAAAAAGAGAAAACATGTTCATGTTTAGAGAAAATGATTCCAAATACCTGAGGCTACAACCAAAGAGAAGCAAGTGTGTGTCTATGTGGAGAGTGCTCACAATCATTTTATATCTAAATGCATAGCAACTTGACATATCAATTAAAAGTCTGTTCAGGCTTAACTGAAAAATTGAATGGTGACTTACTGCGCTGCAGAGAGGATGTAGTGAATGGCGACGTCATCAAACAGCAACATGAGTGGCTTTCTGTCCTCTAGTTTTCCCTGTAACATCACCGACAATCAACGACATCAATTGGGCTACACCACCTTCACTCTTAAGAGACCCTCATCTCTAACCTGACACCTTACAAAAGAGCTGCACAATATAATAAAAATGTGCGATATGCAATAACGCCGCTGAATGTTGTTATGACGATAGGTCTAGGTGATTAATAAACATATACATCAATATACAGTTTTAACTTTTTCAGTTTTATCTTCACTACTTAGACAGTGGGCCTAGACAGTAAGCGACCTATGCTCCAACTGATTTGCCATATATTTTTGATATATGGAGTATGAAAGCATAGCTTATAGTAATGTACCTGCAGGGAAGTTAGATATTATTTAGCTGCATAGGCTTACTTTCTCACCGTCTATGAGCAAAAACCTATACAATTTTGAAACCATTTCCTTACTAAAAAAGTTGTTTTAATTAAAGTAAACTTAATTTGTCTCTCAAGACTGCATGGAACGGCAATGTGACACAGTTCATGCGATTTCTGCTCCTTTAGGCCTTTACAACAAACTGTAAAAGGAAAGGTTTTTTTTTTTTATCTCCACCCAGGAGGAAAAATCCTCAACAAAGAAGCAAAAATCTGAATGCAGTTAACTGTGCAGCCCTGTCTTAGTGTTTTAATTGTTTAATTAGCTGTGTGTTAAATGGCACACAATAGTTTAGAATCGTAGCTGACCTTTCTGCTTATGGCAATGAGGAGACACTCTGCTGCCTCTAGCTGGAGCTCTCGCTCACTCAGCAGCAAACACAGCACCTCCAGCAGACGGCAGTTCCCATTAGTGATGTGCACCATCGGTACCCAGTCAATGTAGCCAGCCAGTGTATTTAGAGTCGCCACGCCCACTCGACAGTGAGCTTTAGCCTACACATAGGGTGAAGAATGATCAAAACAACTTAAAATAAACTCTATGAAGTCAATTACAATAATTTCGTAATAATTATATTCCAACAAAAAAATGAAGTGCATGCAATGATGGGCATCATGGATTCAGAAGTTACAATCCAGTGCCACATTCCAAATCACCAACTTTTACCTGTGTGTACCACCACCAACAATCATAGCTTACCTTAGCCTCTTCAGCAGCAAGAGGTTTCTAAAAAAAAAAAAAAAAAAACATGTTGAAAAATCTGACTGGCAATTGCATGCAATATTTACAATAAAATAAAATAGCCTATAAACATAAAACCACAAAACTAACCAGTTTACGATAGTGGTCCACACTGTGCTGCAGAACAGTCAGCAGGAAGCTGAAAAGGCCAGTCATGTTCTGGGTTAGGGTTTGCTGGATGTCCCTCCGTCTCTGTGTGGGCAATGTCTGAAATGTGATGACGTCCTCAGCAAGCCGTAGAAGAATAAGCATCACCAGCTCTGCTTGAGTCTCCTAAAAGGACAACACCGAGCAACACAAAGAGTTAGACCACTACAACATATTATGAAAGATGGCTGCTAAGTGAATGACTATTTTTGACTTGATTAAAGATGACCTCAGGTGCTCCTTGTCACTGTATATAACATTCATTTTAACGGAGCACTAAAATAGGTTAACATAATATTAAAATCACCCAAAACTCATCTTTACATCTTTATTATTTCTGACCAGCTTTACCGGCACCCTGCTAACTGGTCATGAGTTGACCCATACATAACTAGTTTCTGTAAAACACATTTATTTCTCCAACAGGTACTTCAGATTTTTAGCATTTTGCATACCATTAACATGCATAAATTGCACACTACAGACATGGGAAGTTTGTAAAAATCACACAAGGGTCATCTTAGATGCACACAATGTAAAAATGTGTGTAGGCAAGCAAAAATAAATAAAGGATCCTTACTCCCATAGTTGTAAGTGTCTCCATTTCTTCCAGCATGTGTGGCCAGTTCTGTGGCCATTCCCTCTTAATCATTTCCACAACGATGCGAGACAAGGCATCCTTGATGTGACTTTCCTCCTCTAGGATAGGACGTGTTCCCTAAAGGAGCCAATAGTAATTCAAAAGGCCTGACAAATTATGAACAAAAAAACATACCTGAATGAATCATAACCCACCTTTGATAAGAGTTCCATGGCACAGTTTTTTAAGGTGACCTTCTCCTCTTGTGACATACTGTTCCATCGAAACCTAAGTTTGCATGGACAAATACATACACAGTGTGAAAAGAATTGGATAAGTGTAAATGTTCATTCTGATGAATGAACTGTGTCAATAGTAATCCATGTAATGCAACTTACTTGATAGAATGCTCCAAAATTTGAAGACCAAAATGCCTAATGACAGGATTTTGTGTCTGATCTGACAACTGAAGGCCACACTGGACACAAAAGGTGCACTTTTCTTTAAATTCTTCACAGAACTGTAAAAGAGTATATAATGTTATCGATACAATTTGGACAGAGCATGCATCTTTGCATCACATGCCCTACCATTTGCATTAAGTCTGCTCATTTTCACTGTAACACTCCTCACAGATCACTAACCTACATACAGAGTGACTAACTGGAACGCCTCATGCAAATACAGGGGACATATTTGTTTTGTGCTGATTCAACTGTTTTCCTGTCCTCGTCATTTCTAATTTCTTCACAATGGCATTACTCTTCCAATCGTTCACTGGGAAAGCACGGCATGATCACTCTGGCGGGTTAGGCGAAAAGCTAACGTGGGCTAGATTAGTGATGAATGACCAAAATAGTCGGCACCAACAGCCTCTCAATTCCGACACGCCCATCTTATCGCCGTTATAATGCCTATATATTTAAATGATCAACGCGGATTTGAGGAGGTTTCAGAAAATGTAAGAGAGTAACCTAAGTAATGCAATGCTAAGTCCTCTATGTCGTAGGACTGACTGATATCAGGCTAACGTTAACATCACTTGGGAAGCTAACGTTACCTTCAGGGCCTCCAAACGATATCGTTGGCTTGATTCAGGATCCATCATAACGTAAACAGCTTTAATCAGCTGGTCGCACATCTCAGTGACCGCTTCAGTCATGGCTCTGAAATGTGTTTACTCTAAACAAGGTGAACCACGTTAGACTGTGCTACTCAAGCCTCCTGCAGCATACGGTTCCTTTCACACCATACACACACACACGAAACGTGCCACTACGCCGGGCGGATGAACCAAGATGGTTGACAACCCAATGGAATACTGGGACTTGTAGTTCTTTTATCCAACGAGGCGTTTAGCTATACCCTATGGATTTGTGTTTTAAAACAGGAGATAAGCGGGAATTCATTCATTCCATTGTTTTTAATACAACCCCACATCACTGCCGTTTGAGCTCTATCCTTGTCGAAGCCGCTCGTTGTTTACATATGCTCTATTGGGAGGAAATTGCCAATGTGTAGAATGTGAAGTTCCTCTGGTGGTTTTCGGCCGAGGAATCCCAGACATAACTGAAGAAGAATCTGACATACAGGTTTTAAAAACCCTCATGAAAGTTTGCTATAGGCCGAATCGCGTTGGGATTGTAGAGTAGCCGAAAAACATGAACTAACCATGAGCTTTTTACTTGTATCCTCTTGAGTGCCTCGGATCTTTTTTGCACTTAAAATCTGACTCCTGACAATATTAGCTATTTTACTATCATATAATTTACAAGATTATCCTTTACATCTTGCATTTAACCATTAGCCAATAACTCAGTTACATCAGCTACTAGTAGGCTGCAAAGCCCTGCCATAGGTATTCAGGGGACATGAATCTTTGTAGGCATGTAGCTCTAGAAGTTTTTGAGCGAATAGAAGCTTTTGGCCCCCAAGGGCCACCCTCCGCTGTGCCAGTGTCCATCAAAGAGGGGGAGACGCTGAAAAGTTTTTGCTGAATAACTCAATGCACGTTTCACCGAACAACATGAAATTTTTGTGATATGTCGGTGTTACAGGGGCGTATCGAACCAGCCCATGTACACTCTACTAAAAGTGTAGCGCCACCTAGTAATATGGGTAAATGCAAAAATTGGGATTTTATATTGCCAATATCTTGGACTGGGAACTGCACAAAATATGCCATGCACAATCAGCACAAAGACTTCTAAAAGCACAGCACATGCCATAAAATTTGGCCCATAGGGAGCGCTGTAATTGTACAAACTGTCATTTTGCCTATTATCTAGAGAACGGTAAGGTTTACAACCAAATTTTTTGGTCGTGAAATCTATTGACCCTCAAGCATTGAAAACACTGGTTGACGCCCACTTCCAACAAAAACAATTTCCGTGAAATTTTAAAATCACGAAAACAAAACCAAACAAACTTGTCATAGGCCGTTCATGTGAATCTCACCAAATTTGGTACATGTCATCTACAGACAATGATGACAAAAAGTTATCAAAGGATTTATCTTGAGATTAACCGTTTCAATGTTATATGTCAATGAATATTTCAAACATAGCTTAAAATTCAGCAAAATACCATATCTTGGCTTTTAATTGCTCAAATTTGGCCAATGTTGATATGCCAACTCTACACAGACTTCTTTTTATGTGCACCAAATTTTGTGACATTTCGTCACAGGGGGCGATGTTTCTTGTTAAAGCTAGGTGTCCAAAAATGTTTTTTGTTAAATAACTTGTCAACAATTTTTCCCAAAACAATGATTTTGTGTTAGTATGCTGGTGTTAAAGAGGTGTATCGACCCAGACCGTAAACATTCACTTGAAGCATAGTAGGGGAGAGCCGTGACGAATGAAACACGGGACGTAAGAAACACAGCTATTTTCTCAAAAACAATACACATCTGAAACATCATATGTCGTCAGCACATTCAGCATGCAAGACTTCACAACCCTGTGAAATCTCGTGCCGTGACGTTACTGCGTTCAAACGTTATCTCCGCGAGACTGTTTTTGACCTCGGAAAGTAAAATATTACCTACTGGTAGTTTTTTTGTGATCAAAAATCATTGCGTGTTTCATTCGCGCCGACAATGAGGGACGATTGTAACAAACGACACCTTGCGTTCAAAGTTTAAAATGAACGTGATTTCTTATCGGATGTGTTAAATTACACCAGTAACTAATAGAATACACTTGTATGTTGATGATCATATGGCAAAATAAATCTAATTTGCTTCACTGTCTTTGAAAATAACCGTTAAGTAAAAAGTGTTTCATTCGTCACGGCTCTCCCCTACCACCTAGTGATAGGCCTATAGTTGAATGCAAAATTCTGATTTTGCTTTGCCAATATCTTGGACCGAGAAGGTGGGAACTACACAAAATATACACAAACACACAGAATGTCATTCATTCAAAACCCACATCCATGCCCACTTCCAGCAAATCATTTCCACACAAACTCTCACCTCACAACACTGACCTACCACAAACTCATCATAACTGCTGGAAGCTTTGAGTGCTTCCCCCTGGTGTTCTGTGGTGATATGTGTGTGTGTGTGTGGCTGTGGCTGTGTCTTACTCCAGGTGCTGATTAGGCCCAGTTGCACCTGTGTGGAGGTGTGCCCCTGCTTGATGGAAACACTTTTCAGCTGACCTGGGAGCAGGACGAGAGAGCAGCTGACTTACTTGGTCGTTCTAGCGTTTGTTTGTGAAACACTTCCAAACAATAAAACTCACGTTTTTTTGTGAACATTGAGACTGTTTTGCGCTGCTGTCTTGCCACAATCCGAGCCAATTGTGACATGTGGGGGCTCGTGCCAGATGCCAAACTTTGTAACATTTCGGAAACTTCTAATCTGTCATGCTCTTGCCAGTAAGCTCTTTGTTTTTGTAAAGGCTTTTTAAGTTGCTACCTTTTTTTAGAACAAACTGACACTGCACTTTGATAGCAACAGGTGTTGTACATTAATCCATCTAAACTTCCTTTAAGAACGTAAATTGATTGTCATGAAATAACATGATACATGATAATAGAATCAATTTTGGGTAACCTGGCTTCAGACATCCCATACCCACAATTGGTATTGTTTCCTGACAAAAGAAAACTGTTGGTCATTTTTTTCAAAGAACTATCAGATGAAATCATATTTGGGCAAGTATATAATTTTTGTTTTGACTAATGTTAATTCATGCTAATAGTGTATGGATTATGTACATTGTACTATAGATTTGTCTGTGAAGACTCTCATTCATCCAGGTCATGGCAGTCAAGAGAGCTTAGTTGTAATGGATGGATGGATAGATGGATAGATAGATAGATGTGCTTTATTGATCCCAAGCTAGCAGCAGCCTGAAATACAGGGACACACAGAGCCAATAACATCACAATGAAGAAAAGAGCACAACCTACACATAATAAAGCAATATAATATAAAATGCAATAAAAATGTATTAAAAAGTATAAAAAAGCAGTATTGATTGTAGTGCAATACATAAAGGTGCCTTGAAAGGATAAGGCGCAGTGAATAGATAAGGCGCAGTACTGTACTTAATACAATACTTAAAAGTGTGTCTTGGCCAGAGATACAGTTGTTATTGTGTAGTGCAATGGCATATAACAGAAAAGATTTCCTGTATCTGTCCCTACAACAGTGGAGTTAGAGCAGTCTGTGAGAGAAGACACTGTTCTGACCTGATGATGGAGAACCAGGAGATATGTTGCTGCACCACTGGAGGTGGAGCTGTGAGCTGTAGACCACACCCCTCATCCTGCATTCAGAAGCTAAAGGTCTAGTACCACATGTTCCAAATCACCTGATTCTACCTATGTGCTTGGTACAGGTGATTTCAATAATTAACTCCTTTGATTGATGTGACTTGAGAATTTCATTTTAAAAAACTTGACACAGCTCTGTGCAAACCAAGAAAAATAGGATAATATAAAAAGGCCTAGGGCTTATTTCCAATGTGGTCCTTAAGCCAACTGGAGTTGTGATAATTAGAATCAGCTGATTTCAATGGCTGAGACAATATGCGGTAGCCTACTGGAGGTAGCTTCTGAAGCCAGGTGGCCCACATTACTGACATAATGTTTAATGTTGTGGTCTTAATAATGAGTGCTGCAGGTGTGTGAAATCTGGTTCTGATCACCACCTGATTTGGGGATCGTTTAAAGGGGAAAGCTCTCTAGGCCTGAGTTGGCTGCTTTTTGTGTTGTGGATCTCCAACTCTCCAGCCACACTTCTGTTTTGTGTGATTTATGCCTTACTCTGATTGCGCTACATTTTCATTTCAGAAGCCTCCATTTAAACTGGCTGTATTTACCTCAGTTTTTAAATTCATTCATTTATAATTTAGTTGTTTGATTATTGCAACCAAGTGTGGTCTCTCCTTTTCATGCTGTGTTTACCCTGAGCCAAGCATTGGTAACATAATACTACCACAAACAACTGAATTTTGGGTAATTTTATTTTTTATTTTATCAGGCTCCAGTCCTACTGCACTCATTTTTGTTGTAGGTACAGGACCAACACAACCTTTAAAAGCGAGGCCCGAAAATCATTAGCATGGTCCGCATTCTATAGTTGTAAGAGGTGGGGTCCTCGGTCGCCCACACTTTGACCTGCTCGTGCCACTCCACCGACTCTTTCATCTCCTTCATCACTGCCCTCCAGCTTTGACGGTTGTCATTTGGCTTCGGTTCCTCATCACAGTACCACACATCGCGAGCTTCATTCACGTCAAGGAAGGACACTTTCCTTTCGGCGTTCTCTGGCTTCAGCGGTAGAGTGCTCCACTCGCGGGTGGCCTGCACCATCTTAACGCGCAAGTTCATTTCAAAAAAGACTTCCCTGTACCTAAAGATATTTTCTTCGAAAGCGTCATTGATCTTCACGGCTTCCTGGCGGTTTCTTCGGAATCTTTCCTGGCATCGCAGCCTCTCCTGCTCATACTCTTCCCACAGCTTCTGCCTTTGGGCAGCTCGATAGTGTACGCAGTTAAACATCTTGGTACGCCACCCCCCTCCTTGTTTCTTCCTCTTCTTCACACTCTGATACATGGTAAAAAAAAACTGTGGTTTGTAATCTGTAAATACAAAGACGGGAAGACAAATGTCACACAGGGAGGGACTACAGGATGCATGCCATTAAAACTGTCCAAAATAAGAAAAATATATTATTTTGCGCATGACTGTTTGCAAAATCAAACCTAAGTTATTTCATATTTGAAAACAAATTATTCAACACATTACTTTTGATGTGAAATTTCAGCAAATTATTGTGGTTAAAAGAGAATCTGATACCTTGTCTAGTCAGCGCTGTTCAGTTTTGAAAATGTAGAAATGTTATGTTTCCGAACGTTTGGAGCGTCTATGGTAACCTACTGTTACGCGGCGCACTGTTTCATCATAGTGGGCCGCTGCAAATTCGTAACTTTTCAACAAAAGTTTAATTTCATAGAATTCCGTAGGATATTATTGTCCAGGCTGAAAGTCGACCTGTACGCCCTAGTAATGCATAGGCTACCAGGAAAGATTTAGTGTGGTGGCAGGCATATAGCCTACCAGAGACGGCAGGATAAAAAAAACAGTCATACTGTCTTACACACATTTCAACAAGAAAACACAACTACGAACCCTATGTCAACTAGAATAGCACGAGTTCTCGTTATCAACAGCTGTGAACTGCTCTGAACTGCATTTCAACTAACTAACACGGTTAAGGGCAGCGTCATCTTCCACCAATATCCAGCTATGAAATTTTGGGGTTAAATTGTACGCCATGACAAATAGCAACGTACGGGCGAGCTTCAAAATATTTGCAAAACATTTGTCATGAACAGAGTCAAGCAGTTCGATTCCTTCTTTTACATAGTGATATTTTTTCCAGGGATGAACGAAATAGTTTTAGTATTTTAATTACAGGCTGCGTGTTTTTGACATGGAACAATGCCACAGCCTATAACTGTGCACACACACTATAGGGTACAAATACTGGATTTACTAAGACATAGTATGAAAAGTAATAGGATGAAACTAGCTTTGAGCAATGTGGTCTTGTACTTTTCATCTGAAATATGAACCAACTAGTCATTTTAAATTCAGATCACTAGAATAACAATAGTCCGAGTTTGGCCATTCGCAGTAGCCTCTCTTATACAAGCCAGAACCAGAACAAGCCAACAACACTGAGAAAGTGATCGGAGTGAAAATAGGAGGGGGCAGCAATAACTGTAGTAATTTGGTAAACTAAACTAAATAATTTCATTAATTTGGTAAGTGTTTTTCTCTTAACTTACCTTGGTTTCTTATCAGATCAACGCCAGTGTAAGCTTCGGTGTAGACACATGTCAATGTTTGCTAAAGTATTGCTAACTATTATTTCTAGCTATTCTAACGTTTTGAACATGTTATCTTTTTGGAGGTTAGTAAATTCATGTTGACTATAGATTGGCATAAAATACAAAATTACCACAGGAAATATCTACAGGTTTAAAGTGTTAATTCGAACTGTTCTACTTAAAATGTGTAGGAACCTTATTTCCGATATCTGACCTGCGCCAAAATTAGCATGTTTTTAACTGTAAGCATACCCACATATTGGCACACGTGTCTCACAATGTGAGACCATTTACAAATTCTGTGCATTCGTAAATTCGTCACGTGAATTAATGCAACATCAGTTGTACATCTGTGGGATGTTGGCTTACAAATGCGTTTATTTATGTATTTGTTTATTGTATGTATTTATTCATTTATTTATTGTTTGCGCAGCCATTGCACTTTGATAAAGTTAGACGTAGTTTTACTTATGGAGGGTACATACCAGAAATATTCTAAGACGACCAGATATGGCACTCCCTATTAAGGCCCATTGTAACGGCTTTTTGGCCGCAGTTCCATCAGAATTCCACTGGGGGCGTCGGCAGAGACCAAAATGAATGGGGCCCAATGGAGCTAGATGCTAAAAATCACCATTTTCACCCAAGTCTCTTCAAGTGCGCTCAGATTTGAATGTAGTTTCTTTGAGCAAAAATGGGGTTTCAATAAAAAATGCATTGGACGAGTGCATATGTCCCTTTGATTTCTTTCCGCCGAGGCTGCAAAGCTGCAGAGCTGCGATTCCAACCAAACCGACCAGCGCCTGGATGTCGGCGGCGCAGAGAATGTACACTCTTCACTGATCACCTCGTCTCCGACGGCATCTGTCAGCTGGCATCTGAGTGACAGAAGTGTGTCTCGCCATCTTCCGGAGCTGTGACTGCTGCGGGAGCTGATAACATCTAAACATCTAAACTCGCCAGCCAGCCTCTGGGCCCTCTACGGAGGATGCTGAATATTTATCATATTCTACACGATTGTGGACATTTTTATTTCTTGTACCTATTTTCTCTTCCTTCCTTCCTATGTTTAATTGTATTTTATTTTTAAATATGTGTAAAGCACATTGAACTGCATGTATGTATGAAATGCGCTATACAAATAAATCTGACTTGACTGACTTGACTTTACAGGTTTGCCTCTTGTTGTCTACAACGCGCTATCATTATGCTAATGTATGAGCTATGTATGACGTCATCGACACTTTAAGTAGCTTTTTAAAGAGAATGTATGACTGTAAAAATCTACAACTCAGTTGGGAGCATTTTATAGACATTCTCTTTGAAAAACAATATTCAATTTAGTAGGCAAAAAAATTATATCTCGAGATAAGGGCAGGTAAAGGGCTATTGCTCCATAGGACGCCATTCATTCTGGTCTCCAGAATGTGACCGCCCCTGCGTGGATGACGATGGAACTGCAAACAAAATCATGTGTTGTGAAACCGTAAATGCACCAGAGTGCCATATCTGGTCGTCTTAGAATATTTGTGGTACATACCACGCTCTACATCAGTTACTATGAACCGGAAAAGAGAACATCTTTATTTCAGTCACATGCATGTCACAAAAGTGAGTACAGCCCTAACATGTTTGTACTTTTTTATTATATCTTTCCATAGGAGAAATTTAAAATACTTTTCTACAAGGTAAAGTAGGCAGTGTACAGCTTATAACAGTGCAAATTTGCTGTTCCCTCAAAATAACTCAACACACAACCATTAATGTCTAAACCACTGGCAACAAAAATGAGTACACCCCTAAGTGACAATGTCCAAATTGTGCCCAAAGTGTCAATATTTTGTGTGGCCACCATTATTTTCCACCACTGCCTTAACTCTCTTGGGCATGGAGTTCACTAGAGCGTCACAAGTTGTCACTGGAATCCTCTTCCACTCCTACATGACATCACAGAGCTGACCTTGAGCTTGAGACCTTGAGCTCCTCCACCTTCTATTTGAGGATGCCCCACAGATGCTGAATTGGGTTCAGGTCTGGGGACATGCTAGGCCAGTCCATCACCTTCACCCTCACCCAAGGCGTGGTCATCTTGGAGGTGTGCTTGGGGTCGTTACCATGTTGAAATACCGCCCTGCGGCCCAGTTTCAAAGGAGGGGGGGGGGGGGGGGGGGGAGATATCATGCTCTGCTTCAGTATGTCACAGTACATATTGGCATTCATGGTTCCCTTAATGAAGTGTAGGTCCCCAGTGCCGGCAGCACTCATACAGCCCCAAACCATGACACTTCCTCCACCATGCTCTACTGTTAGGACACAGTTGTCTTTGTAATCCTCACCTAGTTGCTGCCACACACCTGTCACCATCTGAACCATATACATTTATTTTGGTCTCATCAGACCACAGGACATGGTTCCAGTAATCCATGCCCTTATTCTGTTTGTCTTCAGCAAACTGTTTGCCAGTTGTCTTGTGCATCATCTTCAGAAGAGGCTGCCTTCTGGGCGGAGCCATGCAGACCAGTTTGATGCGGTGTGCAGTGTATGGTCTGTGCACTGACAGGCGGTCCCCCTACCCCTTCAACCTCTGCAGCAATGCTGGCAGCACTCCTACACTTATTTTGAAGACACAGCCTCCGGATATAATGCTGAGCACATGCACTCAACTTCTTTGGTCGACCATGGCGAGGCTTGTTCTTAGTAGAGCCTGTCCTCTTGAAGCGCTGTATGGTCTTGGCCACTGTGCTGCAGCTCAGTTTCAGGGTGTTGGCAATCTTCTTATAACCTAGGCCATCTTCATGTAAAGCAACAATTTTCTTTTTTAAATCCTCAGAGAGTTCTTTTCCATGAGGTGCCATGTTGAACTTCCAATGACCAGTATGAGAGTGTGAGAGTGATAACACCAAATTTAACACAGCTTCTACTCTTTTACACCCGAGACCTTGTAACACTAATGGATCACATGACACCAGGGAGGAAAAATGGCTAATTGGGCACATTTTCACATGGGGGTGTAGTCACTTTTGTTAACAGTGGTTTAGACATTAATGGTTGTGTGTTGAGTTATTTTGAGGGAACAGCAAATTTGCACTGTTATATAAGCTGTACACTGCCTAATTTACATTGTAGAAAAGTATTATATCGTTAGACTTCTCCCATGGAAAGATATCATAAAAAAGTACAAAAATGTTAGGGGTGTACTCACTTTTGTGATATACTGTACATACTGTAGTCTTAATGGACTCAGTATATGATGATGAAATCAAAAGGCAATTGGGCAATACATTGTTCTACAGAAAATTAAATCATAATCCCACACACTACTTTAAACACGGGCAGATGAAATTTCAAATTTGGAGCATGCCTTCATGGCTGTTAATTTTGCAGTTCTGTACATCTGACCAAAGATTAACGAGATATAAAGATGTCCCCCCTGGCCGACCAATTGTTGTTGCCATAGGCCTTTGGGGATCATTTCTTCCAACCATTAGTGATGACCCTGCCATCCTATGTGAAAGATTCTATGGAATTTGTCAAATTGATAAGAATGGTAGAATTAACAGATGAACCATACCAGCTGGTTACTATGGACAATGAATCTTTATATACGAATGCACCCTTTGTAGGTGGCTTACGTGCATCAGAATTTTTTCTCAATTCACATACCGGTTGTACCCCCAGTACAAAATGTATCAATGTGTGGTTATAGCCCATGGAGGAATGCAAAACAAATTCAGAAATGCCGTTCTCCCTGTAACGAGTTAAGAACTGAAACAATTTTGGAAACATTATCAGAAAGACAGAGAGGAAGGGGAGATATTCTCCCCTGAAGATGAAGATGTTGCCGTGGCCAAACCCGCCAATTTTTCCCCACAGCACTCACACCAGCAACACTTTTTCGACACACAAACGCACACACGCTAGGTAGTAGCGGCTATAGTCTAGCGGTTTAGCCTACACAGCAGCCATGCCTACAGCTGCATGTTCACATCTAGCGACACTGGGATTGGGAAGCAACAAAGAGATGCAACAACACATGTTCATTCTGTTAAAGCATTTATTTACTAACCAGCATAGCGAACAGTGAGGTACCCACTGATTCAGCTTCATTATCCATCCATCGTTAACAATAGCTTCACATGCCAAACAAATGTACATTCACTTGGTTGCATAGCAGTTCTCTTCCGGTCCATCAGCAAACAGGTCCGATGGGGAAACAAGAGCTACATCGGAGCCTGATTCTTATCCGCTGGTCCAGAACAGTGGAAAAGACCATGATGACTGTATACATCACATGTATTTTTGCCAGTGTAGGAAGCATATATTGGTTTCCCAATGTATTTCAAAGTGTGCTACTATTTTGTATGATGATCATAGTGTGGGTTGTAGAGGTTTTTACTGTGTGTCCCCCTATGTGTGTGAGCTCTACCAATTATCTGACTACTGTGTGGGCTTTAAAAGAGGAGCAACGTAACGTTTGAAGAGAAGCTTGGTTGTGAAAGGATGTCTGTCAGTTTGCTGTGAGACTGTTACAAGTGAGTTTGTTGAAACGTATTTCGCCCTGTGTTGCCTCTTGAGGCCAGTTTGTTTTTGTTATTTCAGTTGTTGGTTTACTGTTTTTAAAATCACTATGTACTGTAGTCAGTCACTTTAAATTTGAGTTGACTACTTCTTCTTGCAATTTACCCTTTGGGTGTGGCCAGTCCTGCTGTGACGTGGGGGGTGGAGAAGCCCCTCATTCACCACATGCACATGGACGAGTTGAAACCGATTGGAACTGGTTTGGGATCGTATCGGCTGCAGGTGCACGGGATAAAGATCGGCTAGAGATTGGTTTCACGAAACCACTTGGAACGCCAAGCTTAAGCCGATGTTAAACCACTTGGTGTTGCCTTGTGCACGGGATCGGATCAGATTCACGTACTGTGCATGTATCAACAAAACCAAAAACGCAGTTTGTTCTTTCATGTGGACTTCCAAACACAGCAGAATGCACAACATGTACGTGAATGCGTCAAACTCCTCGAACACCATCTTTGTATGCCGTCAGATAGTTTGTTTATTGTAGGAATAGTGCAGAGCCCATAGAAGATGTGCCAGAGTATTACGTTTTTGTTTAGACCCCCTTATTGTTTAAGTGGGTAATAGTATCAGGTGAAAGGAGGAGGCTATGTAAATAGCCTACATTTGCACTGACTGTAAGATTTTCTTTTAGCCACTGTTTTGCGATGTGGGATAACCGGAATGAGAGGTGAAAAGTTCAGTCTCCTTTACGTGTCATCTGTATGCACTGTAGGCATATGTGTGCAGTGCTGTAGATTGCTGTTGCGTATCTTGCCTGCGTAGCAGCTTTGTTGTGGGCAAATGTTTACTCGTGTTATGTCCATTATTGTAGTTATGTTGTTAGTCGCGTTATAGCAGCTAAGGTTGTAAATCCTATCAGCCTGGGTCGTCATGGTTTGACCGATATCTTTGGCATTTTTTGCCCGAACAACACGAAACGTGGCACTGCATACACTGGTAACATTATGATGACGCTCTCCAAATTTGAGATCAAGCGGATGAGTGGTTCGAGAGTTATGCGTGGAACAGACGTTCCTTGCATTAAAAGATAATAATAGAAAGATAGAAGTTGACTACAGCGCATGGCTTATCACATGGCTGCCGTGGCACTAGTTACCAAGACAGCCACATGTAATGTTATTTTCATTGCATCTGAAATCATTTGACGTAGGATTTAGCGTCTACTTATTGTGACTTCTACTAGCGTCAAATTCATAGCATGACAGGCTAGTCACTGTCTGACAGCTAGCACCACCTTAACAAACTTTTGACCGCACGGGTAAACCTATTTAGCTAGTAATAATCTGTTTAATATGGCAGGGGCGTTGTAGTCTTTTTGATTGCTGTTACACTCACAACTTAATTCTGTAGGCGTCCATGAATTTACTTTGTTGTTCGTCATGTGTGTAGCTGACATTTTAAGTGTGGTGTACCCGTGTGTGTGCGGGCGTGTGGCAGTGTTGTTCAAGTTCACTAGATTTGTTTACTAGTGTTTATTGTTCATGTGTAGTTCACGTATCACGTATTTTCATATTATTCATCTTCAAGTTTAAGTTAATCGTTGTGTTGTAAATATAGATTGACACTTTGTGGTGTTAAACAACTATAGGCCTATATCTAATTTACCATTCATTAGTAAAATAATGGAGAGAATAGTTTTTAATCAATTGAATACATTTCTGACATCAAATGGTTGCCTTGATGATTTTCAATCAGGCTTTCGTTCCAATCACAGCACAGAAACAGCTATTACTAAAGTAATGAATGACATACGACTGAACTCTGATGCTGGCAAATCCTCAGTTTTGGTGCTCCTTGACCTTAGTGCGGCATTTGACACTGTTGACCATGACATCTTACTGCATAGACTTGAGCATTGGGTTGGTCTTACTGGTATAGCTATCAAATGGTTTGAATCATACCTAAAACAAAGAAGTTTTTATGTTTCCATTGGATGTTACACCTCATCAGCTATGCCTCTGAACTGTGGAGTCCCCCAAGGTTCCATTTTAGGGCCACTACTCTTTAACATTTATATGCTGCCACTTGCACAGATTATTAGGAATAACTCAATTAAGTACCATAGTTATGCTGATGACACACAGTTATATCTAGCCTTGTCACCTAACGATTTTGACCCTCTTAAATCCCTCTACACCTGCATTGACCAAATTAACAGCTGGATGTCTCAAAACTTTCTACAGCCCAACACAGATAAAACTGAGATAATTATATTTGGGAATAATCAGCAAAGGCATAACATTGACACAATACTTAAAACTAAAGGACTCAAAGCAAAGGACACAGTCAAAAATCTTGGTGTCCTTATTGATTGTGATCTCACATTTAACAGTCATATGAAAGCCATCACAAAGTCCGCATTCTACCATCTCAAAAACATCTCCAAGCTTAGGGGTCTAATGTCTAAGCAAGATCTTGAAAAGCTGGTACATGCCTTCATCTCAAGTAGAGTCGATTACTGCAATAGCCTCTTCACTGGCCTTCCCAAAAAGAATATCAAACAGCTCCAATTAATACAAAATGCAGCTGCAAGAGTTCTTACAAGAACAAAAAAATTGATCACATCACCCCAATTTTAAGGTCTCTGCACTGGCTCCCAGTGAGATACAGGATTGACTTTAAGGCCTTACTACTACTGTTCAAGTCACTTAATGGGAAGGGTCCCAGTTACATACTTGATATGTTTCAGCCATATACCCCATCTAGGTCTCTGAGATCCATGGATAGAAATCTATTGACCATACCTACTGTAAAAACAAAGTGTGGTGAGGCAGCCTTTAGCTATTATACAGCAAAGCTCTGGAACCAGCTTCCAGAGGATGTAAAGAATGCCCCTACTGTAGAGAGTTTTAAAAGCAGACTCAAGACGAAACTTTTTTCTGATGCCTTTTCCTAATTTTTATTTTTATTTTTATGTTTTATTTTTTATTTTATTTTCATTCTTCTTCTTCTTCTTCTTCTTCTTCTTCTTCTTCTTCTTCTTCTTCTTCTTATTATTATTATTATTATTATTTTAAAGGTTTTGCTTTATTTTAAATTGTATTTTACTTTTTAAATCTTTAATTGTATTTTATTTTAAAATTTGTGTAAAGCGCATTGAAGTGCATTTATGTATGAAATGCGCTATACAAATAATTTTGACTTTGAGTTTTGACTTTGACTTCATAGAAAAACTACCGAAAGTAGCATAGCCTGCAGCACGCACAAGAAAATCTGACCTGACCATAGGCTACAAAGGGAGATTTAGATTTTTTTGTCGCAAATTTAGCGTCGGTATTCTTTCTTGTCTATGTGTAGTATGACAGTGTTTAATAAGCTATAGGCTATTTTAATGTCACATTTTGGCTGCTGATGTATGTGGTACACTTTGGCAGAAGAGGCTATCCTATCTTTAATGCAAACATCGAACTACTTGTGCATGGCCCGTGAGTCATGGAGGTGGCCTTTCCTTTTATTCTTAAACCATGTTAAAATTGCATGTTCGTCAGCCCAATTTTCAAAATTTCTCGGGGGAAAAACCCCCACAAAACAATTACTCTATGTTATATAAACCCCGAATGTTCTACATAGGCTACCTAGCGACACCCCTGGGCTGAAGTCAAGACCATTAATTGATCAATATATGTATAGCCTTCTGTCCTGTTGGGGTTTTTTGGCAGTTTGCTCCCTCTCTCTGTCATACACACACTCTTGCGTGCAGCTCTGAAGCTCTGATATGCTCGGCAAGCATATTTCCTCTGACCTAGCACCACAGAACGTGCACTTGTTTGTGTTCAGTGTTTTTCATAGTGCTTTAGTACAGGTGCAAGCAAGCAAACATGTTCAGTTGCGTTTCCATCATGACTGACATGACTGATAGCATTATGTGTGTGTCCGTGTATAGTGTAAAGCCTCTGCTACGCATCATGTCTGACCTAAAATTTCGCTGAACCCCCTGATTATGGGCCCCCCCTTGTTCAAACACGTTCCGCGGTCTATGATGCCAGCAATCACAGTAACTGCTAACAACTAAGTCTGCGCCCACCATTAATACAAATTAAGCCGTAAAATTACCAACATGACAAGTAACCATAACAAGCAAGTCAATATAATTGCCATGTGAATAAGGTACTGTCATGACCCTTCTTGGTTACTAAGGCTGCCTGTGGTATGGCTATTTTCTCTGTCCTTTGCCGACTGTATGTTGTAGGTGCTGAATGCTGCAGGTATGTGGAATCCAGTCTTAATCGTTGCCTGGTCTGTGGGTTCCTCAAAAGGGGGAAGTTCTCCAGTGGGGCCTCCTTTTGCCTTGGCCACTGTCACCTGTGTTTTTGGAACTCCAGCTCTCCAGCCGTTCTTTTTGTTTTGTTTGTTTTAGAGCACATGACTAATTACTCTACAACTTTCTTTCTTAAGCTTTCATCTATACTGACTGCATTCATTGTACCTACTTAATTCATTAATAAAGTTACCTGTGAACTATTGTAACTATGTTATGTGTGCATGGCTCAACACAAATGCAGAAGCACCTTGGTAAAAGATTTAAGTTACAGTTTTTCACAAAATAAAGTTTTGTAATAAGCATCAGTTTTTCATTTTTATCTAACAAATCGATATAAATGTATTCACTTTATTAGTGGGACTGTCAAGACTCTTTACATTCAAACATCCAAGTACATTTACTTAACTTAATTGTGGACATGGTGTAGTGCAGGTCAGCCAACATGTTCTTGGCTTCATAAACAGCTGGGGAGAAGCTGAAGCGCTTGCTGGCATGCATCAGTATGTGATTGTGAAAGGATTTCAAATCCAAATGATTCCACACACACACACACACACATATATATATGGCTGTTAATTTTCTCTCTCCTTTTCTGATCGTCCTTGTTCCTTATCCTTTGCTCCTGCACCGACAGCTTACCTTTTGCATCCTGTAATTAGCTTTTTTGAGGCATATCAGTGCACTTACATAAAGCTGTTAAAATTTACATTTTCTAAGCAACACATTTGTGCCTTGTTTGTGATTTTAGAAATAAATCATTGGATAAGCCAAACCAATAGAGTTGAAGATTGGGTCCTCTGCACCTGTATTGTGTGTGTGTGAGAAAGCAAGAACAACAACGAAAATAAAAAAACAATTAAAATTGTCAGTGTGTGGTTTGCATGGACATCATGGACCGCAGTAATTTTAAAATCCTAGCTACACACCAGGCTGGTTGATTCTCATCATTCTTACACTGCAGGTTTAATTGTCCATAATGGTCACATGGCTTATTGCTCTGAGCCAAATAATACGCAGTATGAGACACAACAAACGGTCTCACATTGGTTCTGGCATGACTGTCTCTCCAGTTCCTGTGAAGCAATGTTTACGCAAGGCATGCAGAATTGTCAGACATCTCTCTTCCAACATAAACTCTTTTCCCTTCTAACCTTTGAGATGTGCTTCAGGGGCCTGCAGTTCAGGACCAGCCTGCTCAGAAGCATTTTTTCCCATAGCTGTCAGCTGATAAACAGTTCGGTCCAGAAAAATATGGACAGTGATACAAATGTTAATTTTGGTTCTGTATTGCCACAATGGTTTTGAAATGCACTTTAAGTGTAGCCTTCCAGCTTTAATGCAGTGGTTGACCACGGAGGTGGTTAATCCCTAACTTAATGGACCAGACTCTCCCACTTTGTGTAAACTGTAAAACTATTGCAACTACTGCATTTGAACAATTGCAAATGTTTGTATGCAAAATACATGCTAAATTTAAAGTTCAATGTCCTCACTTTCAGCCCTTTTACTGAGATATTCAGTACAGCTACCTGCTTGAAAAAGTGTGATAAGAACAGTTGGTTTTGTGAATAGCTGGAACAAATATGAGCTGGATTACTCACCTGTCATTGGACAAAAATATTCTATAAAAATATTAGGAACTTCAGTCATATTGATGCACAATTCCCTCATTTCAAGGAAAGTAATTACACAAATAATGTAATTGAAAATAAGATGTTCATTTAAAAAAAAAAAAAATTGCAAGCTAACTGACATGATGCTGGGTTTCAAGTGGTTTATATTTTGAAATCCTAGTTGTAAATTGTGTTTGTTATTACTTTAAATAAAGGTGGTTTGTATTGTTAAAATGCCATTGCAAATGAGTTTTCTTTCGAGCATATTTAGGTAATGCGACAGGACCCATACACTCAGCGATTTAGCTAGATTAGTTCCAGTTTGTGTGGACCAAAAGATATAATACGTATGATTATCTGGGAATATCTGAGCCAGTATTAGGCCATAGGGGTATTTTACAGTGTGTTGGCCAGAAGTGGGCCCACACTGAGGCAACGGAGAGGCCCAAAGCTCGGCCGGGCAAATTTTGCAGTTCCTTCATGCAGGGGTGTTAGAGGCGGAGTCCAAATTCCAAAGGGATGAATTTTCTCCAACGTCACTATGGGTCGGACAACAGGTTCTTGATTCACATCGAGGTCTCCCACTCGTCGATTTTGTTGTTTTACCTGCATAATTTAACCAATGTTTCACAACGATCGATTCGAATTTGTTTGAGGATATCTATCCGGAACTTAAAACAAATACGCACTACCCGATGAAGAAAGGCTAAAGTTGTAGAAGCTGAAAAAACTTGGAACGTCACTGAGATGCTTAGCTGATAGCTAGCGAAGCTATATGTCGCTAGCACGAGAACTTCCTTGGAAAACTTCTCTGGCGAAAGTCACGTAGTTCACAGCAACAGGTCAATATCTGACAAAAACCTCGTACATACAAACGGTCAGGCTGTATATTTGGAGCATCTGGGTCGCAACTGTTTCTATAGTGATAATTAAAATGTAAATTGTTAAGTAGGGTAGCCCTACTCAGTTAACAAAGTGTTAATTTACTCTTCCTCATTTTGCCTATCGTATGAACTAAAGTCTTTTGGATTACAGGAATTACAAGAAGATTTCCTGCGAGCCACGGTCAAAGATTTTGTTTTTGTTAGAGGTTAAGCAATTTACTCTTCAACGCCAAGATGATGCCGGTGAGTTTAATGCCAGGAAATTGTTTCCTACAGCCAATTCACTTTTCGCTGCATTTGTAAATATTGTGACAGTCCTAGGGTAGCAAATTTGTTACTGTTGCTAGCCTCATCTACAGTACTAGCAGATGAAACCTTTGATAATGGCAGTTAAGTCAAGAACCAACGTAAGGTAACCCCACCTTTCTAGCAAGTAACCCTTCTTAATTTCGTTGTTTATTTACACATGACATGCTGAAGTCACGTAGTTCAGCTGAGAAGTCTCCAGCGAACGTATAGGTTAACTAAACAAGGATCCAAACTGGTGTAAGGACGAGGAAGAATCCATTGTGTCAAAGTTGCTGTATGATTCGTATTGCATCTCCGACTTTTTTCTCTACAATGCCAGCCGAAAAAAATATAGTTCAGGCCCATATTATAGTAATTATACTAGAGTACTAGTTTACCGTACCACTTATTCCATGCTAGCAAAAAGCCTGTATTATACTATAGTGGTGGCCTACCATAGTTTTTTTACTACAAGAAATTTTACAGAAACCTCACTGATATGTTTTATGGTTACCACGGGCAATTTTCGTCTTACAGTAACTTGGCCTACCTAGTACCAGCCCACACCACTTTTTTCTGCAATGAAATAAGTATAGAATGTTACATACCTGAAATTTAACAAAGTTAAACATAGAAAACAAAGACCTAAATAAATCTGCCAGAAATGGCAGCTTCACTTTTTGAATGTGCTGCATCTGAAATGGAGACAAACACACACAGTAACAAGGGATGAGTCTGATTACATCTGTATACAAGAAGTTGATATAAGTGTCAGTTTTATGCAGTAAAGTAAATGCCATTTCAAGAATTCTTGGGGCAGTAGGCTATGGCCTAATAGATACTCAATCAGGTTTTAACATCTAGGTGTTTCTGTTATTCCCATGTGGATGCAAACTGCACTTGACTGCTGTACAGTTTAAAATGTGGAAAACCATAAACAAATGGGCCACATCCCTGCTCTTTCTGATTGTTGTAGTATAATGGATAGGTGTTAGTACCACTACAGGTGTTTGTGCTGTCACAGGTGTTGGTGCTCTAGATGGTTCAGGTGTTTGTGCAAGGAGATGATTGGGAAGAACCACTGTTTCTGGCCAATTGCTGGTAGCACTAAAAAAAACAATACAGGACAGTAACATGATATACATGTAAAATAGGTCACAACCTAGATTTAAGTTTTTTAAGTATATTTTATGACGTTTGTTTAGTTATAACTTTCCAGTCAAGGAAAGTTGAGACAGGTCAGTGACGTCTGTTTGTCTATATGCTGATGTGAGCACCAGTGTTTGATCTGGGGGAGTGGTCCTCTACAACATTTCTACTTCCAAAGAAGTCTTCAGCTATGATGTTAGCTATAATGGTAGTCTAGCCGCAGTGCAATTTTTTTTTCTGTAAAGCTAGATCCCAAGCTATGTGGGAAAAACACCTTTTAAACTCTAATTACTTGACATAGTTTTCTTTTTGAAATATATTAATTCGGAAGCTAGTAGTGCAGGGTTCTCCAACTTTTGAGACCTCACACCTATACAGACACACACACAAAGTGCTGTGCGTTGGGTTTTTTCCATTGTCTAATTCTAGCCCTGGGAAGGATTATTTGGTCAGGACCCCTAGTGGGCTTTCAAAGAAAAATTGTTTTGCAGTGTGATGATTTCCATTTCAATCTCATCAGCATTCAAGCTGATGACTACACCTTATTGTTCAGAAATATATGTGATGGCACCTTGCATGAAAGGATTAACAATGGCAGGGTTTCCATCCAACTTGTTAATGCGCATTTCAGTTATTCTAATAGAAAAAAATCCACACTTGAAATGCGCATTAATCATCTTATTTGGGGGTCAAGCACAGCCACTGATGTGAATCTGGTTAAGCCGAGTTACAATAAATGCGCATAACTAATGCAAATAAGTTGAATGGAAGCAGACTAATGAATACAACCCAATGCTGCAGTTTATCAAAGTCATGAAATCATTTATCAAACTCTTTCCTGAGCTTTTCTCAATGAGCTCAGTGTGCTTTTCTACAGCCCCATCTAACATTGCCAATGCAGGGTGATCAACTTTCAGAAATGATCACAGAAATGGAAAGTGGAGGAATTTCTTACTTTCTTAATTTCTCCCTTTCTTACTATTATTTGCCTTTTCCTGCAGATGTTTCTGACCGTGTACCTCAGCAACAATGACCAACACTTCACAGAGGTGCCCATAACTCCTGATACTATGTGTCGTGATGTGGTGGAGTTGTGCAAGGAGCCTGGAGAGGTGGATTGTCACCTGGCAGAGATGTGGCGTGGATCAGGTGACTTTTTCTAATTGTTAATCATCATATTATGAGTAGATCTAAGCACAACTTTGTCCCATCACTTGGAGAGTTTTATACTTTCTTGAATGTTTTCACCCTTAAAAACTTATAATGGTTTGGATAGTTGATTGGGAAATTTTGAGATCTTCATAAAAAGAATATGAAAGTTATACAGGCTAGTCAACCATTTAATAGCATGCTCGAAAAAGATGAGGCTACATACCAACATTTTGCCAACTTTTTAAAGGTCCGGTATGTAAGAAATCACAAGTAGTAATCATTGTATTGATATATTACCAGAAATTAAGGAAGCGTTTACATTGAAATATTGATTTCACTGAGAAGAATAAAATCGCCTTTTCATTGAACAATAAAATTCCTGTTTGTTGAACTTAATTTACAGCCCACAAATTCTGTTTATTTATTTATTTTTTAGTTGTTTTCCTCATCACAAAAAACAGGGTATAGCTTGAGCTAGTTGTAGTGAACTGGAAGCTTTAATCAGAAGTATGTATTGATGTGGTGAAGTAGTTGCATTAATGCTTATGTTTGTATGGTTGTCTGCAGAGCGTCCAGTGGGTGAGGGGGAAAGGATGTTGGATCTGCTGCAGTCCTGGGGCCAGCAGAGGGCTGAGGTGCGCTTCCTCCTGCGCCACAACCGAGCACCCAGCTATGACTCAGGTCAGTGGTGCATGGCTTTCTTTGGGATGTACAGAAGTATCCCCATAATGCCTTTCCTACAAGATTGGAATAATGTAAAATTTAAGCTTTTGGTATTTATAGCCCCATAGTGTAGCATTTAAACTTACAAATCTGTCTTGTTTTGTCCGAAACTGTCCTCCTGTTGTGCTTGACAATCCGTTTACTGCGTTTTGTACATCACTTTGTACAGTGTAAACTGTATTTAATGTGCTTTATAAATACATTTTGATTACTTACTTTACTATATTTCTTACTGTTTCTTGTAGGCAGTTCCAGAAGCTCGGAGCACAAAAAGAATGGGATGAAAGGCCCACTGGATAGAAGGATGGAGAATGGGGTGAGTCATCAAGTACAGGTTGCATTGTTTTAGTAGCTGACCTTTCACAAACTAGTTCTTCTTAACCTAAGCTAGTTCAGAATGACCCATAGTCATATCTAGATACACACATGTTTGGGAAATCATTTTAGTTAAAGTAAGAACTGCTTTAGGCATGAAATATACTTGCTGCTAACATCGCATGTGTGTGTGCATCATGGCTGCCATATGTACCCTGCCTTTGATTGGTGCTGATTGATGCATGTTGATGGAAAAATGTGGCATGCGTAGGATACAATATTGACACACACAGGCCTCTGCTATCATGTGTAGTTGTGTGAAGTGCTGCAGCAAGTCTTTGTTGAAAACACAGCTGGCTGTGTTTAGGTATTCCTGGTCAAACTGTAATTAGTGATACAGCCCTGCTGGTATTCTTGTACAGCATATGCTGATGGCTCTTGCCCAAAAAGTAAGTCTAACAGTCTCGGTCTCCTCCTCCTCTTCTCTCTCTTGTTCCTCGCCTCTGGAACCTCCTGTACAGGTGACTGCTCCACGCATGGACATGACCCTGGCAGAACTGCAGGAGATGGCAGCTAGGCAGCAGCAGCAGATCGATGCTCAGCAGCAACTCCTGGCCTCCAGGGTACTTACAAGAGCCTTACAAGAAACTTGTATTTAGGACCGAGCTGTCCTACTGTGTTTTTTGCATTTTACCCTCATGACACCTTTACATTTTATGGGTGAAAGCTGAGACTTCTGAAAACAGCAACTTTGTGTTGCTGTGTGGACAAATGGGGGAAAAAGCTTTTAAAAATGTGATGGTGCAATCCCAACCTTACAAAACCATATTTTAACCGTGAGGTCCGACCACAAGTTTGCTGCTAAAAGTTGTCAGGGCGATTTACATAATTGACGGTGCACAGATTACCCAGTGCCAATTTGTGATTGCTAAATGGGTTACATTTTGTTTTACTGTCCCAGTAAAATAAACAGTATGTAACAATATAAAGAAGGTGTAACAATATGTAACATTATGTACTTACACTGTCCCTTGGGGTTAGTGTTAGGTATTTTTAGTGTAAGTACATAATATTACATGTACATGTTTAATGTATTAATGTATTGCAAGCTAGCTTGTGTGTTTTATTACTAATACTGTATGGTTAAAATACCTGACTGTAAGAACCAGTGTGTATAAATTTGGATGGCCACCATTAACCAGCTATTAAGGTAAACCGAAGCTGCTACCTTTTAAAAATTACTTTTAAAATCTGTTCAGGAGCAACGCTTGCGCTACCTGAAGCAGCAGGACCAGAGGCAGCAGCAGCAGGCCTTGGAGCAGGAGAAGCTGCAGAAGCTGCGAGAGAATGTGGAGAAGCAGGAGAGTCGCCTGAAGAAGGTGCGGGCCCTTAAGGGCCAGGTGGAGCAGAAACGCCTCAGCAACGGAAAGTTGGGTGAGTACCAGAGCAACCTGGGAAGGGTATATTGTTTTCACATTTTAAAAAAATTGAAATTCACCTTGTTTTTAGTCTGTGGAGGACTTTATTGAAGTACCATAACCTGGGCATTTTTTCCCTTTACCGGTAACATGTCTGTGTGGTTGCTTGTCACACTAAAATCTTTACAGCCCTGTAAATAGATAAATACATGAATAAACAAATAAATAAAGATCAGGCACACCCCTTCAGTACCAGGTAAAAAGCCTAGGGGCGCTACATTAAGTACTAGGGATTTAAGTACTGTTTAAGTGGATTTGGTAACTGTACCTAGTGAAACCCAGATTACTCTCAACCCTTGAAGTGAATATGTACAAAATGTCCAACAACTGTTTAAAAAATAATGTGACCAGTACTGTAATTTACTGCTCTTCTGCCCCTGGTTCAAAAAATAAATTGCATAATGTATTGGTGCTCTGATGGAGTGGTCACTTCTGGCTTCACTGATCTTGATTTTGCTTGTATTGCAGTGGAGGAGATAGAGCAGATGAACAGCCTGTTTCAGCAGAAACAGCGGGAGCTGGTAGTGGCAGTCTCCAAGGTTGAGGAGCTAAGCAGACAGCTTGAGATACTGAAGAACGGCAAAATGGACCCATTCCACAACAACCAGAGCTCTGTCGCTGAACTCGACTGCCTATACAAAGAATTGCAGGTGAAATAAATGAAATGAAACTTGTTTCACTACCTTCAGGAAATTACTGATGATGGTTAGGTGCAAATTGCCTGCCATGGCAAAAGAAAATGAATAAGTGAAAATCGCTCAATAAATTAGAGAAGGTGTATATAATTTGTTTGTAGTTATGCCCATTCAAAGCTAATTTGACCTGAGATTCGCATCAGCGAGCATTTCCATCACCCGTTAATCTATTTGGGAAATGGACGCGCTGCCACAAGAAGTACAGTTTGAGCAGCCCTGTAGCATAATGTATTATTGAACAGCACTTACTTTGATGGGCATGGTTTGATTGGGTGTCTGTGCCTTTCTAACAGCTAAGGAACAAGTTAAACCAAGAGCAGAATGCCAGGCTTCAGCAGCAACGGGAGAACCTGAACAAGCGCAACCAAGAGGTGGCCGCCATGGACAAGCGTGTGAGTGAGCTCAGAGAGCGCCTCTGGAAGAAGAAAGCAGCTCTGCAACAGAAGGAAAATCTGCCCGTGAGTACATAAAATGCTCTTGTATGTTATCAGGTGAACAGGTCTAATGTCTCGTCCACAGGCACAAAATGTGGCTCCTATACCAAATTTCTCGTGTAAATATGTATGTCGTTAGTACCATATTAAAAACCTCCCCAGTAAATTGCAATCAATATTCAGATGTTGTTTGGGGAAAATCAACTGAAATAAAGAGCTTGTGCCAGCCACTGTTCCTGTTGCATTATCATTTACCTCTATAGAATATACAATATGTCCCTCTTGACAGCCATCTGGTGTAGGTGGAGGGGATTGTCTAACTGAACCAGTTTCATGCAGACAGTTTTATGAGGTATTCATTTAAACTATGCTCATACTTCCCACTTCCCATATCTGCAAACTCTTGAAGAACAATCGAGGATGTTACCCTTGCATTGTAGTCTTTGCCATGTTTTATTTTACCTTCTGGATGGAACACCAAATTACATTTTTAATGGACACTTGCAAATGACATCATTATAAACTTGATAAGCCTCTTCATTCAGATATTGCTTTTGTATATTTTTGTCCAAGTAGATAAATTAACTACTATAAATAAAATTTATATAAATTAAATTTTTAAATCAGTGCTACACCGTGAAAGGCATTTAGTTATTTTCAGGCCCCCTGACAAGATTACTGTTAGTCAACACATATTTTGAGGTCATTCAGTTGTGCTTCTGCACTAGTAACTACACCACAACCTGGCAGCATTTTAACGCTGTAGGCAAACGGTACATAGTCCAGGAATTACAGAGTCATTTCCTTGTCTTTTTTGGAATGCAGAATGTAATTAAAAAAAAAACGTAAATAGAGTTAAAAAACAAAGTAAAGTCATTTTCTGCTGTGTATATATTATTTGTGTGCGCTGTGCAGGTGTCCACTGTTGTTCAGCAGCCGCCACCTGGATCTCGTGTGGCGGCAGTGGGTCCCTACATTCAGTCCTCCACGATGCCTCGTGGACACGGCAGGCACGACATTCTTGTGAAGCCCGCTTACTTGGATGGCTCTTCAACCCTGCCAGCACCCGACAGGACCACTCCAGAGCTCAAGTCCATAGGTAAAGAACATTTTCACACAGGCAAACTCCCAACAAATAATTGGCCCATTGCTTCTTGTTGCCATAATTTAACCACATTCAGAGGGGACCTTTAGTGCATTGGAGGGGCAGACCTTGCAGGAGTTGTTAATAAGTAGTTGCATTAATTAAAAAGTAGTACCGATCCAGTATGTTTAGCGTTGATATAAAATATTTGTGATGGGGGTTTGATTCATGCTTGTTGTCTGGCTGTTCACACATGCATCAGGAGGAGTGGGTTGTGGAATCTCCCCAGCATCATCCACTGATGTCAGCTCTGAAGTGGTTCTGAGCTCTGAAGGTAGAGCTGGAAGTAGGCTGAAGTAGTGTGTGTCTGATCTTTCAGGGTGTTTCCCTACCTACTTTGTTTCGATTTAAGACCTGAATCAGAACAAAGTATTTCCCCTGTCCCTAGGTTTGCTTTTGATGATGTGTGATATGATTTAGCACTGAATAAATGGCTTGTACAGTGCAGTGAAATAGATAGCTAATGCCAATTCTGATGACGGCTTTAAAAGTAATTTTTTGCCCCTGGGGGAAACTGCCTGGTCAAGGCAGGAAGCACGCATTGTCGAGATTTTAAATACATGTGCATTGTAAAATACAGAATTTGTTGGTGTACACTACTGTAAATTTGAGTTGGTATGCCCTTCCTGAGCCAGGTCTGAATGAGAGTAAAAGAGGCCCTTAATCTCATCCTGTCTTCAGTGTCTCTAAATGAGCAGACTTGTCAATTGTTACTGACATGTTCTCCAAAGAAGCCTTTCAGATATGTGCACATATACAACAACCCTGTTGTTGTCCGATGGTACGCACAATAGGGCTTCTCATGCTGTCCTCTCTTCTGTACCTCTGTTGATATACTAGCTTGTATGAGAAGGACAGTAGTTTAAAGTTAACAATTACTGTTTATTTTAACTAGTCTCTTGTGATGTTGCATTCAACCATTTTCATGTGCCGATTCAAAATAATTGGACAAGAACAGATTGTAGAGAAAAAATTAGACCGAAGGGAAGAAAATGAGAAGAGAGGAAAAGACTATGAAAAGCTACCAAATGCATGGATGTAGTGGTGCTTTTGACAGGGAGTTTTTCCTTCATCTCTAGTTATGTTTAAGGGTATTTTTTGGCTCAACATTAATCCCCTTTTGTGTTTGTTTTGTCCCCTCTTGCTTTTTTTTAGAAGCACTGTTCTTATTTAAACCTTTGAAAGAGTTACGGGCAAAGAGGAAAGGTATAGGTGCTTTGTGCAGTCTTGGCAGTTTGTGAGTTCTCTGCTTTACTGGGATGTCTTGCTTCACATCCTGCTGGTCTTCTCAGGCTGCCAAAATAAATGCTGTTTGTCTGCAGCATTACTACCTCGGAAATGCTGACGGTGTGCTCTTTGTGTTGTTTCCAGCAAAGGTGGAAAAACTGGTTTAAGAAAGTAAAGGTTCTGCCATGTATTCCTTCTGCATGTGTTTTTAACACAAATACTTTTACTTATTAACTGATCTACCTGGCTGATGAGTTGTGCTTATTAGGACCAGTTGGTTCATTGATTTTGCTGGAACAAATGTGTGGCAGGACTTTTACTTTCTGCACCCAGGATGTCCACTTCTGGTTTCTAAAAATGCAGTTTTGATTTTCATTTAAAAAAAAGGTGTTAATACTCAAGCATAGTATCTGGCATCATGGCACTTTATAAGCAGATAAAGTGATGTATATTGACAACAGAATTTCAGTGGTATGCATGGTTGCTGCATTTTTAGGTTAATGTACTGTTTAGGCATAGGGTTCAGCCAAAATTGTTCAGTGTGAAGATGTTGCAAACTACTGTCATGATTACCTACCATATTCTACTGTGTGCTGTGAGCTTGCAACGAAAAATTTCCCCTCTGTACCAAGCATAAGTGTGATGCTTGTTCTATTGTTTTTCATTACTCTGAAAGGGGATCACCTTTTAAAAGAGGTTCTCGTATGCTCATGTTCATAGCATTAATTTTGAGGGGCTTCTAAATTACATTATCATGCTTGAATGATCCATCACGGTTCCATATTTCTTCTTACATTGTACATTTCTATTTAGAGTCATCCTTTCAGTTAAGAGTAGTCATGAAGGCAGTCCAATTCTCCTGCTGCCAGTGGTTTGACAGACAATGGAAATGCTGTATCATAGGTGGACATGGCACCAGGTGAACTGCTGGAGGAAAATGACTGGCATTGTAATGACACCTTTGTCAGGAAGTGAGAAAAGTCACTTCAGTGGAATATAGTTACTCTGTCAGGCTTGTCCTTCGGGATTTGTAGTTAAGCACAACTTTCACATATACCAAAACTATACAACCCATGAAACAAACAGTGGTGAACCAGAAATGCATACGAGATCCACTTTAAGCTTTAACGTAGGTAGGTCTTCAGATGGACATTGGTCAAGTAGTGTTATGATGGTCAGTATTTTGTTCTGATGCTCCCTAGGTGTCCAGCCACCAAAGGCGGCCAATTTGTCAGACCAGAGCACCGCAAGAACAACCTCCCCCCTTCCCAGGTCAAATACCCACACCACGGAAGAGCAAGGTAATCCTTAGTTCTTGCCAACCTATTTCACTGCCTTACAGAGGTGAAGATCCCAAGTTCAGGACGTAAAAACCCTGCCATGTATTCCTTCTGCCTGTGCATTTAACATGGCTGATTTGCAGAGTTGTATAAAGTAGAAGTAGAAGTACTGTTTTGGATGTAATTACAACACAAGTAGTACGGTACTACCCAGTTGCAACTGCATAATACCATACTACCAGTGTTGTAATTACATCCAAATGAGTACTTCTACTTCTACTTTTACTTTATACAACTCTGCTGATTTGACTAATTATCTGATCTACCTTTCTAATGATCTGTGTGCTCATTAGGATCAGCTAGTTCAGAAAGTGGTTAGATAAAATATGTGGCACAGTTGTTACTTTCTCAACCCTGGATCTTCACCTCAGCTGCCTTTGTTTTTAGATGCTGTTGAATTCCCTGCAAGTTACCTGTACTGTTGTAATGCTAATAACTTTTTTTGTCCTCATTGGAGAAGATGACAGTGAGGTACTGAAGCGAGGTGGGCAGGACAGGAAGGTGCGCCCTTTCTCAATGTTTGAATCCACTGAGCTGCCTATGACCGAAATGCCAACTGCTTCCCTCCGCAAGAACCAAAGCAGCGAGGATCTAGTGAGGGATGCCCAGGTAGGCTTTTATTCCCTTTAATCACCTCTTTGCTCTCTGTGTGCATAGTATTTTGTCTTTCTAACCATTTTTGCTTTTAAGTTCATGAGTTTTCATGAGTTTTCCATTCTACATAGATCTACACAATTTTCATTCTTGCAACCCTGTGACCACCAACCAAATGTGACTCATAGGGGGATCACAGGAATCATAAGGCCCTAATTGTGAATGAATCACATGTGGTGATTTTTGTTGTGGCACAGTGCCATATTGCTGTTTGTTAATGAACGGTGTGAGGTTGGTTACACAAAGAAAAACTGACTTTTTTTTTTTGTGCCAGCAGGTGGTTGGAAAGAAGGTTCCTCCTCCAGTCCCCAACAAACCCAGGCAGGTCAACCTTCCTCCAGGCTCCCAATTATTATACGGCAAGCAGGCCTATCACACCAGTACATTCCCAGGCAAAGGTCACATCCAGCAGCCACCTGCTGGTCCACCTCCCCCCTCATTGCAGAGCAATACTCTGCCCCTGCCCTCAAAGCAGGAACCCCCACCAGCGGCCGCAGTTCGTCCCTTCACGCCAGAGCTCCCCATGGGAAAAGAGGGTAACGGACTTCAAAAGCCACAGTCTGGCGCTGCAAGTTACATCTATAAGATGTACATAGGCGAAGCGTCCCAGCCGGGGGTACAGGGAGCTTTAGCGAGGTCCCAGAGCCGCAGCAACAACAACTTTGTCAGTGGTAAGCCAGAATTTATTTTAATGATTTTTCCTCACAGCATTTTGTTAAACACTGCCTGTGGTTTTAAGCGAAATGTATATGCAGCAGCAGTAGCTTTACACGTTTGATAAGTTGGACTGACACAGGCTTGGCAGGCTAATTAGAATATTGGTTTGTGCTGCTCTCCGCTCCAATGAATGTAAAATATGTTCATTTCTGTTGACATTGCTACTCTACACTCTACAGTGTATGGGAAGCCAGTCATCTCGGGAGGGTCCCAGACATCTCCTTTTCAGCACCCAGAAAATCCTTACCTGGATCGACCTGGTGGTGTCAGCAACGCTTCAGACACGGAGGTAGATCACAACTCTGTTGCCCCCGCGGCCCCTGAGGGCCAGGAGACGGAGCGAATCCCACGGCCCCTCAGCCCCACCAAGCTGCTACCCTTCATCTCCAACCCTTACCGACACCAAAGCGATGTGGACCTGGAGGCTCTGCGCAAGAAGCTCTACAACGCACCGCGCCCCCTGAAGAAGCGCAGCTCCATCACCGAGCCAGAGGGTCCTGCGGGGCCCAACATCCAGAAACTGCTTTACCAAAAAACCACCCTGGCTGCCATGGAAACCACGGCTTCTGAGCCAGGTTACCCGCCAGGCGTTGTTGAAGAGGGTAAAGAAAATTCCAGCGTGACTCCAGCAGCTGTGGTTGAGCTCTCTCCCTTAGACAGTGGCCCGAGTGTGGTTCCAGAGGAAACCTTGCTTGAGCCACCTGCAGTATCATCGTCATCCATCCCCGAGACTGAAGGGGAAGACTTTGTGCCGCCGCCCCCACCGCCTCACCCTGCACCACGTCCGGACATTTCTCTCCTGCCCCTACCTCCACAGGTGACGCAGGAGCAGCCGTCCACTCTGCCGCCTCCTTCATCTGAAGGGTTCCTGGAGGAGTTCCCCCCATACCCACCCCCTCCCTACCCCAGTGGTGGCATAGGACAGGACCAGGAAGGCCTGGGGCAGGACAACAACATGGAGCCACCAGAGGTCACAGGCCAGGTCACCCTGCCTCCAGTGAGTGTATACTACTACTACTAATACTACTATATGCACTTCAGATGGTGGACAGCCAAACTTTTTAGGCTACGGCACTAGACCATGAAAACATGTGCATTTTTTATGTTTTTAGTCATTTCAATCTTTTTTTCACCACTTGAAACATGGCCAATGCTTTCTGCCTCCAATAATTTCAATTTCATACTGTTTCAGTCAGTACAATATAGGTCTCAATTTCAAATAACTTGAGAGTTATACCCAATCAACTGTAAGAAGGCATTGCCAAATATGGCTGTGCAGTCGACCATCATTTGTTTTTAGTGATAGTTGTTTTGGTGTGTTTCTTTTTAAAAAAATACAAATACAATAGGGGTTTGTGTTTTTTTACTTGAGCCCTTGCCCCTATAATGTTGTCCTTTTTTTCCAGGGTAAAAGAACAAACTTACGAAAAGCTGGATCAGAGCGTATTGACCACAACATGAGAGTGAAGTTCAACCCACTGGCTCTTTTGCTGGACTCTTCTCTAGAGGGGGAGTTTGACCTAGTCCAGAGGATCATCTATGAGGTAAGAGTTTTCACATTACTTCATGGAGCCAGACAGTTGACCTAATGGTTTTTTACATTGTACGTTCAGACATCTGCTTTCATGGCCAATCAAAGCAGATTGGATGAGCTGATTTCATCATCAAACTGTGTTTTCAGTAAACCCAAGAAATTAAGCATTCTGTGAAGAGCTGCATTACCTAGCTGTATTTTTATTTATTGTAAAATCATTGACTCATTGCAGGTTATAGGCCTTGATATGCTTTTTAGTAAATCAATTAATCTTAATTTGTAAAGCACCTTTGATGAGGTTGCCTCCTATACAACCTTGTTTTAGGCAGAAACACATAACAATAAAATATCGTTGTTTCATTGCTCAAAGCATTTCCTTCTGAATCAGGTTGAGGATCCCAGTCAGCCCAATGATGAAGGAATCACTGCCCTTCACAATGCGGTCTGTGCGGGCCACACGGAAATAGTGAAGTTCTTGGTGCAGTTTGGTGTTAATGTGAATGCAGCTGACAGTGATGGTTGGTGAGTGTCAAACGTTTTTGTCTAAAATCTAGAATCTTTGTAGCCTGGCTGTTGCACCAAGCTTGTAGACAGAGATTGGTCTGGTAAACCTCCCAAAGTTCTCAGAGGCAGGATCAATGGGCATCTTTCAAATTCCTCTATGTGCTACTGCACAGAGCTACAACCAGTCAGAACACTAATTCCAATGATGAATGTGTAGCAGTTGTTTGTCATTGGTGCCCAATTTTTCACCAGACTGACTTGCGAAATTCAGTATAGCGTCACAGGCAGTATGGGTGGGCCCAGCCTAAAATCTTTTACCTGAAGAGTCATTGTATTGTAATTACTGTAAAAAGAAAATTGAGTTGTAAGGATGTGTTTTACTAGGAAATAATAAATATAATTAATTGCGCATTACACGCATTTCTGTTACAGGACACCCTTACACTGTGCAGCCTCTTGTAACAACGTACAAGTTTGTAAGTTTTTGGTGGAGTCAGGGGCTGCTGTATTTGCCATGACTTACAGTGACATGCAGACTGCAGCAGACAAGTGTGAAGAGATGGAGGAGGGCTATACACAGTGCTCCCAGTTTCTCTATGGTGAGTAACGGCCTGGTTGGATTACACACCATCAGCCCACGAATTTGTCGTAGCTGACACATTTCCAGCATCACACCTGATATTGAAAGGTCCGGGGATGACACTGAGCGGGAAAGGAGTCTTATTTGACATACTTAATTTATTATCTAAAAGGAAATCTTCGCAACTTTCTAAGACACCATGACGAAAGGACTAGCTTGTCAGAATTTTATGCAAATAGTACAACATTTTCATTGTTGATCCCGAGACTCTTGTCACCAGTGTTCAGTGGAACATATTATATACAGTAATGACACATTGTCTTGTAATGTGGCAAATGTCCCCACCAAGAAGCAGCACACATTTGGGCTTTTAAGATCCTGTATTATGACATAGTCCAGCCTGACCCTCTCATAAGGATATACATATACCCCTGAGATGTGTCCATGTATCAATCAATGACTGCAGTTTGGATTTTAACACGTCATTGCTCAATCCCACAGGTGTTCAGGAAAAGATGGGCATCATGAACAGAGGAGTAGTATATGGGCTGTGGGACTACGACAAGGAGAGCAATGACGAGCTCAGCTTCCAGGAGGGTGACTGCATGACTGTAGTGCGACGTGAGGATGAGGATGAAGTGGAGTGGTGGTGGGCTCGTATCGGCAACATGGAGGGCTACGTACCCCGCAACCTTCTGGGAGTGAGTATCAAGTCTAATTTACAATCTGATTTTTTGTGACCACGAGCTGCTTGATATATAACTGTTGTGCTAGCATTTAAAGCCATAAAAGCGACATTACTTGGTGATAAGTAGCTTGCTGCTTACTGATCACGTCTTGTGTAATTTCCAAATACCATGCAGAGCAGCCTAAACTATGTGATGATGTGCGTTGATGTTTGTTGAATCTTAAATGAGTCAAACATAAAGTAATGTTGAGACAGTCCTCCATAGGACCAGTATTATATTGGTCTTTAAGAGTCAGCCAGTGCACCAGGGATGGAAATTAACCACCCGCCACCCACCAAATGCGGGTAAATATGAGTGTTGGCGGGTGAATTTTGCCATTTTACCAGCCACTGTGGCGGATGTGCAAATGCATTCAGCCAAGTTTGATATAGTCTATGAATGCACTCTCTCACGCATGTTGTAGCGTAGCTATCAGTTAGTAGACAGCGCAGGTACATGTAAGTTTACCATTTATTGATCAGCAACACTCACGGAGCGTTTCTTGGCATCCAGCACAGGCGCGCGTGGTTATTTCAAATATGATCTAGGCAACTTTCTGTTCACCATTTTGAGGTAGACTAATGAAAGCTCAGTCATGATGATTATAGCCTAACTGTCCAAACAGGAATGCATCAGTATATTGCCTTCTCACGTTGATGATAACGCCATATGCGCACCAGTTCATGCCACAAACTATTAATCAATTGTTGAATATATAAAGTGGCTGGTAAAAATGTTGAGTGGCTGGTAGATTTTAGAATCTACCTGCCACAGTGGCAGGTGAACAAAAAAGTTAATTTCCATCCCTGCAGTGCACCCTTCCCCATTATATCCCATCCCTGCAAGTATTTGCTGACACATAAGAGAAAGTAAGAACAGTTAACACAAAAACTTACCAGCGTCTTGCAGCTCAGCAAAATGGTTATTAGTCTTGTCTGGTAGTAAGGCATTCATTTCCTGTTTTTGTAAAATTGCTCTTAGGCATTGTCCTCCTGCTATCTTCTAATAGTGCACTGCTGCAATAGTGTTCTAATAGCACAACCTCATATTAATAATAGTGCACCAACAAGGCAATGGTTACTTCATGATGGTTACAAGGCAATGGTTACTTCATGATGGTTACAAGGCAATTGTTACTTCACAAATGATAAGTCCCAGCCTGCTGCTGTTTTGCATAAGTGCATAAATTTGACCATTGTAATCGTTTTCTTCTGTACTGGAGCATGGTACGCTAGTATGCTTGAAGACTCGACTCCTGTTGAGTTAGACTCGGGCACAGCATGCATGTAGTGTGATCACAAACGTGTTTGAGCACAGTTATGAGTTCCATTTAACAATTAAACAGATCGTAAAGAATTCTGTTGTCATGGTAATAAGACATGTGCTTATGCAAAGATTCAACAACACAGCAACTCAACCGTGCCTGGGTACAGTTTAATATTATACAATGTGAGTGCAGACCAGGGAAGAGAGACAATCATATTCCTCTACGCTGGTATGAGTAAAACGTTCCTAGTGCGAGTATGCCCTAAGACAGTCATATGCATACTAGACATGGAACAGAAGACAGAGGCATAGTTCAGCCAAAACGTTAAGAAAAAGACAAATAAACATAACTGCAGTCTATTTACCATCTCATTAACTCTTACCTTTCATTCTCTACAGTTATATCCCAGAATAAAGCCACGGCAGAGAAGTTTGGCCTAGAAGATGAGAACGCTGACCAGTAGAACAACAGGCCTAAGTTGTTACTGACGATTCTATTAGGCTACTGAAGGATTCTATCTGTGCATCGACATTCTGCAAGGACTGTCCAGTCACAGTATAGTGGTACCAAATTATATGAAGGATTTCCTTTGGAAAAATATATCTATCACTCTTTTGTAATCACCGACTCTTTGGGCTCATCCAAAGCATTTTATACATGACAATTTGAGGCAGTTTTTAAGAAATGTATCATTGATTTCGTGGATGTATGAATTTCTCTAAACATCTGTCATATATTAGAGCTGATCTTGAGATAAAAAAAAAAGAAAATCTGTATATCGCACAAATGTATTGACCCAAATTGATTAATGTTTTTAACATTTGGTCGCCTTCACACTTTGTCACATTCAACCCTCAACTTTCTTAATTCAACTCTCTCTGTGTGCACATTATACTTAGAAAACCGCACATCACCATGATAAAGCCTATATTCAGTTTACTTCTATCTTAAAGGATAGGCAGAAAACCTACCCACCTGACTGGAAAGTCATTGAAAGCTGTGCAAAGGGATGGTAAAAGCTATTTTTTGTCAGGTACATAATAATTCAGTATGTCTTTTGGGGACCTCAATATGTACTGTTTCCAGAACACTTATATAGTATTTCTCTCCCAATTATGGATTTATTTTTTACTGTCACATTCTGTCTGTATGATCTTTAGTATTTGATAATAAAAAACTTTAAGTTCCAAAAGTTCTGATTCAGAGTTCATTTCTTTTTCTTTTACATACATAACTTTCAGAATTTTAAGTGTTCTCAATAATTAATTGTCTACCTACCTGACCTTACTCATCCAACTGTCTCATCCAACATAACTATACGTTGGACACAGCATTATAATAGTTAATGCATGGTTTAATTTTAATTCATTTACTTATGGTCTAAGTCTATCTTTATGGCTAAAAAGGTTATTTCTTTAGAAAAGCCTCTCCAGGCTATGTCTGCGCAAAGAGGAAACTGCTATTTATTTTTTATTAAAACTGCTTAAGTATTCTAGAGAGAATGTATGTGATTAAGTGAGAGCGAGAGACAGAAGTCTGGGTTTTCAATTCAACTTATTCACAGTTATGCGCATATATAGTAATTTGCCTTAAAGTGCAACCATGGACATTTTTGACCCCACTGCTCATTTTAAGTGTTCCCAACTGAGGAATACGAAGTGAGCATATTTGAAAAATTAAAATGTGCATTAACATGTTGCAAAAAAAACAGTAAGAAACACCTACATCACCAACTTTTTCAAAGAAAGAAAGGAGAGCTAAGCTTAATCTAAGTAATGTACAGACTGTGTTGGTGTTGCATGAACATAAACAGTGTGACAAAATGAAAAGTGTCATGTTTAAAACTATTTTGTTTTGGTCTACTGAAGGCAATACTGAAAGGACACAGACAGGACAGGACTCAGTGGTTGCATGCAGTTGAGGAAGTCTTCAACATAAAGAGATGAATAGACAATTCTTGAATCTGTTTTTGTACATTTGTGCCCTTTATGGAGATTTGTGAAACTCATGTAAATTGTCTTTAGAAACACTTTTTTTTATGGTACTTCACACCTAGTTTTCAGGTGTTACAAGTGCTTTGGCAGTACTCTAGCTTTCGCACACTACATAAAGGTCATTTTTTGTCTGCCAGTTTAAACATGGATAGGAATGTGTGCCAGCGCTCTTCCAATCACTCCAATCCATCTCAGACACCTGTGCCAATTAGTTTGCAGGTGAGTCCAATTAAAGGGAAAACTTCTTAAGAATTGATGTTCCCCATTATTAAGCATCCCAGAAGAAGAAGGATCTCTCTCTGCTGCTGAAAAGCAAGAAATAGTTCAATGCCTAGGCGAAGGTATGACAACTTTAGATATTTCAAAACAACTTTACTGTGATCATTGTACAATAAAGAGATTTGTAGCTGATTCAGAATGCACACAGGTTCGATCAGATAAAGGCACAATGAGGAAGATTTCTGCAGAAGATTTCAAACAGGTACTCGAAGCTGCTGGTTTCTCTGGAGTGCCACATTCAGTCACCCTTAACCAAAGCTCAGAAGCAGAAATGCCTGCAGTGGGCCTACACATACATGAACACTAATTTCCAAGCAGTGTTGTTTACTGATGAGTGCCGTGCAACCCTGGATGGTCCAGATGGATAGAGCCATGGATGGTTGGTGAACGGCCACCATGTCCTCACAAGGCTGCGACATCAGCAAGGCGTCATGTTTTGTGCTGGAATCATGGAGAGAGAGCTGGTCGGCCCCTTCAAGGTCCCTGAATGTGTAAAAATGATCTCTGAAATGTGTGCCATTTCTGACTGACCTCTTTCTTCCATGGTACAAAAAAAGAACTGTACCTTTCATAACAAGATCATCTTTATGCATGACAATGCACCATCCCAGGCTGCAAGGAATACCTGTGCATCATTGACTGCTATGAGCATAAAACAAGAAATCCTCATGGTGTGGCCCCCATCCTCCCCTCATCCCTATTGAGAACCTTTACAGCATCATGAAGCAAAAGATCTATGAGGGTGAGGGGCAATTTAAATCAAAACTGCATCTCTGGGAGGCTGTTCTGACATCCTGCAAAGAAATTCCAGCGAAAACCTTCCAAACAGTGACAACTTCCATGGATGCAAGAATTGTGACACTCCTATCCAATAAGGGGTCCTATGTCAAAATGTAATTTGGCCTGTTGAGATATTTCTGATTGAAAGAGCTATTGATATAACCTGAAAATGCTTGCAATTTAACTAATGACCATTTTCAGTTGTTTACAACAATAAAATGTTTTGAAACTCTATCTTGTGTGTAATGTTTAACAGTGCATTTTAAGTTTTTTTCGAGAACAGTCGAGTTATACTCTAATGCTTGATGACCTAAATTTATACAGTGGCCGGACACCGTACACTTATAGGAAAACATTACAGAGGGTCACCAGAACTGCAGAGAAGGTGATTGGTTGTCTACTTGGGAGCATGCCTATGCCTGATTTTATGTGGGGGAAAAAAAAATCTTTTTGGGAACATAGGGCTGTGGTGTGCGAACATTGGGCTGTGGGAACACAGGGCTGACCTTGTCCACTCCCCTACCTGGATGCCATTGCCACCTCTAGGTGTCTCACTCATAAAAGACCACATTAATCCTAACCATCACCTGTTTAGAATGCTGTGCTGGGAGGAGCTTTAGATTCATCGGGAGCAAAACAAACAGATTAAAGAACAGCTTCTTCCCATGGGCAGTCAGGACTTTAAATGCACTGGAACGGTGATACTGCTTTTCGAATAGCCATGCTGTAACTTCAGTGCTGCTGCTGACTAATGTTGAGGCCAAATTTGGTTTTTCTACCTCACTGCTGCTGTTAATTATGTTCAAAATTGGTTTGCCCTATTACCTCTCACTGTGCAATACTGACCTCAGTGCAATATTATTAACAGCCTCTGTACATATCCATTTACATTTTATTATTTACTTATTATGTCCTTCTATATACTCCCTTTGTTTCTGCAATGCTTCCTTAGCTGACACGTTGACACTTTTACCTTTCACCTTTGTGGCCTTGCTGTCTAATTTTGTTGTACAGACAACTGTTCAATGACAATTAAGGTCTTGGTCTTGAAAAAAGTACAAGGCATTAAAAAAAGTGCAAAGGATGCGTCTTGCCAAGTGCCCTTACCACTGTCCCTGAAGGGTATTTGGCTTTGAATGGTAAAGCCAATCAAGCTCAATAGATATCTAAGAAATGTTGCTTTTCAACAAAAGTTTGACTTATGCTCTTTCACAGACACCCTAACATTTAACATTTCAGACATCTTAGTGGCCAGTAAAACTGAGACAGAATGTATATATTGCCTTGCATCGACATAGGCTACTCTAACTGCTGTAGTGTTGTATCCTCAACATTGCCAAGAATAACTGCTATCTGAAGGAGTTAAGGTACAGTCCTGATAATGACAAATGACAGTCACAAAACCCCTCCATTGAAAACGGGTGGGATTAATTGAATATCAAAATGGGCGTCACTGTAAATATGGTGGACGTGGTTGTGTGTCTGGCTCCGCCTTATTTTAAGAAAAGGGTAGCTGGAGTGGCCTCGCTGCATGTATCGCGTTGGGTAAACGTTGCCGTTAATGCTCCAGTTAACTCTTGCTTATACGTGTGTAAATTTCAAGAGTGACAGCACGTTTCAAGGCCAGGTTCGAGCTGTACCAAACCGGAAACCCACCTAGGAAAGCATGGCTACAATGGAGGAGCTGCGGGCCGGCTCACGGATACCGGTGACTGTTGATCAGATACTAAATGATACTTTGGTGGTCACGCTGACATATGAAGAAAGAAGTTACACTGGAATTTTACTTGATTGTACAAAAAAGTAAGTTCTGTATTCTACCTTCGCGGCAACGTATTTACCGTTAAGTGAAAGGCCAATCTTAGCCTAGCGTGGCTAACGTTAGCCCTGTGTCTAGGACACTAGTGGGAAATCAACGTAGCTTTAGCAAATGGGTGACCTAGGTTATTATTGTTGACACAAAATAAAAAATAGTTGTTGTTTTGGATAAGTAAAACCCAATTTCGTTACATTCCGTTTAAGGTCATCCGTGGTCAGAAGGTGTCTTACCAAAGACCAAGCTGGCTAGCTAGTTAACGTTAACTCAATTGTTACCTTGCTAATTAGCACATCTAACGTTATTGTTGTCTACGTGGGCCCAATTCTGTTACAGTGTATTAGAGTCGAGTTAATTTTAAAAAAAAAAAGGGCAGTGACTTGTAAACATCCATGTAAAACAGTCAGGCGAATGGAAGATGGCTTTAGGGCCCTGAAATCGAAGATTCAGATTCCATTGTCGGTCAAACTGATAACGGCCTGCCAAGCTTCTTAACACGCCAAGGCCCTGTGAAAGGTTTGATACCATGAGAACTCTTAAATCACACGATAATCCTACATTTTGTTACATAAAAGGTCAACTTGAGGTCAGTATGGACTGAAGGGGTTATTTTAAGAAGCCATTTTCATTTTCTAGTCCTAATAATGTCAGGATACAGGCAGCAGAGGTTTCAGTTATTTTGGGACTACCCCTGTAGGATTGCTGTGAGCCTGTGACTTGTCAGGGCAGTTGAGGGTAAGAAGGCTGTGGGAAATAAGATTTCATTACATAGGGATGCCATTTTTGATTGTGCTTATCAGTACCTTTACTGACATGGTTAATTAGCACCAACTAAGCCAGTTCTGATCAGTTCTCTATCTGGAAAAAATGAAGGTTTACATGTTTTCAGCATCAATGCAGCTGTTTTATAATGTATGAACTGATTATTTCCACTTTTGTGTGCTCCTTTTGTAAAAAGGGTAAGGCATATAGGCCTCATGTATAAATTAAACCATACAACTGGCTGGTACAAAAGTACACAAAAGGCTGATACATGTGTACCACCTACACACACATATTGTAAGAAGGTATCAGAGTTTTCAAAAAGGAATTACAGAAAAAAAGTAAATGTCAAAGTAACAGTTCAAATATCAGATATACCTACGAAAATTGTTTGGCTTCTATAAGATCTTAGGACTGGTTGTACCAGCTGGTCCTTACTAGGTCTTGTCTTGACTGCTGAGTAGGTCTACATTGGGCCTTTTCCACTGGCCTGGTTTATCCCTACCATGCCTTACTTGACTTAACTTTATCCACATTTTTTGCTATTCCATCAGCCCTGCTGCCAGGGACCATTTTTAGTCCATGCTTTGGCGAGGTTCCAAGCGGGTAAAGTCGATGCTAGAAATGTGACGCGACAGCCTGCTGGTCTCTGATTGGAGAAACACAACTAGGCCTATTCAAGCCCATGCAGCTAAATGTTACCCACTCTTTGTTAGCTGCTGACTAGTTACCCATGCTAGTTAACATAGTGTTTCCAACTGATGGGCTAATTGTTGTTTTTCTGACATGAAAATCAGTTAAAGGTGAAAAAATGCTTCAGTGATCTTGTTTCAGGCTGTTCTAGTTTGGTGGAGGAAGTGCATGGGGAGAACGACAGGATTTCCATTATTCAATGCCCATTTGGTCATAGCACGCCAAATAGAAGCTCTAAACATTCTAAACAAACACACTGACTTGCCTTTATTTTGTAAGGTGAATGTGCTGCAATGAGACTCCTCCAGTAATCACAACTATGATATGGATTTTTCTAATTCACAAACTTTCACTTTGTGTGCCCTTTTGTTATCCGCTCGTTGTTCAGTCTATTTTCCTTCATTGACTGATGGAGGCAATGGGGGTAAAAGAACATTTTAATGTCCAGCATGCATATGCAGCTCGGATTGACCTATTATATTTCAAAAAGATCAAGTACTAAACGGGTTCTCGTGGAATGACCCCTTTAATCATTTTTTTGTTAGATGCTAGTTCGTTAGCACATATTAGCCACATTAGCACCCCCGACATGGCTAGCTCGCTAACTCAGGTAATATAACTTATGCAATTAATTCCTTGGCTGAAGGAGTAAACCACTGACGCCATGCGTGGCATTGAACAGTAATACAGCTTACCTTTGTCTGTTTTATTGGTCATTGGAATTAAAGGTTAGCTACATCCTGATGCAGGTGAAAACTCCCAAAAAGACTTGAATGGCATTTTACCCTCTTATATGTAGAAGTGGATGACATGCCATTGTGTTGATCATTACACCTTCTAGCATAAACAACTTCCACCCAAATTAATGTGCAAGCACTATATTGCATGTTCCAATCTCTTTGAGTATTTGCAAAAATGCTGGAGGTGGTCATGTCATACAAAGGGCTTATGTAAACAGCACATGTGTAGCCTACACTTGAAGACCTACACCTATTGCAGTTGTAATGTTACATGTAGCCATTGTGTTATTGGACATGGGCATATTTAAGCCCATGTAGACTTTCCTAACTATGCCTGGTCTTGGTGATGAACAAAGCAATATATAAGATCTGTGCTCACATAAATTTTATGTCTCCTGGCTGTCCATTTTTATTTCTTAAAGAAAAAAACTGCCAAAAATGACGGTCATTTTTAGGAATCATTATCAATGTAATTTCTACAACTGTATGACTAACTGAAGTGTAGGCATTTTTTAAAGTCCTGTTCTGTTAAACACCAAAGAGGGGGGCATGTTGTGGAACGCATGTAAGATTCTGATATTTACATTTACAGTGCTGCCATCAAAACATAGCAATATGACACAATTTAGCACTACTGTAAGGCTCAACAATGACAAACATTTTAAAGATATTTAGATCGACAGAGGCTTTATGAACATTCCTATGCAATTAAATTACTGTTTTTATCAGTCAAATATGAGATAGGTGATTTATATTGCATTAATTAGTTTTAAGTTTGGCAACGGTTGCTAAAGGAAGAAAAGGCTTGTCAGAAATGGCAAATGTACATAAATTTGATGGACAACCAATTCATTTTTATGGACTTGACGCACAGGTTTTAGAACAGTTTTCTAAACCTCTGCAGCAGACATGCGTCTGACGTTGACTACCCGATACCAGGGCTGTAAACAAACTGGTATGTGACTGCTTGCACAAACATACTGTTTTAACCACAGTTTCAAGTCCTGTCCCCATAAGTTGCCGGCAGTGCCAACTTTGCGTTCAAGGAGACCTATATGGGTTGGGCCAGAATTTCTTGCGTCTTCGGTACTGCCAAGTCTCTGATGGCGTGAGCATTAGAGCTGCATGTTAAACATTACTGAAATTGTCCACACAATGTCTGTGTTTTGAGTTGTTGTATGTTCTGTTTCTTTCTAGATCTGGGCTGTTCTGCTTACCTGATGTTACAGTGAATTCTGACAATCCAGTATCAAGACAGGAACCTGAGGTTGCAAACAATGAGTCAGACTGTAAATTGCCTCCTCTGCTACCACCACCAGTTGATGAAAACAGCCATGTTAAACAAGATGTCCCGAACCTTGCACCAGTCCCCGTGCCTGCTGGCCAGGTTTCGTATCCTCCTTATTTTGAAGGAGTCCCTTTTCCTCAACCCCTTTGGGTTCGTCACAGTTATAGACAGTGGATACCCCAGCCTCCTCCTCGACCAATAAAGCACAAGAGAAAACGAACCAGAGAAGCAGGAAGTCTGTCTGTCAGCACAATTCGATTAAGGCCACGGCAGGTGCTATGTGAAAAATGCAAGAACACATTAAACGATGATAAGGACACAGTTGTATCCGAAGCTCAATCATCCAAGAAAGAAAACACACTTCAGGGCAACACTGCTGCAGAATCTGCCGTACTTGATTTGAAAAAAGAAGACAAAGACACCTGTAGAGACACAAAGAGGAAGGGGGACGTGCCTAGTTATAACGGCAAAAGGTACAGGAAAGAAAAAAAAGAAGTCCCCCATAGTCCTGTGATCAAGATCTCGTATAGCACCCCTCAAGGCAAAGGGGAGGTCATGAAAATCCCCTCTAGAGTTCATGGGTCTGTCAAGCCATTTTGCCCAAAGCAACTACTAGAAAATAGACTTGGGGATAACGGTCAGAATAAGGTGACTGTGAAAAACGTGCATAATGTGGAGCCCACCCTAACAGGCTTAACGGTGTCCATTCCTAAACTGAAGCTTCCAAAGGTTCAAGAGCCTGGCCAGCCATCACCAAAGATTCACTTAAGTTCACACTGTGTTGGTGGGGATCAGGAATATGATTCTTTTAAAGCAAAGCTGGTGACGAATGACCACAAGTGTAGTCCAAAAGGAACTGGTTCCAATGAGTCGCGTTTGGATAATTCCAGAGAGAAATGTTCACTGGAGTTGTGGTCAGACGGCTCTTATGAAGAAGCAGGGCAGCATGGTGATCTCACCTTGCTTATCAACTTCCACAAGAGGAAGGCCGACTCCTCAAGTGCGTCCGTCTGTAGTGGCGACAGCTTGGACGAGTCCAAATCATTCAGCTCAAATTGTACGTCGCCAGAGTTGTGTGACGTGGCCCCTGGAGATAATGCTGCTGTGTCCTCCATCTGTAGTGGAGAGAGTAAGACGGTGCCACCCCTCACTGTTCGCCTGCACACGCGTAGCATGTCCAGGGTTGTGACTGAGGATGGCCATGCTGTGACTGTTGGTGATGTGGTTTGGGGTAAAATCCACGGCTTCCCCTGGTGGCCGGCGAAAGTACTGAGCATCAGGGGGAGCCATAAAAAGACGGCAACGTATGAGACGTGGCCCGAAGCAGAGGTGTCTTGGTTCGGCTCCCCCACCACCTCTCTGTTGTCTGTTGCCAAACTTTCCCCCTTCTGTGAGTTCTTCCAAGCACGTTTCAATCGGAAGAAGAAAGGGATGTATCGCAGAGCCATCGTAGAAGCTGCGAAGGCCACAGGCCACGTAAGCCCAGAGATCACCACGCTCATCTCCCACTGTGAGACGTAGGTGAGTAAATTCCTGGTGTACATGGTTTTTGTCTTTAGAAGTGTGGACAATGTGCATCATCTATGGTGATATCTTAATTGTTACATGACCTAACAAAATCAAGTATTAGCATTTTTCACACGGTGATGAGGCTGCAGCCTGTCCTTCAAAGGTCAAAATATCCTAACTTTATTTTCTTAACCACCATTAGCAGTAAGAAAATAAAATTGACTTAAGTACATCAACTGTGTTCAATTTTAGTAGAACATTAAGATGTGAAACAGACTTCAGTCCACTCTGATTGCAACATTACAAGAGAACTTTTTCATGCACATTTTAAACTAATTGCATTGCAGTTCATGCAGATTTTCTAGTCTCTTTTAGTTACTCTTGTGTTTTTTCTTGCAATGTCTTAATTTTTTTCTAGGTTCTCAAGATTGCTGAAGACTACCTACAAATGTGTTGGTTTTCTTAATAAGTAGTTGTCACGCAAGAGGTGCCCCCGTGATTTCCAAAAATAACAGGAAGCTCAAGTTGCTGAACTGGTACTTGGTTTGGGAGCAAAAGGCCGATTTTAAAGGCTCTGTGAAGGGCAAAGACTGTTGAAGGTAATGCTTTTTAAATGAGTTACCATGACGACCGTACAAAAACTGAATGTATTTATTACCAGCAAAAAAAAAAACTGTAAAATCCAGTAAGATATCTCTTCTGCTGCTTATTTCTTTGAGAGGGGTGATCTTTTTCAGACTTTGAAGTCATTTTTGAGTTTTAGTCTAAAAGTGTATCAAGTCTTACTGTTTCCCTTGAAAGTATGAAATCTGACATTAAAAAGTGGTGTACATGTAGGTTAAGTTTTGTATTCATGTCCTTACAAACAGCATTATGCACATGGTGCTCAAAGTGAAGGAGCAGAGTGTGAGGCTCAGTGATGTCACCTGTTATGTTATTGGGCCATGTGTTTTGCAGCTATCGAACAACAACAACAACAACAACAGTTAAAACACTAGAAATGTATTGCATGAATATTAGTTGCGTCCCTGAGGTACACAGACTAATAAACGAAACCTCTACATTTCCACATTTTTGTTGTCTTAAGACCAGTGACTGTAAAGCAGGTATTCTGTATTAGAGGTCTGGATTGAGGTAATAGCAAAAAAAGAAATCAAGGAAGAGAAAAGAAAACTCAAACATCTAAACTCTAAACTTTTTAGATGAGCCGTATCCACGCAACACAGGCCTGGTGTTATCCTGTTACCCTGTATCAGATATGAAGCTTTATGTTCCACAGACATCTGTGTGCCTTTAAGCAGATGTAGTTCCAATTGTGCAACCTCATGCATTGGCCTACTTCTTCATAGCGCAGTGACTCGTAGTAAATTATTTTTTCTCTTGTTATAATAACGCATCACTGATGATCGTCCAGTGTAAAACATGTTCTTCTGTTCATTCTGTCTTTGTGAAATTATCCTAGAAATGTGGGTAACACTTAATTTTACGGTTCCTTTTACAGTGCATCTAATTGTAACATTTATGTACTTGCACTGTACATACCCAACACTAACCCTAATCCTAAGCCTCACCCTATAGTACAGTAAGGGTACATAATGTTACACACGTTGCAAACTTTGTTACACTGTACTTCAGGAGGTAAATGCACTGTAACGGGACCGTAAAATAAAGTGTCACCGAAATGTATACTCTTGGTTTGTGGAATTCATCTGTGTTTGCTTAAAAAAAAAAAAAACAATAATTTAATGTCATATAGAAAAGCACTTTATCTGTACCTTTGTGGCCTGTCATCGCCTCCCTAAAGGCTGCATCTATACGCAGCCCTGTGTCGGAGAACAGCGCCCGTGTGTTACAATTAGCTGTCAACCTTGTGAAATACCATGACTTGTGGATGGTAGCCGAAAAAGGTGTTCAGGGGATGACTATACACTGTGTCCTAGTAAATGGTGTTTTTCATTGTACACTACCACCATACTCGTCTGCTGAAGAAAATCGGTCATGTTTTTTGACCCTATGCATCAAATCTTCAGACTAAAAATTCTCAAAGGATACTGTGAATTAAATTGATGGAGTTGATGCTGTAGATTTATTTATGTGACCATTGCAGAGAAGGGAATTCATAGTCTCCGTGCAGAGATTCCAGTGACTGCTGCTGCATTTACAGTTTAAGAACTTGGCTTTCGTTTTTGTAATATGCCTCCCTTGAGCTGTCTTGTGAATGGAGAAGTTGGTTTGATTATGTGAGCAATGATGCAATTTGTATATGTGGTTTTTTTTTTTTTTTGGTTTTGGTTTTTTTTTTTTTTTTTTTTTTTTTTACACATGAACAGGAAGAAAATAAAGAGCTATTCTTGTCCACAATGTCATTTTTGCTTTTTTGTAAAACAATACAATCAAACAATACACTACATAATCTAATCCCAAAAATCTTACATGGATAATTTTAATTATAAAAATATACCCTGCTGTTCTCAATGATCAATTGTGTTTAGAACAAAATATATTAAAATAATAAAAGTAACAATGAAAATAACCTACAAACAGTGAAAGATAAAATATGGTATAGTATAGGCATATTATTTCTATTGTGCACCAGTATTTAGTTTTGGCCCATGACCCTCAACCCCGATTCATTTTCTGCATGGTTGGGACATTTGTCATCACTATGTGCAAGAACAACACTGTCGGTGGGGTTTATTATGCAAGACCTGACAAGTTTGCACAAAAGAAGAGGTCCTAAAATGGCATTCCACCGATGTCATGTGAAGTGTGCATCTTATAAAATTTCCTGCCATAAAATGCATACAGAGAGGCCTCTCAACTAGCACGGGGGTGAAAATTTGGTGAGTAGTTTGATGACACTTCCACTAGCCCAGAACTGTCAACAGTTGACAAGATGCAGGTGACAACAGTTGTCAAAATGCTACTACACAAAATGAAATATTTAAAGATAAATGATAACATTTTGGTATCAAAATTACAATATTACACCAAACCAATAAAAGAGAGGGTTTAAAGAATAACAAATGTCAGCCCTCCAAAAAGTATATGGTTGGTCTTTCTTTTGCATGAGTCATGGTATTAATGCAGCGTGGCATGGAGATTAGGCACTGCTGAAGTAAGTGAGGGCTTTCCATGGTGACTACACACTCTGTTATAGTTTGTAAGTCTGACTCTGCTGCTGTAATACTAGGGTCACATTTAAGTCCACCAGTATCAGGGGTGATTTTTACATTTTGTTTTTTTATGTAATAGGCTACCGTACCTGTGTTTATTTACACAGTTTTGAAGCTGTCACAGGGACTACAACTGAGTATTATTGGCCCTTCCAATTATGGTCATAGATATGTGGCATGCAGGAAACTAAAATATGAAGTAAAATGTGATCCACAGCAATAAGGGCAATTTAGCCCATTTAAAATAAGAAATGTTACTGGTATCATTACTGAAAGAGGCTTCACCAGTCACTGTATACAGTCTCTGGGCTTCACAGTATTGGGACATTGTAATCACTGTTGATCAATGTCTTTGCAATATACTATATTCTATCAATAATACCTGCAGTTAATTGGTTTAAGTGAGTGATACTGCAATGTTGTGTAGGTCAACATGAGAACTTACAGCACTGCAATTTATACAGTGACATGCAGGTCCATCAGACAGCCACAAGATGGGGCCAAATGCTTTACCGTTGCCTGTCTAAGATTATTGTGTCTTGTGATAATGGTTACTGTGGATTTTGCAGCACAGATTATAATCTTGCATTTATGATTTTTTAAATGAAGTACCTCATCTCATTTCTGTCTAAAACTGAGTGTCCAATGGACATTTTGTGAATATCTATGTATTTTGCCTACAATGCTTCCCCAATGTTTGTAATACTGCTGACTTGGTGACAAAAGTTTCAGGAGAGAACTCCAAGGGATGCTGGATGTCTAGCTGGATTGGACAGCAAGATGGGTGAATACTATGGTGGAAGACTATTTGATGTCTGTGGTCAGATTTTGACTCAAAAGCTTAGATTACCTAGAGCCATTCTCTTGAAAATCTGTACAGAACTGGAATCAGCACTAAGGCCGCAGGGCTGTTTGCTCCACACATTGTACCTGATTGGCAAGGGTCTGCTGTGCCTGCTGCATGTTGGTCAACAACCACTATGAAGCGAATTTACAGTAAATCCAAAAAAGTTGATTGTCCAACTCATTACTATTTCCATTTTCACCAATAACAATCAACTTTTTTAGACTTCTACGGATGCGCCGAAGTCAACAAAGGAATATGACAGTATTGTGTTAAACTTGTTTTACATTTAGTTAGAATAGACCTTTTTTAGACTTTCTTTAGACATTTTTTTCAAGCTCTACTAAATTAAACAGGCTCATAAGGCCTCTGTCCATGTCACACAGGGCTTACATGGAGATGTACAGCTTCTTTAGTGGCACAAAATTGCAGCCCATGTTAACATTAGAAGCCTGCCCTGATAGCATTGCTTTATAGCTGACTGGTCAGTCTCTCCTCTACCATGAAATCTCCATCTCTTCCAGCACAGCCCAGATTATTTCCATCTTTTGGCTGCAGACCATACGCAAAGACATTTAAAGGTATGGCAGGTTCAAATGTGCCAAAGTTTATCTTTTAATCCTTAACTGAAAATAAAAATGTTTTAACCAGTTAAGCAACAACATTAGATTAATCATTTTTTGCGCACTGTAAACCAAGATTAAAAGGCTAATTTAAATGCAAACCTTATTATTTTTAAACTAGGTTCAAGGTTTTGTGCAACTATATTAGTAGATAAATCTTTATTTAGTCCAGGTTAACTCTTAAGCTGTGTTGGTCCAACTCATCATAAGCTATAATTTTGTGTTTTTCTCCACTTTCTTTACGGTTTCCCTTTTTCTCCTGAGTTGTTGACATGACATGGCTCCTTCCCTGACATGTTTGGTAGATGTGGCCTAAAGGTTAGGGAATTGGTCTTGTAACCAGAGGATTCCTTGTACTGGCAAGAAAAACATGTGAGTGTGGGGGAAATGAATGATCAGAGCTCTCCCTCACCCTCATCCATGGATAAAGTGCCCTTGATCAAGACATCTAACCCCCAGCCGTTCCCCAGGTACTGCAGCGCCTGCCTGCCTGCCCACCGCTCTGTGTGATTAAAAGTGTGTCATGGTTTGCAGCATGTGTGGCCATTACTCACTGCTCCTAATGTGTGTTTACAACTCACCAATGGGTGACATGCAGAGAATAATTTCCCCCTCGGATCAAAAAGAGTACACATTAATCTACATCCGTCCTCCTGGTTGTATGTGGGGCTGGTGTACAAAATCTGTGTGTAATCCCTCCCTGTTTATTTTAGGGCCAGAGTGAGGGAGGTGTACAGCCTCTGGTGTCCACTACTGATGGTGCTGCTGCCCCAAGATGTAAGGCTCTGTATTTTCTTTTTGTGTTTGAGAGGACTTAATCATGAAAAGGCCATCTTCAGTAAATAAAAAAACCCTTTTTTTCTGCATTGTTATTTACAGTAAGATTGTTTCTCATCTATTTTATCAACTGTTTTGTTTGCTTACATCACTCGTAGAGACATATTCAGTCTTGGCAGGTAGTTTCACATATACTGAATTCAGTTGATATGTGAAGGTGATGCTAGTGCCACAACAGGAGCATATCCAGCCATGGCAGAGGAGTAGGCTATGTGACAATCACAGCTCAACCAAAGGGAAGGGCAAAGGGCAGAAGAAAATTTAGGATGGCAAGGACAATGCCAACAACAAACCAAGTAGACAGCGTTTGTTTCCAAAGGCATCTAGCCATGCTCTAAGGTTTTTATGGATTCTGACAGGTTGTACTTCTGACAACTGTTGATCTGGATTGCGAAGGTTGCCCAGAACAGACTCAGCCAAGGGAAGAAGGTCCTCTGAAGTCAATGACAGCACACCAAGACATTGTGAACTACTTGCTTGCAGCAGATGGTTGGACTTCAACATGCCAGCACCTGATGGGTGAGACATTATAGGACAGGTAGAGGCAGTGGAGTGGACAAGAGTAAAGACTGCCTCAAGTAGTAAGTATTGGAGTCTTCCTGGTAGAACTTTCTTTAAGGGTTTCATTTTCATTGATAGTAAGGTGCAGGGCTGTCACAAGGGCAAAAATGGTAGACTTTTACCGCAGAGATTATGTAAACTGTACAAGGAAGAAGAAAACTACCACCCAGAGGAAACAGAAAAGGCGTTAACAGACACTAAAAAACCTCCATTGAAAATTTCAGTCTGGAAACACAGATGGGGTATTATATTCCATTTTCTACAGTGTAAGGCTATATTGGGTGGTTGGCAGACAGAAAGGAAGAGGAAGACATGCCTTACCAAGCCGCATGAAAATAGTCTTCTTCATTGGCAATTTTCTCTTCAAATGTAAACTTTTTCCACTCAGTTCGGAGTTGGTATGAGAGTTGACCCAGCTCTACTGTCTTTGCACAGGCTAGACTGCTCTAGTATTCGTCTTCTTATGTTTTTGTGTCCTTCCAAAACACACTTGTGTTGCTAAGCAGTTTTAAACAATCCGATGGTCCACTTGGCTGTTGTTCCTGCAGAAACTGTTTTTTTTTTTTTTCTAATCTTTTTTTTTTTTTTTTTTAATCACAGCCACCTAAAAATTCCACCACAGCCACACACTGTAATTATTATTTCAGGCTGTGTAACTATTCCATCGCTTGATCTTTAGCCTAGTTATCTTGACCTATGTGACCTATGGCCTATTTCTATTTTTTTGATCCTTTGTCCCCCAGCTATGCCCACCCAAAAAGTATCACCAGACACTACAGGATGAAGCACATGAAACAAAAGACAAAAGAATGTCATCCATGTCAGACATTATTGAGAGAAGTTGTATACTTTATTTTTTCAGCCTCTACCTTATACTATATGTTTCAACCCCAGCTATGTATGCACAACATTATCTAGAACTTTTAAAGTGTAGCAAACAATATAGGCAGCTGCAGACCTCCCTGTCCACCCACCAATTTCCACCTTCTAACTGGCATACTGTACTTTCTGCATGGTCATTCCTGGTAAATGGGTCTCAGAAGAAGTCCCAGTGTGATCTAGGGTTTATATTGCCCTGGACTGGTTTAGTTTGGGGCAGTATAATTGCTAGACGAAAAGTAAATCATCTCTGTCTGTTGGGGGCCGCCCTACATAGATAATAGTGCCATTTTCCCCTTCCCCCACAAAACATACCCACCTCCTCAGACCCCCTGACATCACTGTATATTATGAGGTGCAGCCCCCAGTTTGAGCATGTTGGAGTGAAGGTGAGTCTGTCATATTGATCTTTTTAGCACTAAAATATGAGGCACTTTAGTCTGCACTCCAGCAGTGATGTGAAAAATAATAACTCGAACCCAAATTAAAAATATTGATCACATGTTCAGAGGAAATAAACACTCACTGAAGGGTTTTTCGTCCTCTACATCATTGACCTCCTGCCCATCACAGCACACACACACACACACACACACACTAAACACACACCCACACACCCACACACACACCCACACACACACAACTCTCTCTCTCTCTCTATCACACTCTCTCACACACACACCGGACACGCACACTGTCAATAAATTTCGTTGACAGTTGCCCCACTCAGACCTGAGTGCACTGTCCCAGCTTTCCTCTCTCTCTGCATCTTTCAGCATTCTCCTGGTCACTTTATGTGCTCTTCCTGTTCAGCTAAAAACAGCGACTTGCTTAGCAGCAATTCATTTTTTTTTCTATTTGTTGAAACATATATTAATTTAATGACCCTAATTAAACTTCTAATATATCTGCTTGACTTTATATACCCCCGTGTTGGCAAACTCACTTGTACATGCTATGTGTGAGAAGACAACTGCCACAAGGTTAATTTCATTACCACCGTTGCATTTGTGAGGAAGCGTAGGAGCCCCGCTATACGCTGGTGGTGATGAATGGCCACGCTGACCAGCTGCAGATAAGACTGAGGGTGGACGAGGCCACTGATGAGAATCATAGTCTACTGCCAGTTCAAATTGAGGTCCTGTGACATCAGGTCCAGGCTGCAATATACACTTCTCATTAATTCTAATTAACTGCTGAAGTGGGGGGTCATATTGAAGCACTTTGGTTTTTCTGAGGTCCTCTGAAATTCACAAAAAGATATTGGCAGTGCAAATTGTAAGTTTTTCTGGCTGGTCATGGGAAAGATCAGATGAGAACAGAAGATGCTAGCAGCACCAGAGTCTCATATTCAGATTGCATATAGTGCATATCACTGTAGAAGGTGTAATTCTTATAGACTGTCTATTCGGATAAAGCAGGATTAAGTAAGTGCTATCGCAAGCACAGTAGCCTATTCAAATACAAATGTTGTTGCACTACCTTACATGTTGTATCCAGCATTTAATTTTATTAATCTGAACAAACCGCTTTTGCATTTATCTATTCCATGAAAGGAAAAAAAAGTTCTGTGAACTGACAACTAGTGTTTTTTATTCTTGTTGTTTTGTTCTTTTTCATTCCAGAAATACATCCCACTGTATGCTTGGAGTTTGATTGCAGCATCATTAGTCAATTAAAAAGCACTTGTAATGATATAGAGTTTGGAAAAAGTAGACAAACAGAAAAGCAACTCAGTTATTTTTCCATTTACATTTTTAAGTTCCATTTTAAAAAAGCCTCTGTTTTCTACTTGTTCCACTTCAGCTGTAACAAAGCCTTACTTCCATCTTTGTTCACAAAAGTTATTCAAAAGCTCATTAATGAGCATTAAATATACTGAATGTGTTTTTTATTGCATAATGGTGCAAAAATACCTTTCTCTTTACTTATTTCTGGAATTCTGATTCATTATCTATCAACAGGCAAGGCAATATGATTTAAGTGTGGAGACACGTGACTTGCTGCATTTTGTGGTTTACAGATTACTGCAAGAATGGCCATGGGGCTGAATAGCCATGAATGGGCTCTGCTACCAGCTGGATACAGTGTGCCAGCCTGAAGCAGTAATAGGTATTCTTTTGCCTAGCTGCTTAGCTGAGCTGAGAATCTTTGAGTTTTGCAGGAACAGTATCAGCCTGCTTGTTTTAACATATAGGCATGTTTACTGCACCATACCCACTAACATATGGTCTGCTATACAAGGGTATATGTATAAGTAATAAAATCCTCAATATATTTGGTAATTTACAAACCTACATGGTTATTTTTTATAGGAATGTGCAAATAAATCCAAGTGTTGTGTGGGCATAGCTGGTTTGCTGTGGTTGCACAAATGGACACAGCTTCTTGCGGTTAATTACCTTTGCCAAGAAGGTTATGTCTTTGCTGTCTTTGCTGCTATTGGTTTGTCTGTTAGTCTGTCTGTTTGTTAGTTAGCAACTTCACGCAAAAAAGTAGTACTTAACATCATTTGAATATAAATGGGCAGGAGAGCCATGTAAAATGTTGTACCCTACGAAAGAATACAATTCAAGAATACAATGTTAGGCTTTCCATCTCATCAATAATAATACTCTCTTCAAAGGCACCTCCTGTCAATGTTGAGCTTTAAAATCATCCCAACATAAATAATAGTTCACTATGAATAACCCAAGTGTGTGCTTTACCACCATACAATAAACAGCCCAATAGTCCAGCCTAGGCGGGGGATTAAATATGGAGCACTGTCGTGACTAGTGTCACAAGCATTATCACTGCTTTATATCTTATCATGGTGGGGCTTATTAAAAGAGTCCAGAAAAACCTGCAGAGAAAAACATACAAGAAGAAAATTCAGACTGTGTAAATACTTTGCACTATGTTTTACAAACACAGGCATCAGTCCTCATCATTATTGCTTTCTACCAACTCTTTAGGCTTTTGTAGTTTTAGATTATGCTCTTGGGTGGGGTGGGGGGGATTTGCATGTTAGGAAGGACACCGTGGACATTAACTCTAATAGTTAAATACATACTTTGTAGTAAATAAATAATTATGGACGAGAATATACACTATCAAATAAGTCAAGAGGGGCATTGGATTGTGAGAGTACAAGAGAGCTTCCTGTAAGAGAGTTAAAAAAGATAGGACTGAACACCGCCAGACAAACATTTGTCAAAGCAGGGAATGATAAACTATCTGATGTAGAAGAACCAACTGAACTAAAGAACTGTCCAAAAGTGGAGACATTATTTTTTCAATGAAAAAATTTGAAAATACTGGTGGTCATTCGAATCACCATCTGGATGCAGGAATTCTTTAAGATCTCTTTATTATTGGGATAGGGGAAACTGTATAACTCCTGACGGTGGAAAGTGAACTTTCACTACTGTCTGAATTTTTTAGCATGTCTATGTTCTATGCATCACTTTTTTGAAGTATATTTCAGCTCCCTGTTTCTGTAACCTGCATGAGCGGAATGGTTTTAGAAAGGCTCTGAACCTGGAATGCTGAAACAGCGAGATGAACTGTTAACTATGGCCTTTGCAATATACATGGTTGGTTTGTTGGCCACCAGAGTGCTCAGGCTTTGCCAACATGTTTACTTTTAAGAAAATTGATATTGACTGTCAGTCAGTAATTTATTAAAGTAATATTATTCTATTACCCAGAGTTTAAATGAAGTTGACCATGTATGAGTGTTGTGTGCGTGCGAGCATGTGTATGTGTGTATAACTGCAAAGTCTGACACATCCTGGTCTGGAAAAAGATGTTCAGAAACCATGTCTTTCATGAAGGTACAGGAATCAGTTTAAAAAAAAAACCTCAAAACCTGAATCACGGGTCCTACACTGATAATGACTGCTCTGATAGTACAGACCGTTGTTTATTTATCTTTGGTGAATGGGCATCATTCAAGGCCCACCTGGTTTACAGTGTATCAGACACCAAACAGTGAGCCCCTTTGGTGGATTATGAGGCTCGTGTATAAAGGCATAACGTAAACATAACCATATTTAAGTATGTAATTTTTTCCAAGTGGACTTTAATCACATACAAAGGCGGTTTCAGTTAGCATGGCCTGTGCAGAAGTTCACCTCACAATGCTTAGTTTGTGTACAGCACTCCTCTCCTAATTATAGACTCATTAAAGGCCCACTGTAATTAGATTGGATGTTATGCTCTTTAGTTAAATTCTGTTCCTTAATTCTATCGTTCTAATTACATCTTGAATATCTTACAAAACTCCTCTCTTGGACTGAGATGAAGGCCTTCCACAGTTTATCTGCGAGTGCTCAGGAACTGTCTCATGAAAGCTTCGCCTCATGCAGGCCTCACTCTAAATTACGTCAGATGATGAGGGAGCTTGTTCAGAAAAGAGATATAGATATATGGAGTTAAGTGTCAAAAACATATTTATTAACATTTTTACGGATGATGTAAAGTGCTGGTACTTCCAAGCTGTCCAGCTATATCACTCTCTAATGCATCTCTGTGTAGTACTTCCCAACACTGTATATTCCCTCAAAAAGGAATCACTTGGAAATGGGTGTTTTTATATTTACATGGTACCATTTAAGCAGTAGCGTGGAATTATATACTAAAATGTAGTATCTTATTACTTAAACAGCATACAGAAATCTTTTTCAACGCTACCAAATCATCCGGCAGTGTAGTTGACAATGATTAAAGAAAGGTGTGGAAAGGCTGTGTATGTTAGCACACTACTTTATCTTAGCACACTACTTATGCTGTCACATCCAAAGGTAGGGCTGGGGGTTGCAGTATGTCTTCCGGTCAGTCTTCAGTGGGGATAGATAAACCGTGTAACTGGCCTTCAGAGGGTACCACATTTGACATGTATTTTTCAGCTGTCCACTATAAAATGGGATTTAACATAAAAAAAGTAATCTTTGAATGGATGTGGGTTTTTACTCTGCATCCATATAAGTCACTGGTATAACACATGACCCAGGCGAAAGTTATTACTTGTAAGTTTGGTTTTAATCGACCAATAATATTATTGAGGTATTCCCTAATACTGAAGGTGTCAAGCCAGATTACATTGTGAGATGATAGTAATATTGCTGTGGGTTCTGGGAACTGGTCACTAGAAACACTTGTGTTTTAGGATATTGGAAACTAGATTACTACCAATAAACTTAAGTTTTTCCAGTGGGTAATATTAAGTTAGGTAAATTCAATGACAAACAATTGTGGCTTGTAAGACCATTCTAGGCTTATATCCAGCCAATATGTCCCAGATATGTAGACAGGAAAGGGTTGGTCCTTTATGATCCCTGTGGGAAAGTTGTTTTTCAGTGAGTAAAACATCAGTCATCCTTGGATTGACTATATCAACAGTGTAAACACATAAGGCCATTGCTGAACAGAGGCACAAAAGTAACTTTTAAATGATGAATCACCATTTACAGTATCAATGACAATGTTTTCTTTGGTAGATTTTAATGTGTAAATGTATATGAATGACCTGTTGGTGGTAATGAACCACATGAGGTACCGCTGTAAAATTTGCTGAATGGAGACTTTTTGGCTTGGCATCTACATGCTATTACATAGATTAAATATCAGTTCGAAGTATTGAAGTCCAGTACAATGGAATAATGTAACATGTACACACACACATACACACACACACACACACACACACACACACACACACACACACACACACACACACACACACACACACTCCACTCCATGTGCATTAAAAGGAAAGACAACAGTTCAACTTAGGACTTAAGAAATTTGTCTTGGGCCAAAAAAACAGGTCTGGTGGGTCATAGATCAGGCAAGAAATCAGATCCACTCAGAAACAGAGGCTCAAAAACAGTAGAGAGGTTGACATCAGGGCACGTTAAAAAATGTAATTATAATAACAATAGTTGCTCTGACAAGAAAAGAGGACTGTAGTATCTAAAGATATGGACACGCTAATCTAACTAAGGTGTCCGGGTCTTGTTGAATGTTGTGATGAGGTTCAATTGAGTGATCCTCTGCGTGACTGGCTTAGTCAGCAATGACTGGGAGAGGGGATGCAAGAAAAAAGAAAAAAAAAACACACACACACACATGCACAACAAGACTGAGGGAAAACAAGGACAGGGTATTGGAAGAAGCTCCCAGGATCAGACAGATGGACAGCAGGAGTAGAATTAAATTATAGCATCATAGGTTCAAAATTAGAGGTGTTGCCTTTTTGACAAACAGAAAGCTTTTTGACTGAGCTAAAAATGACCTATCAGTTCTGCTAGTGCAGCTGTTAACAGCAGTTATCACAAAATATTTCTGATACAGGCATAGAAAAACTCAACCTGCAACAGAACACACTAAATATTTTTATTTACCGTTTTTTATTTATTATTTGCTCAGATTGTTTATGTACAAACCAGCACAATTCTGAGAACACTGTCAACAGGAGGGTGAGGGATGAATACATACATGGTGGGGAAAATTGAGGAGAGAGCAGAGGGCTTTTCCACAAGGATGATAAACACTGTGATTTGTGATGTACTTCAAAAGCTGACCACAGGGTTGTGGCCTGCATAGCAAGTGTGTGCTGACCCGCTGCAGTGCTGTGAGTTCTTCAGCTAAATAGGCTAAAGAGCACTATAGACAGCATTTACAGACAGCAGTGAGTGTTTTTTGTGGAAAAAAAAAGATGATCCACTTTCATATACTAACCCCTGACCACTCGCAATGGCTCCCAAGGGAATAGCTTACACTATTCTGGGAGAAACAGGGGTTAAGGCACAGTGCGAAACGACTGATTTTATGGGTCATTTCTCAAATGAAAAGCCAAAAATCCATTTAGAGGTCAGTGCGTAAAAAATATACATTTAGTGCAATTTAGACATTGAAATCGTATTATTTTTTATATAAACACGCTAGATTTTGGAAAACAATTACCGTAGATGACTATTGAGCTTTATCTGCTCTCGTCTGGTCCACCAAGGCCAGTGTGTAGAGTGATTTGAGATAAGTGGTAACATTGCCAGAGCAGGCTATAAAGACTCACTTTTATGGCACGTTATTGTCTTTCTGTCTGCAATTATGATGATTAGTCATTTCCCCTGCCTCCCCTTGGCCTAAGTGCAGCATTTAATAGAGTTCATTTTACCAACAGAAAATTAAGTGCTGCAATATGAGGGTCCACTATATAAATATGTAAAATACACCTTTAATTATTTCAAGTCATTTTTGGTAGGCAATCAATAAGATTAGATGTGACATTGTAGAACCCACCCGACACAATACAAACTACCCCTCCGACACAACTAATGCAATTCTTCCTTATTTAGAAGCTGTCATGTGAAGACAATCAGAATAATTGCAGCTGGCCCAAATAGCTTGTTAATATGTTTTGATGTCAAAAGAAAAACAACCTGACTGCTTTGTGTGTTATTAATACTACCTGATGCAGTGTCTATATTTCAGTATTTTTGTCAGGGTTTCTTTATGTGTACAGCAAGATGAGTTTCTGAGTCGTGTGGGCTGACGGGCTGATCTACCTCATGTGCTAGTTTCCCATACATGGATTAAGCCTAGTGGTGTACTGAAAAAGAATGTCAATGCAAATCTCCATTGAAAAGCCTCCAGTCTGTCACTGTGTTTGAGCGCTACATACAGGAAACTGATCCTGTATGTTTGCGATTGTTATTTCCACTATGATTCATCTTACTTACATTTTTTTACAGCTTTGTTTTAAAATAGTCTCATAACTTCTTATAACTGTTGAAAGTATCCTTTCAGTCAATGTAAAAAGGTTTATTGCATTTATTTACACACAAGAGCTTCTCTCTTTCTCTTCTTCACTCTTTTAGTCACACACGCTCATTTCCTTACTATTTATATCATATCAGTTTTTAGCTGAAACAGAGCACAAAAACAAGTAAATGGAAGTAAAGAGACAAGACCAGTGAAGTGTATTTACCTCTTGCTTTAATTCCTCAAATACTAATTCCCCATTTACATCAATGACATGCTTTCTGGGTGTGTTTTTTTTATACATCAAAGAGATGTGCATGTCCGCATGTTTGTGCTATTCACAGATTGGCAAAATTTAATTTAATGCACCCAATCTAAAAAACAATAATGCAGCTTGCAGCTGAGAGTTGCACCACGCCTAAGTTTAACCTAGCCTATGCCTATTTGTGGTAAACAAAACTACATCAAACCTTACATATGTTCATAATCGTGTCCTAAAGTATGGTTTCTTGCTCAGCTTAAAGATGAATAAAGACAGTGCCACATTAATTTACATAATTCTCTTTAACCTCCTGAAGCAACCATTCAACTCTGTGGAGAGAGTAGGAAAGAGCAGCATGTTACATGAATGTGTTGGTTTGTTGCTGTGGCCACTGCCTTGGCAGCAGAGACAAGAAAGTAAAGTTCTGACTTTTTTAAGGCCAAAGAGGGGCAGCTTAAGGAGCCGATAGACAAGTGGTTAGTGAACTGTGAACTGAATCAAATCCCTCGGATGGTTCTTTTTGCACTTCTCGCTTGAGAGGCTGCCTTCAGTCTCCACAAACTCGGAAAAGTGGCTGATTGTCCTGTAAAAAATAAGAATATAATCCCATTGAACCAGATCCTTGCTCATGGTAAATTCTGTCTGAGTTTGTCCCGCTAAGACATGGGAGTCAATAAATTATCATATATTATTGAAGACAACTTTTCATTTACATTTCACATTTAAGGTACTCAAAGCTAAAGATGTTGTGGAAATAGAAAAATGAGGATGTATTTTTGCATCTGAGACACATTACTTGCATAGAGTGACGAGAATTACCAAACTGTGTAAGAACGTTTTACCTTATTTTCTCTTTGCCCTTTTCGACATTTGAAAGTTACTGTAGCAATTATGGAAAATCAGTTATTAAAGTAAAAATCAGTTATTTAAAAATCAGTTTGACTTGAAATCAGTTTTGGTATATTTAATGGCATTACATCATTAAAATAATCCAAGAGGCAATCATCATTCACTATAAATATAGCACTGTTTAATCTAGCTCTATTCACTTTAATCAAAGCCATTTCTAATACTGCAGGATACCAGTGCGGTAATTTAGTAATATGTACAGAAAGAAGATTGTGATATGTAATTGTAATGGGTTATAAACATTAGAGTTTATTTCATGAGATTTTTCTGTGGCAGTAATAGTCATACGTGTTATTGAGCAGTTAGTCCCGGCCTCATCAGAAACCAGTGTCAGGGGGCACAGACCTCCATGGTCACTCTAATTAAGCCATGCCCATTACACTGGAGTCAGCATTAACACCATTCACCCCAGTGAAGGACAGAGAGGAGACACACACACACATACACTGACGCTGTTGAAAAAAACATATGTCCATTATTACAGGTATTAGAATGACTGCAAAATATTACTTTCATTTGCATACACCAGCACACACAAAAACACACTATATTTGATATTGGTATGTGTAAGAATGTGTTATATAAAGACTTTTGGGAAACTGAATGGTATCTCAAGGCTGTTAACATCTTGCAGTGTAAGAGGGAGTTGGATTCTCTCTGATCTTTCAAAAAATTATTTTGCTGTACACAATCTGACCTGCAGGTGGAGTGTTTGCAAGGCTTTTCCTGCTATGTTTTGCTACAAGAAAGGGCTTCACAGGATATCCAAAAGTTGTTTTTTATTTTAATTGTTTATTTTCTATTTGATTGATATCTAGAGGATGTTGGATATTTCATTAGTGTGCAAACTGGATAGATAATAATTATGTATTAATACATCAACATTATTATATGCTCTAATAAATATAAATAAATAAATAAATCCACACACAGGATTCACATTATTGGTAGTATTAAATGAATACAAAGAAGTTTTGAGACCTTTAAGCTTCTCCTTGCTGTTACATTCTGATTATGACATTTACAGGGTTGTAGAATTTTTATTTATTTGTCCAAATAAAATTCAGATTTTGTATTTATTGCATACTGAAGATATATACAGTAAGATCGTCATTTTGGTTCAGTATGTTTTATACTCCAACATAAGACAAAAATATACTTAAAAATATTTTTTTATTTTTGTTGTGATAATTCCTCTACCGGGCAAGCCTTCTGTACCCCTGCTTATTTCAGTGAACACATATCAAAACAAAACTATTTCCCCAGTAGGTCAGTGCTTAAGTAGCAATGGGCAGAGCATTTATGACAGTGGACATTAATGGGCTTTATTATGAAAACCATAATGTCAAAAACACACATAGCATTCAGGACATTGGATCCTCTTGAAGTAATTTACTGAACCTGACAATATATACTGTATATATATATTCATTTACAGTCACATACTGCATCTTTTCCTTTATACATTAAAGTGGACTATTTAATCTTAAAACATTCAGCTTTAGGCTATGTCATTCCAGAAGTAGAGTAACTAGTCACTGTATTATCAGTATGTGTGATGACTATGATTTTAGGGACTGTCATTTATATATTTATTCTCCATTTTCATCTATTCTACAATGACTTACTACTCACAATAATTTTTTCTACCCCCTATGTACAGACATATAGACATTAAAGACATGCACTAGAACTGTCAAAACAACAGTCAGAATTAAAAAATAAAAACGTATAATATATTAAAAACTGAACAGCACAGTACATATGGCCAAGATGACAAACTAAAGGTCAAAAGGAAGAAAAAATAATGTTTGCTTACTGATTTATAACATGCTCTCATTTAGGATGGTGCGATGGAGCACAGCACTTCAGATAATGTTAAGACATTTAAGGGGGCAGATTTGTGTTGTCTGTCTAGACCCTCTTCTCATGCAATCCACCTCAGCCCCCACGAGTGAGAAATTGGTTGTTATAGATCACACATACAGCTGAAGCCTCTTATGAAAGATGAATTAATTTCACTAATGCTTTAATGCAACGCTCTCTGGAGGGAGGCAGGCTGGTGATAACCCCTGCCTCGTCCCTGCTCTGGGAGTGCTGATTTATGCCTTCTTTTAGTAGATGAAACCACTTGGATTCCTCATCCATCTGAGGCCCCTAAAAGAACCCTATTAGGCAAGCATCTGGGACCAGATGGACCACTGTTATGTGGGGCCGAAACAGACATAATCACCCCAGTTGCCTGGGTGGCAGTACAACAGCTCAAACCTGTTTTCATTGGCCTTTCTTTAACACTTTCACTTTAAATATAATAGCCCTAAAACCTGGACACTGACATTAAGCAAATTCTTTGGAGATTTAAATATCAAATCAGAATACATTTAGTTTTTCATTTATTATTTTTTTTGTTGTAAGGTAAAACATGCATTAAATACACACAGATATTTTGTAGAGTCTAGTCTGTGTTAGCATTTAACCAGCAATTCAACACTCTTTCACAAGACTGTACCGGGGTCACGATACAGACCAAGCTGTAGCTATTTTATTAAATAAAACTTGACTATCTTAAACTGGAATATATACACAGGCTTAGGAGATTGATGTGCCATAGCATCAAAATAAAAAGGCCTGTAAGTGAGATGTCCAAAAATGATGTATGAAGCACACAGCAAAATGTTTTGACTGTTAAACACATCACTGTCGACACAAACAAGTTATTATGCACCACTTCTCCAAGAGGATTGTTGCAATTGCAAATGTCTCTTCAGTCGAACTTTGTGGAGTATAAGTGTGATGTTAGAAACCTAAGTATTTACCAAAGTAATGGGGAATCCAGGAGTACATTAACCCAAACCACATTTCAAAACACTTAGAAATGGTTAAAGACAACGTGCTGGAGAGTTCTAAAATAGCCAACAATGACTCCAGATCTGAATCTAATAGAACACCTGTGTAAAGATCTCAAAGATCAAAGCAATTAGGACAATGGACCCTCCAAATCATAAAGTCATTGAGCAGACTTACAAAATAAAGTGGTCCAACATCCCAGCGGAGAGGTGTGAGAAACCCATATTTACAGGACACTATTGATTTCAGTTATTTTTTCCCAGAGGGTGTGCTATTACACGTTAAGCTGAGGGTCCCAATATTTTTACCCCGTCCAGTTTTTGATACGATTATTCCCCCTTGGGAATTCCACCCAAAGAATTATCTCCACACTGTTACTAATCCAATAAGACACCCAGGTTTTCATGCTGAAAATCAGGACATGTAGTCCATTGAAAAAAAATAATATATTGACCAGTTGCAAGTAATGCAGTAGTGCACACACACACACACACACACACACACACACACACACACACACACACACACACACACACACACACAGTACATGCACGCACACACATGCATGATACAAGGAATAAGACCACTTATGTCAGGGCTGAGGCTTGTTAAGGCAGAGGCCAGCAGGCTATGGTAAAGGGCATTAGGGAGAGAAACAAACAAAATACATGTTCAGAACTAACACACTATGGCAAAGTGATTAATCAGTGAAATTCACTTTAAAAGGGATGTCAAGACCACAAAAAGCATTGCCTCTCCACCTCTCCTCCCTGATACCACTAAAACACACACAATTAGTAAGTTCAAATCAGACAGAACAAATGCAGAAACCAAAAAAACAACCAACAAAATACCACAATTAACACAATAACAAACGAAAGTAGCCAATAATAATACACCATGTAGCACTGATTATCAGCAGTGCTCCTGAAAATGGCCTCCTGTCAGTGGTTACATAACTAAAGTACAACTCCAAGAATACTCACAGTAATTACAACAGACCAAGGGCTTACACTGGTGATCAGCAGCTCTGGAAACACATGTTGCTATGCCAGCAGTTGAACCGGAAAAAAAAGAAACAAAAGAATTAAACAGTCATGAACATAAATTAGTCCAGATAATAAGGTCAATACCAACCATACAAATTAAGTAGACCCTAGATGAGTCGAGTTAGAACAAAAGACACAGCAAAACGATAGTTGGGTAAAGGCTTGCAAGTGGAAGAGCAAGTCAAAACAGTGACCCCTGAATGCTGATGACAAGGCCAGGTAACCATAGGCAACAAGACACTAGGAGCATCAACAATAGGCAAAGCAGCAGCAATCTACAGTGTAATGTTCACTGTTCCTCTGTATTGTTTGGGATAAGGCCACTTTTGAACCTGACACAGTATGCTGAAGGCTAAAGTTGGCAATGTTACAAGGGGGGCACGCTTCTTCAGCACAGAACCACTGGTGAAGGTTTTGGGGACAACATTAGAGTATTGTCTGTCACCCTGATCAGAAAGCTGAGCCTGGTTTAGAGGCTCATCCATGGGCCCATCACATTAGCCTGTCCTTGAGTCCTGAGAAACAGCTCTGGTTTTCAGGCAGTCCTGCTCAAACCTTGACACTTCTACCACAATTGCAGCCTTCCTGTTGTCTTTAGAGACCTTTGACCTGAAAAGATGTGCCTTGCCCTTTCCTGTCCTGCTCATTCCTCCTGGACTCTGCTGATTGCCTGGTTGGCTCTTCTCCTGCCCTTTCAATCTCCTTCCAGTCCATAACTGGCTTCATGTTGTTCTTAAAACATGGTCAGTGTATCCCCATGCTTCATCAGTGTCAGTGTATTGTTATGTTTGTGAGTTAACTGGACATCCTCTTGGAAAAAAAAAATCATTCAATGTTCAGAAGAGCAATACTCCTGTACTTGCTGAGGCTGATCTTGCCTGTCATACAACATCTACTACCTTAACAAATTTGGGGAAGGTTGTGTTGAATTGAAAGGCTGGCTGAGGTGGCTGAAAAACATGCCCTGGGGAATTTGCTGGGTGGCCATAGTATGCCCTGAAATGTAAGCCTGCGCAAGTTCCGCCAAGAAGACTCTAATGTCACGGAAGCGCACATCACATCAGCATTTTTTTTTGGTGCACTGGGTGTGTTTGCTGTGGCACCACCTTTACAGAGACTGCTCTCCACCAGTGGAAAATGTCCACCTCCACCTCCTGCATGCCCGCAGAAGCATTTGGTTTAGCACTATGGTTTGAAACCAGTCGTTTGGTTTTACTTGTCTGACCTGCAGTTGCAGTGCAATGTTGCTGTTGGCTAACCTCTTTCTACATATTCTTCCCTGTTGCATTCACTTTGAAAGTGATCATCTTTGCCCATCCACACCTTCTTGTTACCACTGCTACTTTTTCTTGCCCGTTCCAGTCGATACCATGAGATCATTCTGTTATGGTCCTTTCACCCACCTCTTGGAGTAGCCTGGTAAACCAGCCCCTTGCAGTTCACTTCATTTTGTACAGAGGGTCTGGCCCAGGTTTCATTCAGATGGTTTTCTGTAGGCAGAATCCTGCCTAGCCAATCAGCGAACATAGGGAGTGTTCGTAAGGCAACTGCCAAAAGGGAGCCTTACTTTAAAGTCTCATGATCACTTTTGTTTATATGTTTAAATCTGATTTCATTTGTCAGATTGTAAATTGTCTTTGCCAACACAACTTTATTCACCACTGCAAATTGTGTACATATTGCAAATATTTCCTGTGTAAGGTGCTGTTTTACAACCACAGAAACCTTTTGGCCATTTTTGATTTCATATAAAATATGCTATAAAAAAAGTTAACACATGTATATGTAACTTTTTATTCATTTGACTGCCCAAAAAAAACAACAAAAGAAACCTTCCTAGGCCTCACTGAAAGAACAGTAAAGTTTTTGTAGAACAGTGATATCAGTTTCACTCTTTTGCCTCATTTGAATAGCAGCTTGGAATGGCTATTCTTTGGTCTTGAATAGAATTGTAAGCAAGGGATTAAAAGAGTTTGCTACAAGTCAATGTCTTGGAGCTTCTCCATTGTATCATCCTTTAAAGCAAAATGAAGAACCACCATGGTTTATGTTCATGCGTCAAACAGGTTTTGCCCACATTTTTGCACACAGTCCTACAGAACTGCTGCCAGCTGAGCACAACAGCCATAGATGGCATGACATTGGGGATGAGGGCATTGTCTGGCACCAGTGTCTCTAGATTCACCCCTCCCCCTCCTCCCCTCCCTTAGCTCACCACTCCATACGGATTACTGAGAGAGTAATGCCTGCTCAAGCTGCTCTGCTCTGATACTCTACATCTAGTCCTGTTTTTGTATTTGGTAGACTTGTATGCTGCCATGGATACTAGTTATTCATTGTGGCCATGGATGACGGCAAAGCAGTACATTAGTTATAAACAAAGAAATAAGTAAATAAAGAAAAGAATCAAATAAAATTTACAGTGGTGGTCATGTAAATTTTATTTGTCTTTGTATTTTGCCAAACTGTGGAAGCACTTTGAGCTGCATTCTTTGTATGAAATTTGCTGTACAAGTAAAGATTCTTCTTTATCTTCTTCTTCTTCTTCTTCTTCTTCTTCTTCTTCTTCATTGTTTATGCTGGTTGTGCAAAAAGTATTTAGTTCATTTTCCCAATAAACTCACTAGTTTTTTTTGCAAAGTAGAGCGCAACTTAGACACTACCAATGACAAAGCATGAAGGAGGTTATAGAATGCAAATTTCATACAGTTCAATTTCTATTTTATCTGAAAGAGGAGTCGCAAATTTTCCAGTGCAGAAAGCAAAGGTATGTGTTCTGGATCAGATAATATCAGATTATGTGTTTTTACTAGTGTTAAAGTGTTAAAATTGTGCTATAACCATATAAGACAAACAATTTGTCCTTCACTGCTTTGGTGAATGGACTCTCCAAGACTTCAATCCTAGACACACACACACACACACACACACACACACACACACACACACACACACACACACACACACACACACACACACATCAGCACCACCACCAGCAGCAGCAGCAGCACATAGCCATCTGCATTGTCTTGGATGATTTGTGGTTTGTCCATTATCCCTGGTATAATAAATGCATTCAACCCCAATCCCAAGGTAGTGTGCTGGGAAAATAACATCTCAGAGAGACTTTTCAAATAGGTGGTTTCTCATGTGTTAAAATGACGAACAGACAGGACGCATTATCATTATCGGTCACAGCCTTTTTTTAGTGGCCTGATAGTGGCCACCAAGAAGACATGATAGCTATGGCCCCAAGGGGACACGCAAATGACAGTAGAAATGTTTACCAATGAGGCCTGGTAATTTTGGACTTTGTTTGGAGTGGCAGTGTAATAGCCTATGATGTTTATCCAATGTGTAATTATAATTAAAAATTAAAAATACTGTTATAATCATCTGTATTATTATTATATTATTATTATAAGTTATTAGTATTTATTTATTTAATTTAAATTTGTGTTTATTTGTTTGTTGATTTATTTTGTTATATTTTTGATAACATTATTTACACTGACAAACATTATGAGGTGGCTCAAAGTGGTGAAAATGTAGGCGGTACTTCCTATGTTCAGATGCTGTAGGGGTGTTGGCTCACGGTGATGAGTGAGTAGGCGCTGCCCATGCAATGCCATCCTGTGCTAAACATGATCTCTATGTCTATAGAGGCTGCATCTTGCCCTACTGGGAAAAGCGGTTAAACTTGGTTAAATTGCATAACGCCACAATGCAGTAAACGCAATGCAGGGATTTTACACTTCTTTTCAGACAGTTTTGTCTTGTATTTAACATGTTACCAAACCAATTATAGTATCATAATAATAACAATAATTCAGTCTTATAGGTGTGCCACAGCTGAACCAGTATTAATATCTTAAAATCTTAGAGCAGTAGTGTGCCAAAAAATGGGTGGAAGATAACAAAAACAAGAGAGAGTAAATAGTTTTAAGTACTATGGAACACATATATCTGAGGACCTGTCCTGGGCTAATCACATCCAAGCTCAAGTAAAGCCAGACTGCTTATGTATCACCTGAGACTACTGAGGAAATTTAAGCTCCCTCCAGTAATTCTAAGAACTTTTTACATTGGTGGCATAGAATGTGTTCTAACTCAGTGCGTATCAGTATGGTAGTTGTACTGCCCGATATGGTAGAGAGCACTGCACTTTCAATCCTGTGTATGGCCTGTACATATGGTTTTGACAGTAAAACTGACTTGAACTTGAACTTTAAAATCTGTAAATTTTTAGAACACTGTATGACTGTAGCCAATGCATTCCACCACGGAGGCGGAAAAAGGTCTTACAAAAAAGAGTATTTATTAGGCAGAATAAAAACAACGCTCCTGTTTAGGCTATAAGTTTAGACTATAAGTTTTCTTGGTCATTAGAAGAGAACCATTTTGCATGAAACTATCTCCATGCCACTGCATTTCTTCATTTCATTTTTCCAATGCAATAAAGAGGAAATAATACCTCTGTCTGTGTTTGTGTGTGTGTGTGTGTGTGTGTGTGTGTGTGTGTGTGTGTGTGTGTGCGTGTGTGTGTGTGTTTGAACTCAGTAAGGTATGAAAGACAAATGATATAATGGGTCAGGTGACGTGTTTTCCTGGTCACAGTCTAGTTATACACACAATGTCATGATCCTTACAAAACAAACTACATCTTGAAAACTATAAATGTTCCAAGGCTAAACCCCAGCATCGCACCCTTCATCAACAAGCTGACTTGTACGGACCTGACAGAAATTTAATGTGAGGAAGCTCTTGAAAATAATGATTGTGTTTTGAGAGGAGTAATCATTGGCTGGGACATGATTGAATGTGTCCATGGCTATTGATTTTTACATGATTAATAGGTTTGTTTAGTCGATATCCCCGTCCAAATTGTATTATTAATTATCCCTGTGGCTGTCAACTTGACAGGATGGAGTGTCTTGATGACAATTTGGGAATATTAAATTTTCTGGGCCCAGTGTGTGATATTAGGTGAGGGGTACGGGGCATGGAGGGAAAGGGGTGTGACTTAGGGTGGCGGATCACCCCCCAAGTCTTTATTATTGGTCTTTGCTTCCCTGTCATTTGTACTCACCCCAATCTCAGTCCCGCAGATACACATAAACACACATGCATGCACGGACTCACACTCACTCACACATACACATACACACACACATGCACACACACGCACTCACACACAGAGACATGCACACACACACACATACCTGCACAAACACACACGCTCATACACACACAGACACACACACACACACAGCTGCATGTGCTTTGGGAATACAAACCTCTTACTTCACTATCGATTAGGGTTCAGCATCTGTTTTCACTGTGACTTAATCTCGACTGTAGGCTGGCGCTGGACAGCCAGCTGAGTGATTCTGTTATGTGTCCCCAACACACATGAATCACTCCAGCCTTTCCCATACACATTTTATTTCTCCTGTGCCTTCAAAACTGGTCCCTCACCTGCTATTTATTTACACGTTATTTAATAATTAAAAAAAAAGTTAGACATGGTTTTGTATCTTATTTTGTATCTATCGTATCAACCAGTGGCCAAACTTAAGTAAAAACATACCGTATCTTTGATTAAACAGAACCACTGTCAGAACAAAGTGAAAAAATCCCCAGCTCTATTAGTTTCAGGTGAAGCAGTCATTTTTTTGCATAGAACATAAACATTTTTGCACAGATAATTGCTTTATCATTTACCACTCCTTAAATGACAAAGATGTTTAAAATTCAGTTTGTAGATAATAGGTATCTTAAATTCCAGGCATTGGTCCAGACCATAACCCTCTAGAACCTTCAGCTTGGAGGTGGACGTGCTACCAATACACGCAGGTTTACATTATGACCATGCCCTGGATGGAGTATGGTGGAGGTAAGGTTCACACCCCTGTCATGGGACAACAGTACTTTTTAGTTTGTTTTGCTTGCTCTATGCTTTCCCTAGGTCTTTTATCATTACTTATCTAGTGAGATGATAAATGTATTGATGTGCGTCTGTGTATTTTACACTGCTGCCTGTGCAATCAGTTGCCCCTTGGGGATAATAAAGACTACCTTGACCTTGACATTTACCAACACTGATCTCAGTACAGTTGCACATGACCTACAACAAGAGGATGATCAGATCATTGCATAAAAAATCATTCCCCTGCAGCTGATGGAAAGGTTTTTACGTTTTTATACACAGACTGTCACTAAAGCTAAGCAGGTGCGGGCTTGGTCAGTGCTTGGAGGTGAGACTGAAGTTACTGCTGGAAGTGGCATTAATGGGTGCTTAGTAGGTGACACTCTTCCTTTTGGTCAATAATGTATCCCAACAGTTCTAGTGCGGTACTGCAGATGGTGTGGTCTACTGTCTTTGGGATGAGATGATAAACAGAGGTCCTGACTCTTCAGCGTGTGGTCATAAAAGGTTCCACAGCACTTATTGTAAAGACTAGGGGGGTTTCCCCAGTGTTCTGGCTGATTTCCCAACTTGGCTTATTCAATCTTGCCCCCTTAATCATCCTGCAATGTAATTGGCTCATTGATTCATTCGCTCACTCTTGAGCTGGCATGTGGTGGGCATTTTGGCACATAATGACTCCTGTGCATCACGCCGTTGGGTGCTACACAGTGTTGGTAGTGAATGTGTTTCCCCTTCCCTTTTTTAAGATTCCAGAACTCTGATAAATCTTCTACTTGAAACTACTTGAAATCATTATTAACTGGCATAAACATAAACCATGGGAAAAGACAAGAATTTTAGCACTGAATAAGAAAGTACACCTTTCTTTCTTCATCTACAATGCATCACTGTCATCTACAAAATTAAAAGACTATAAAGAAGTGAATAGTCCTCTGGCTTTATTATATATTTGTGCTCAATCCAGCCATTAGACCTATCCCCTTCCTTCCTTCCTTTCTATTATTTGTTGGTATGAACCTGCAACTTTGAACACTATATTGGTTGTTTCATCATTTACAAGTGTGATAATTTACAAGTGTGATCACTATTGAGTTGAGTCGAATTTATAACAGCTGTGTTTTTTTGTGTTTACATTTTGCCTCTTGTAGTTGCCATTTTTGAATCACAAGTGCACTGCAGTGCAATGTGGTTTGTAGCATGAATGTGATTTGTATGCAAAAGTTCTTAAATCACAAAGCAAAAGTCAATGAGGGGAAAATATTACTGCTTACAACAGTGTTGTCCTTGACGTTCAGAAATAAAGGCCTTTATTGAATTCTGCTTTGTTTATACCAAAAGACTTAAGATCTAAAGATGAACTTCAATCAGACAACAGACTATTTGTAAGTAGCTGAAATTAGGAAGTATGTGACATTGACCAGATGTTACTGGATTCAGATTTTTCTCTCACAGTGGATCTCAGATGCAACTGATCTCAAGAAACACCTGGTTTATTTCTGTATGGCGGTCTGTATGGTAGGTTGTTCCTGACCTTGTCACTAATCCACTCAAAGGGCAACTGAGCACAATTTTCAGATAAAAGGTTTTTGGTGTCAGCAATTTTGACAGATATAACATAAAACTAAAGTGTTACAATTATTAGTCAGTCTAAATACAAGATAAAGACCAGATAAAAACCAAATAAAGACGTGAACTTTCAAAAACAGTTGAGTAAATTGTTAAACGTTAAACTGCTGAGGTATGCTTATAAACCCTGTGGTCTGGAATGACAAAATAAATCAGATAAAAACTTTACTTAAAGAAATAAAGTTTCAAATAAGAAAGACAGAAACAGAACAAAGAACAGACCAAAGGCAAGGGCTCAGAATGGAGAAAAGCGTGTGTGTCTGTGTGTCTGTGTGTTTGTGTGTGAGAGAGAGAGAGAGAGAGAGAGAGAGAGAGAGAGAGAGAGAGAGTGAGTGAGTGAGTGAGTGAGTGAGAGAAAGAGAGATAGAGAGACAGAGAGAGAGACAGAAAGTGAGATAGAGAGAGAGAGAGCGAGAGAGAGATAGAGAAAGCGAGAGAGAAAGCGAGAGAGAGAGAGAGCACGGGCAAAGTGCCCACTAAGGGAAAGACAGCCGAAGCATAGGCGGAGGAGTGAATAAGAGGTGTAAATAAGAATGATTCACATCGGGGCCACAAATAAAATAAAATATATTAAATTAAATAACAGACCAGTCTATTTTATAGTCAATTTAATATTTACCATATTTCTGAATGTGTAAACCTAGGTAGTTCTAGCTTTGTTGGCAATATGATGTGCGAAGTGTTGTTTTGGTCAAAAAAAGAAAAAAAAAATATATATACTGAATAGCGTTCAAGGGCAGTACTTCTTTTAAGTTAGTCTCCCAGGATAATTGGAGAAAAACAATAATGGTTAGTTTGGTGGAGTTTGTGAATTGTTTTTACACTTAACATTTTGCATCAATACATGTTTTTTTCCTCAACCCAAATGGGGTCTTATCAAATTAATATGACTAATTTAAAAGCTTTACTGCTGCATGATTTCATGGCTCAAAAGTAAGCAATATTTCCCGCATGTTTAGAATGTTTAGGATGTTTACAGGTGCTCAGGACTTTTCAGTGCCCTGTGTTTATAACAGTTTTGGTGTTGACATCTGCACCATTATCTATGACCTTACTATTTGCCACTCCACCCCCTACCAGACTGTGAATACCAGTTCTTTGTTTCTGTTAGTATGTGTATGTAGTATTAGGTCTTTGGGTGTCTTTTCAGGGTTGTAACAGCATTGTCTTTGTTAAGCAAATGAATGAACAATTAGCCCTTTTCAGAGCCATTTGAGATGGAGTGAGAGGTCAAACACGGTGTGGGTACACTGTGCGCTATGAAAGCCAGTGGACATGTTGCACCGAGGCTGACTCAATCAGCCCAGATAATGACATGCAGTAATCAAATTGTAATAAGTGCTTACATCGATTCAGTACAATGAGAAATTACAAAAATAAAGACGCCTAGTAGAATGCATGTTTTCACAATTTCTCAGTTTGGTTGTTTAGGTCCTAGCAGCAGCTTTGATTCTAGAACCAGTGGATATCATTCAGGCAGCCTGATTAACACTACTTTGCAATGCTAGTGGTACCACATTGTTTTGTCTGTCTTCTCATAAAGGGTCTCATAAAACACTGTTTTTTATGCAAGGATTAGGTTTTTTTTTCAACCAAATGTGCAGGTGCAAAAAAAAACTTCAACCTCAAACCTAAATTGTGAAGTCGGTATCAATACCTCCAATGGCATTTTAATCATTAAATCAATGTTTTGAGAATATCCTAAACATCGATTGCCCTAAAGTCATTGATTTATTGTTGACCATTAATTTAATTATACAGTATGTGCCTTTTTTTGTGTTTGTATTTCAGTACATATTTTCAAGTGTCTTATGTCTTATCAATGACTGATTTTCCAATCAGCACCGTTTTTCAATAGCATCACAAAGAACCAACAATGTGTATCAGTAATATCAATAATTAGTAATAACGTCACTCATCCACTGCAAGCACATGTGGCAGGAGGGCCATTAAGCAGGAAGTAGACTTCTGTGAACACCGCTATGTGGCAATATGAATGTGTATGTTTACATTTGTATGTTTGAGGTGTACTTGTTTTTCTGCTTTTTTTCCGACACGTGGATGGATGGCAAGCTTCAGCCATTTGCTTTTCCGTCAAAGCCACATGGCGGAGTGTTTTAGCACGTTTTATGTAGCCACTAAATGCATATTGTTTGCCTTTTATTTGTTACAATGCCAAACAACTTAGTTCATCTGGGTGCAAAAATTAACTCACATCGTTTTAAAGTAGTGAGTCAACCGGCTTGTCATATCTATCCATGTCCTCCGTGGCTGATGTCGCTTTGCCATTTCAAAACATTTGTCTGACAGTAGTAGTAGTAGTGGTAGTAGAGATACAACTTGCCCAGACTCACATCTGTTTTATAGACTTCTCAGCCTTTACCAGCATGATGAGTTTCACGCATGCCTGGTCAATTTGGAGTATGTGTGGACATTTTCTGTTCACCACAAATTTTCTGCAGTGCAAGAATGTCCACATGGCCTGTGAAATAACAAAATGCATTTCTTGCAGATGATCTGTCAACCCTTTACAGATACCCAGTATACATCTGTTCTTCTTCAGGAAACCTGCGTTATGACAGTACCCTGTTTTTAATGTCTTTCAATGAAACACCTATGGAATTAATTTCCAACCAACCTCTAAGGAGAAGGAGTGCCAGCAGGCCAAAAGGAGATGTCTACCCATCATGTCTCAAGAACATTTCGATTAATTAATGGTTAACTTCATCGTTCAAGAAAACCTATAGTTCATCTTCATGTATATTTGCACAAGTTGGGAAAGTCTTGGAGCCATCTCTAAACAACTGCAGCCTTAGTTGTGTTTAGTTTATCAGTTAAAACAATTGTATGGAAGTAGAAGTTACCTGCATAAGTTAATACTTTGCCAAGGTCTGGAAAGAGAACTACTAACCTCAAACTAGGCCTATGCAGTCGTCTTCGACTGCTAAAGGTATATCCCCGAAACGCGATGCTTCAAAGCCCCCAACATTCATACTGTATTTCATATTAAGTATAAAATTCTCCATGCTAGGGCCTATGTAATCGAACACTCCCCCTCCCTTCAATAGATAATGGACCGCATCATTGTGTGCTTCACAAAGCCAACAAAATACATGAGAGCAAAACTACCCCAATATTTGGATCATTGACAATATTGTAATAGGAAAGCAGAATTTGGAGGGACATGCATATTTTGTGCTAACAATGTAGAGCCAATGATTTTAAAAGTATTTAGTAGTTTATTTCCAGAATTTGTGCTGCCTATGCTCAAATATTACTTTCCATGAAGGTTTACCACCATCGTGAAATTTGCAGCGGTATCAAGTATTCATGATGACATGAAAATTGCACTTTTCATACAGGAGAAGGAGGATTTCCATATCTGCCATTTTGAATGTGCAGAAATGGTAATCGTTTAGTTGCAAAGCTTAGTATACTTGGTCACACTAGTAAATAGTTAAATACAATTTTGCTGAACAGCATATTTGCAATACTCTGGCCACAATCCTACACAGTGTATCTTTAAAGTGGATCAGTCATTAATGAACAGTAGTTTGGCATCTTGGGAATGAAGTAGCACATTTTCACCAGTGGGCTGAGCTGCAAGGTGCTGAGCTGCAAGGTGATAGCTTAATGGTTTCTCAATCTTCAAGAGCCAGGTGGTAATTGAAGTTAGGGGCCCAGGTTTTCAAAATAAGAGTCGTACCAAAGAAAGGGATGAAAAAAAATCAATTGAACTTGGGACCCAACACTACAATTCAGAAGAAAGACTCAACCGCATGTAATATTGATTCCACCTTATGCAAGGCATGCACAATGGGTATGGATGAAATGAATTCCTTAAATTTCTACCCCCATGGTGTTTATAAAAATATTATATATTATATATGTACAATATATATATAAAAATTCGCCCATCTTGAATTCAGCCATCTTGAAAGTGTTGACCTCCAAACTCGAATCAGTTCATGAACCTGCCCTAGAGCATTCACCCAAAAAATCTGGGACAAATCCAAACATCCGTTCAAAAGTTATCGCGTTAACACGAAAGACCTTACGCGGCGGCGGCGGCGGCGGACGCGGCGGCGGCGGCGCACGCAAAACCATTACATCCCCGACGCTCCGCGTTTCGGGGATATAATGAAATGAAATCATGCTCAGAAGGTTCAACAAAAATCCAAAAACCACCAAAGTCTGAGCTAGCCATGAACTCGAATCTGCTACTGACAGTGACATCTGTGTCATTGTCCACAGTAAAACCAGTTTAACATTGCCATGGACCAAGAAGAAACCCCCTTCTCCAAAATCGACACTTTCAAACTCTATTGAAATTTGCAGCTGCCCCCATACCACCTATTTGCCTTGTCATCATTGGTCAAACATGGTGGTGGTAGCATCATACTCTGGGAGTATTTGGCTGCTACTAGCACTGTTGCATCGCACAAAGTGGATGAAGTAATGAAGAGGGTGGACTCCTTGACACCAAACATGCATCAGAACTGTTTCTTGAATGGATAAAGCAGGCAAGGTAACAGTTAACGTCTCAAATAGCGTTTCTGAAGTCCCGACTTCAGACCCATTAAACATTACGAACTATGCTTAAAGGCAAGATTTGTCCAAAGAAATCAACCAATTTAAACTAGGCCTATGCAGTCATCTTCGACTGCTAAAGGTATATCCCCGAAACGCGATGCTTCAAAGCCCCCAACATTCAAAATGTAATCAGTTCATGAATCTACCCTAGAACATTGAAACACCAAATCTGGGACAAATCCATCCAACTGGTCAGAAGTTATGGGCCAAACCAAAATTCAGCCATCTTGAATTCAGCCATTTTGAAAGTGTTGGCCTCCAAACTCGAATAAGTTCATGAACCTACCCTAGAGCATTAACACACCAAATCTGGGAGAAATCCATCCACCCAGTCAGAAGTTATGGGCCAAACAAAAATTCGGCCATCTTGAATTCAGCCATCTTGAAAGTGTTGACCTCCAAACTCGAATCAGTTCATGAACCTGCCCTAGAGCATTCACCCAAAAAATCTGGGACAAATCCAAACATCCGTTCAAAAGTTATCGCGTTAACACGAAAGACCTTACGCGGCGGACGCGGCGGACGCGGCGGCGGCGGCGGCGGCGGCGCACGCAAAACCATTACATCCCCGACGCTCCGCGTTTCGGGGATATAACTAGGCCTATGCAGTCGTCTTCGACTGCTAAAGGTATATCCCCGAAACGCGATGCTTCAAAGCCCCCAACATTCATACTGTATTTCATGAATCTACCCTAGAACATTGAAACACCAAATCTGGGACAAATCCATCCAACTGGTCAGAAGTTATGGGCCAAACCAAAATTCAGCCATCTTGAATTCAGCCATCTTGAAAGTGTTGGCCTCCAAACTCGAATAAGTTCATGAACCTACCCTAGAGCATTAACACACCAAATCTGGGAGAAATCCATCCACCCAGTCAGAAGTTATGGGCCAAACCAAAATTCAGCCATCTTGAATTCAGCCATCTTGAAAGTGTTGACCTCCAAACTCGAATCAGTTCATGAACCTGCCCTAGAGCATTCACCCAAAAAATCTGGGACAAATCCAAACATCCGTTCAAAAGTTATCGCGTTAACACGAAAGACCTTACGCGGCGGACGCGGCGGACGCGGCGGTGGCGGCGGTGGCGGCGGCGGCGGCGGGGGCGGCGGCGGCGCACGCAAAACCATTACATCCCCGACGCTCCGCGTTTCGGGGATATAATAAACTGTACCAATTTTGGCAAGGAGAATAGTCAAATATGCAGCCAAAATTTATGCCAGAAGCTGTTGATACAAAAGGCTTCTGAATGACGTAAAAGTAAAGGAAAATGTAACCAAATATTAAAGGGGATGCATGTATATATTTGAACCTGGATGTAAAATTTGGTCCCTGTGTGAATTAGACAAAATCCAAAGCCTGAGCCTCTGCCAAAGAATAATACAATCCATAATCCTACATGGAAATGTCCCTATGTGTCAAAACAAAATCTCTCTAACTCTAAGAAATCTATGACTATGTCCAAACAGTGTTATCACATCCCACCAGATATCACAGTAAGAGCTGGTTGGTAAGGGCGTTCACAGCATTGACTTCTACTCATAGATTAAGAAAGGCTTGGGAAATCTAATCTGGTGAAAGTGGTTGTTGGAGTTGGAGATAAACAAGTAATGACCACAAGGCAAGTATAGCAGCTGCCTAACATATGTAAACAAAACAATGTAAGTAGATAACCACCCTGCGTGATTTGTACACCTGAAATATATACTACAAGCTGGACCATACATAGAGAAAATACAAATTTTCCTTATAGGGTATCTGAAACGTACAAAAGAACAGGTTAAAATTAATATATGTGGAAACATATGCCTGCATGCTTTAACAAATGTGTGATGATAAAGTGTCAAATGCAATGTGTGACCAGCCCAGAATACTGAACAAGAGGCCGCATACAGGCCCTGCTTGCCCTATTTTTTGGCTGTTTCTTACTGATCTTTTTGTAAATTACTCACCTGATGCTAATGAATTAGACGTTCATGACATAGAAATGCTAAGGATCTTGCTGGAGAAACTTTTGAAAAAGTGTTGAGTGATCTTTACAAACCTTGGTGAACTTCATTTTTCAAACTTAAACAAATGGCAAATACATTTAGGGCCCTATTTTGCCGCGGCGCATTGTGCATTCGCGACATGCGCATGCTGTCATTGCTATTCTGTGCCAGCGCAACGTTCATTTTTCCAGGCAAAAAATCACGTTGTCTAGATAGCAGATGACATTGCGCCGTGACGGGCGGGTCAGCGAAAAGAAGAGGTGTGGTCTGGCGCAAAGCGCACCAGATGCTATTATGAGGACGTATAAACCATTTGCGCTTTTGATTAATGAAAAGGTGCTTTTTCGTCACTGGCAAAAGTGACGAAAAACTTCAAAAGCTATTTTAGAGGCGCACAACGCTTTGAACCCCGATGTACCTGCTGCTGCGCCAGAGAGGCGAGCTGAACTGGCAGAAAAGTTGCAACATGTATAGCCTGTATAGCTATGTATTTGTATGTTTTAGTAAGCAAACATGCACAAATAATGAGAATATAGCAATGTTGTGCAGTTTATAGCAATGTTCTGCAGTTTATTTACGATTTCTTTTGTCGTTTTAAATAAACAGCGTGGCAAGTTGTAAGAAATAATATGGACAAATCATCAAAAAGAAAACTAGTGGACTAATGGTTTGATGGACCTATACCTTCCGTTTATTTCTGATGTTTCCTTTGAGTTTAGGCTTTGTTTCCCGTCTTCTAACGTTATTGTACCGCTTTCGGCGCACAGCGCGTTGAACCCCGATGCTGCTGCTGTCCCAGAGAGGCGAGCTGAACTGGCAGAAAAGTTGCAACGTGTATAGCATGTATAGCCATGTATTTTTATGTTTTAATAAGCAAACAGGCACAAATAATAAGAGTATAGCAATGTTTTGCAGTTTATAGCAATGTTCTGCAGTTTCTTTTGTCTTTTAAATAAACAGCGATTGCAATGCTCAGTTTATTTAATAAACAGCGTGGCAAGTTGTAAGAAATGAAATGGACTAATCATCAAAAAGAAAACTAGTGGACTAATGGTTTGATGGACCTCCACCTTTTATTTTTGATGTTTCCTTTGAGTTTAAAGCTTTTTTTTTTACGTCTTCTAACGTTGCCGCTTTGGGCACTGTTCGAAAGTTCTCTTCTTGCCAAAGGAGGACACAATTATTGAAGATATTTCCTCCCATATTTCTATGACCCGCGGAGGTTTGGGGGGATTCTTTCCATCCCCGAATATTAACTACTCACGCGCTTTTACTTCACGCACGAGCAGATCGGTCTCCTCCACCGAAAAGCTCCTCCCGTCCGGGTAAATCTGCCATCGTAATAGCAACAGGCTATGGACAATGCGCCCGCTGGCTCTTAAAGGGAATGAGAGTATAAATTCTCATTGGTTAATTGTATGTTACGCCCAAAACACACCCATGACTAATTTAGTAACTTAACCCAACCCTTTTGAACGATGCGCCTGGCGCAATGTTCGCTTTTTCCGCCGTGAAAATACCAAATTGTGTCGGGAACGCCCCCAAAGCAACTTGCGCGACATACTTTAGACAATGCGCTTATGATCGTGAAAATAGAGCCCATAGTCACTTTGACCACAGGTCTTCAACATCAAGTCAAGGCACCTCCATGTAAATGCTCTTACTAAATTTCAAGCCCTGATTATGCATGAGTGCAACATCACTGCATTCAAAAACCTGTCATTGGCATAACATTTAAATAGATAAAGAAGTAAAACAAATGCAAAAAAGTGATTATTTATTCAAAAGCACGCAATCAATTATGATTAAAAGCTTGAGTCACATGCTTGACAACCTTAATATAATATAATATGATATAATATAATATGATATACACACTGACATGTATTTAAGCCTGAATTTACGATGAATGTATTGACTGAGAACGACATAAACAAAGCAATAACATCAACCTGCCGGTGGCAATCTTAAGATACAAAAATCCTAAAGACGAAAGTAAAGACTGTGTAACTTGAATAAAGTAAACAAAAACATTTAGTCCACTGTGTGTGTGTGTGTGTGTGTGTGTGTGTGTGTGTGTGTGTGTGTGTGCGTGCGTGCGTGCGTGTGTGTGTGTGTGAGAAGAGTTCACATATGTGTGTGTGCTTGGGTGTATGTTCTAGATCCTCGCAAAGTTGTTTCCTATGGCATCCATGACAACAGCAAACACTGAGTGAAAGGGGTGTGACTTTCCTGTTTAAGCACGTTTTATCTGTGGTGTACGGTTGAAACAGTTCTTGTACGTCTTCCAGTTCCATTTAAAATTCTAAAGGGTATTAAAAAGACTAGAGTTATGTGGTATATATTACTTGGTGGAATATTTAATCATGTTATGGTGAGAAATCATAAAGAACGAAATACTCAACACAACAAAAGGCATTTTCAATTCTTCAAGTTGCTAAATATTGATGCAGTCATTTTAATGTCTCTCTCTTGCTTAGGTAAAACATGGCCTTATTATCTTTAAACAATGTAAGACGCAAGTGTGTGGTTTAGCAGTAAAATTAATCTATCATAAGGTTAGGTCAAGTAACTTCATTTGTCCTGAGGGACAAATCCTGAAGATAATTTGTTCTCTGTATTCTACCAGTCTGGGGTTAAAGTGCATGCACACAGCAGGAGTAGGCTACTCAGGAGCACACACACGCTCAAAGCAATGAGCAGTACTTAATCCAGCACCCAGAGAGCAGTTAAGCATTTGGTGCCTTGCTCAAGGGCACTTGACAGCTGTGAATGTGGATGGAGAGTGCGGTTTAATCACTCTACCCACCCACAGTGTTTCCACTTGTCATGGATTTAATTCGCCACCCGTCTTGTCACAAATCTAATTCAGTACCCAGCAGTCAACATATATGCTGTTTATTTTGTGGGTAATGTTGATTCTTTTGTTTTGTTATGTTAAGAAGTGCCATATCCTGTAACCCTATTCCTGTTTGTCCAACAGTCTATATTAGTCTGACTGATTGAACAGGGCTAGTTCATTAAGTATGTCATTATGTGGAGCGAAACATCCTTCAAGACACGGTAATCACATGGGAGACAAAAGCTTGACAGGGCTGCACCTAGATCCACTTCCTCTGAGTGAGGTCACTCCAGCCCACATCCAACCCTGCACTTTTCAAACAACGTAAAAACAGGGGCTCTCCCAGTGTCTCTGTAATCAGTTAAACTTTGGACCTTTAGAGCTGAGAAGCCAGATGTCTGAATACACCAAACAAGAAAAAAAAAACATTTCTGTCTGCCTTATACTGTGCAACAACCTGATTCCATTCATTTGATCAGGTAACATTCAGTTTTACCAACATTTTGATAAAACTGTTATACTGTCAATATGTTATACTGTCAATTATTATTCAAGTATAATGCTTAGGAAACAACCTGAAAGAGGCAGTTACTAGATATCAGTGTTGCCTCATTAATTGGTGTAATTAGTCTTACTGTAAGCAATAAAGAGCTGATAGGACGTAGCAGCCTCCGGCACTCACACCCCAGGTCAAGTTTGCTTAAAGAGATAAGTTGCACAATGCATGCTAATCACAGGCATTAATCACTGGCTCCTGCACCACTGTTAGTCTGGGAATGTTGCACAGATCTGGGAATGAATTCTTTTGCCATTACATTTCTTCACCAATGATTGTCAAGGTGACTGCTAACATACCTCAACAAGTATAAATTCAACTCCATAGAACAACTTGTGACAGCTGCCAAAAGTTGAAGCACCTATAACCTTATCAGCAAAATAATTGACAAAGGTCAATTTTCCTTTAGTAGCTTGTGAGGTGTCAAACGAAGGGGTTTACATTATGAATTAGTTCTAAGCATTTCTATCGCACTATAATATATAATATAAATTTTAAGTAAACCACATCCTAATTTCATCCTGTGCCTTGTTGACAAACCATGGCTATGCGATTGCATAGAATTTAACACTCCATTCATTAAAAAAAAAGCTTTTATTTATTTTCATTTTTTCATGTATTGACCAAATCAATTTAATAACCGTTAAATACCAATTGGTGCCCTATCACCCTCATAAGTTTTTTTAATTGTAAATTAAGTGAGTTAGCTTACTTGGTTTGCAGTATGACAGTGTTTAGCTTTTGTTAAGGTGTTTACAGGCCTGCAACTGCTCATGGTTTGAGCTGACAGCCCCCAGTCAAAGGGGTTGGCTGCTGATGGCCCCGAGTGGGAATGAAATTGATGGATGAGCAAAATGTGCACAATGTGTTTGGGTGCGACCCAGCTGCACCGCTGTAGCTCACACCCTTTTGTGTCCACCAAATACTAGGTAGAGACTTTCCCACCTTGCGTATCTTCCAGTAGTGGACTATGTATGTAGGACCCCCTTGAAGATGAATTGGCTGGCCAGGAGGGCAGAGCAACAGGGCGGGATATGGAGAAAGAGATGGACAGCGAGGTGGAAGCACAGGGACTGGAGCAGAGCCAACTGGAAGGCAAATCAAGAGTATTTGAAAAGGACTGATATAGCCTGGCTCAGGCATGCCAGGCTCTCCTTTCAGAGGTAGGCCTTTGGTGGAAGCTGAACTAGTCAAGTCTGTAGTGCTAATCCTGATCACTGGTCACAGTCTGTTTCTTGTTGCATTTGTTCCTGAAACCAAAGCAGCACCAGACGAGATCTGTGTCATCGGGTATAGAGAAACAATGATGCATGCTGAATTTATTCGCCTGGCTCAAGACGGAAAGGGAAAAATGGGTGTATCCCCATAGGTTTAGGGAGAGCTCCCAGTAGTGGCAATCCACTGGTGGTTGTGGGTTGTCAGTCCAGAGAAAGCTTGGGCTCCATGCAGTAGGGTCTCAGAAGGTGTAGCAGAGATCAGTTTCAAAGTGAGCTCAGTTTGACACTCAAAAGCAGGCTTAGTAACTTTTCTAAAGTTAAGGGCAAATATACAGATATGCACAATCCACAAGAGCAACTCCAATAACAATTTGAAGCACAGGAAATGCAGGTCCATGCATACAAGCAGAGGTAAAGGCAAACAAATCCAAAAGCAAGGTCAAGAACAGGCAAGGTTAGGATATACAACAAACTAAAACCAGGAAAAATGTGTTAGACCATTATGGCTACAGAGTTGCTTACAGAGTTGCTACAGAGCTGCTTACAAAGTTCGTAGTACATAAATCAAGTATCAAATGAGATTTTGCCGCAAGGCTAAAAAAAATGTCTACGTCACTACAACATATAAATCTACAAAGTTAGAAATGTATTGTTTTTACTGTGAAAACATACTTCTCCGTTGTTTGCACTTGTGTAATGTTGGGTAAGTTGACTCCTGGGGGAAACAGAGCATGAAAGATCCACCACCAGCAGTCTCTGCTGGAGTTGTAGGTACCTTCAAAATAGGACAGTGCTTGACATGCCATTGTGACATATGTAGCCAACAAATCACCACTTTGAAGCATGTAGAACCTTAATTGAGACACAGCTATAGTTTTTAAAAGACCCTGGACCAATTAGTAACCAATTGGCCCAGGTGTTAGAACTCTGGAGAAGCAGTGCATGCTTAAGCATTACCAACCACATCCTAATGAGGTATTTGCCACAAGAATCAGTGGTGGCAAAGTAACTTGAGGGTGACATTAATGCTAGGATGACCAGCCCACTAGGAGTGGTCCCACTTCCAACTTTAACTTCCATACTCAGGAAGATCTCCTGTTTTAAAAATGTAGCCTATATGTAAACCTGTCACCCATTACATTTAAATTTGACACAGAAAGACAGACTTCCATAACATATACAGTACTGTGTAAAAGTTATAGGCGGGTGTGAAAAAATGCTGTAAACTAGGAATGCCTTAAAAAATGGAAGTGTTAATCATTTATGTTCATCAGTGAATTGAAATGCAGTGAATGAACAAAAGAGAAATCAATATTTGGTCTGGCCACCCTTTGTCTTCAAAAGAGCATCAATTCTTCTAGGTATACTTGCATAAAGTTGTTGAAGGAATTCGGCTGGTAGGTTGTTCCAAACATCTTGAAGAACTAACCACAGATCTTATCTGGATGTAGGCTTCCTCACATCCTTCTGTCTCTTCATGTAATCCCAGGCACACTCGATGATGTTGAGGTCAGGGCTTTGTGGGCGCCATACCATTACTTCCAGAACTTCTTGTTCTTCTTTACGCAGAAGATAGTTCTCGATGACTTTGGCTGTATGTTTGGGGTCGTTGTCCTTCTGCAGAATAAATTTGGGGCCATATGCCTCTCTGATGGTATTGCTTGATGGATAAGTATCTGCCTGTATTTCTCAGCATTGAGAACACCATTAATCCTGACCAAATCTCCAACTCCATTTGCAGAAATGCAGCCCCAAATGTTCAAGGAACCTCCACCATGCTTCACTGTTGCCTGCAGACACTTATCATTATACCGCTCTCTAGCCCTTCAACAAACAACCGCCTTCTGCTACAGCCAAATATTTCAAATTTGACAATTTGACTCCAGAGTACCTGCTACCATTTTTCTGCAACCCAGTTCCTATGTTTTTGTGCACACTTGAGTCGCTTGGCCTTCTTTCCACGTTGGAGTTATGGCTTTTTAGCTGCAAGTCTTCCATGAAGACCACTTCTGGCCAAACTTCTCCGGACAGTACATGGGTGTACCTGGATCCCAATGGTTTCTGCAAGTTCTGAGCTGATGGTACTGCTGGAGAGTTTCTGATTCCAAAGGCTAATAAGCTTAATGTGTCTTTCATTTGCTGCACTAAGTTTCCTTGGCTGACCACTGCGTCTACGATCCTCAACATTGCCCTTTTTTGTGCTTCTTCAAAAGTGCTTGAGCAGCACATCTTGAAACCCCCGTCTGCTTTGAAATCTTTGTCTGGGAGAGACAGTGCAGAGCAGTATAACTACATTGTCATTGTGTCTTGTTGCTGTGCTCAGTCTTACCATGATGTATCACCTGTGACATAAGACTGTCTTTCACAACCTCACCTTGGGGGAGTTTGCATGTTCCTCACCCAGTTTTCAGCCTCCTACACAGCTTTCCATTTCAGTTAATGACTATGTTCCAACCTACATATGACATTGATGGTCATTAGCACCTGTTTGGTATAATTGGTTGATCATATGCCTGACTATAATCCTACAAAATTCCTGACTTTGTGTGTACCCCTTTGTGTGACTTGATGCTGGTTTGAAGGCAAAAGGTAGAAACACCACATATTAATTTGACTTTTCTTTTGTTTGCTCACTTTGCATTTTGTAAATTGATAAAAACAAACAATAATTATTACCTCCGCCAAGGAGGTTATGTTTTCGCCGGCGTTGGTTTGTCTGTCTGTCCGTTTGTCTGTCTGTCCGTCCGTTTGTGAACAGCATAACTCGAAAAGTTATGGATGGATTTTGATGAAATTTTCAGGATAGGTCAGAAGTGGCCTAACTTAGAACTGATTTGATTCTGGTGGTGATCCGGATAACCATCTGGATCCAGGATTTTTTTATTCTTTATAAAAAACCTATATTCCCTAAATAATAAATTTATTATTTATTTAGGGAATATAGGTTGGTACGGAAATGAGGCTCCTGTTGCGGGTCAAGGAGTTGTTGAGTTTTTGGTTAGAGGGTTCAGTGAAAGACAGAGGAGAGTTATAGCGGTTGTGGTGAGCAGCCCAGTAGTTCATGTTGGCAGTTGAAATTAGATAAAGTACTTTCCTGCACCGAAGAGCCAACCAAGTTCGTGTGAGCATGAGTGAACGAACCATCTTAAGGTGAGAATGACAATAAGGTGGAGACGTAAGCTGCCTTGGCGGAGGTCTGTGCTCTCTGAGTGCTTTTCTAGTTTATATATATTTTGCACAGTACAGTATATATTCAAAAGCCAGAACTGTGTACATTTGCAGAGGAACTCTGCATAGGTTAGTACAGCCTGGGATCCAAAAAGAAGTCACCTTACCATCTTGTAAGAGTAGCAGGAATCCAGATACAGACTGGAAAGAGATGGAAGGACTAAGAGGAGGTTGACCAAGCCAAAATGCATCACTGCAAAGAAACACCAAGTCTCCTTTTTCCTGGTAAGAAGTGGCACGTGACTGTCGACCTTGGTAGGCAGCTCCAGTTTTCCAGAGAGATTGCAGAAACATCTCTCTGACTCAACCCCCTCATGTGGTCCAGGCTTGCAAAACACTCCTTCCTTTTTGAGATTACAGTCCAATGGGAGGAGGGGCTGGAGCCCGCTCAAAAGTGGGGATCATCTAAGGGCACTTTCAGACCTATAGTTTGATTGCTTTGGTCTGTACTAGTCAGAAAAATGTAGCAAACAGACGTGGGTACGGTTTGCTTTCACATATGCATAGTTCTAAATGAACCAAAATAGACTGCGAAGACCATCGCCACTGGAATCAGACTAAAACGTGCCACTTTCCATAATAATAATGCAGTAAACTCTACTGTTCCATCCAATTTGGCTTGGTTTCTTTCACACCAGAGGAACTGTACTAAAATGTAGCGCAGAAAAAGCGGTCTGAGACCACCCTTTTTTTAGCAGTCTCGGACCGGTTTATTTGGTGATTCTGGTTGTAGTTGACCTGGGCCTAGGGCACCAGTATGGTATGACAGGAAGACACCTCTGCCTTTGCTCCACCAACAGGAGATGTACTGGGTGGTGAAACATCCATGAACGGTTGCCCAGCTGATGGCCCAACCAGGCCCCCATAGGTGTTCCTTAAGTCACCTCCCTGGTAAAAGCCTCCAGGAATCACATCTGTATGAGAAGGCATTGTGGGAGGTGTGTCAGACAGCAATGTCTGGTGTATTTTTCACTATCCAGTACGATGGACATCGATAGAAATAGTTGCCGTCTAAATCACAAACAACTGCAGCAACAAAGAGGAAAGGCTGGAAACTGGATTAGTATTGGTTGATATTTGTTGCTGATTGGACCAAATGGCTGCCGCAAGTCCATGAGGACTTTTTTTTTCCGCATTTACTGGTACTTGCATTGTACCTAATTCTTTTTTTGCACTTGTCTTAGTTAAGTTCGTCTTTGTCATTGGTCCAATAAAAATGTTTTACTATCTCATCTTGTCTATGGTAACATCTGGGGAGTGCTGGGGAGTGTTGGGGAGCACAACTGTATGAAAAGATGCTGTTATAAGCGTAAAGCAGCAATGCCAATGTTCGGTTTGGTAAGGTAATGCTTTTAACTAAAACATATTTTTTAATGTTTTCCCTCTCATTGTCATTACTTGTGTACAATGTCCATCATATTCACCACATGCTGAAACTCACATGAATGACAATGCCAGAAACATACATTTACTTTCTTCAGGTACACAAACACTTATAGTCTTAAGGGATGTTTTGTGTAACACGTTGTTGTGTAGCCAAACTGAAAAAATCTTAAAAGATAAAATTGCTTAAGTTATTTGAATGTATTTCTAAGTACAACATATGATATGACTACCTCATGATGTTGCTGTCTTGTGCCCTACATAATTAATTAAAAGTTATTATTGACCAATAATAATTATAAATATGAACTAATATGTATCAATACATATTTTAGGGATAGCCCATAATTATTCAGCAGCTAATATTTTTGTTTCTAATTGCATGTAACCTCACACACTCCATGTACACAGTGTTGCTTGGAACGACACCAAATTGGGTGAAATTTGCCCATGGATGACACTGGCCCCTTGAAAGCTTGCCAGCTGAAAATAGTTTCTGTGTACTAACTTACCACCTACTGCACCCAAGATCATGGAATTTTCTATTGTACATTAATCACACGATGCTGCATGAACCCAGTTCAGAAATTGTAGTTGTCATTTATGTAGCACATCAAATTTGTTAGGCAGAATCCCTCTTCTGGACGCATGTGAAGTTTCATGCAATTCAGTTCATAGCTGTTGTAATTGTATAGAAAAATAATTTTAGCCAATACGTGCAAAACCATATGATTTAAGACAAAAACAATTATTACCTTATTCACACATTATTTCTCTGGCAAAAACATACATACCTGGCTATTCCCACGGCGCGTATAATAGTTCCCATTATGGTGGGACTGGGGGGTACGGTATCCCCAAAGAGACAAAAACAGCAGGGTTTAGGGGTACTGACATATTAATGTAGTTCATGTAAAACATAATAGGTATTACCCCCGTAAAAGGTATAGACCCCAAATATGGAGGGGTAATTCACACTCTGGACATCATTATGTTTATAAAACTCTCTATAATCAGGGTCCAAGGTGAACTTAAAACATACAATGTGAAACCATAGATATTTTTAAAAACAATCAATTAGTAGAGTATAAAACGTATAACGTATAAAAAGAAGTAGGACATACTGAGCAATCGGCAATTGTACTTTGATTTCTTTGGGAGGGATATGGTAACAATACTGCAGTCATACAATGTACTGCTAAGCAATACATCTAATCTCATACCAAATAAATGTATTGTCCACTGCATGATGCTGAAACTTCAAAATATTTGCATAGTCTAAACTTTAGTACTGTGATGTCCTCTTGTATGGTCTTTTTATCTATATACATCCTTAGCTTGTTTAGAGTCCCGCAGCCAAAATACCAGCACAGACTAAAAAGCTTAATCATATGACATCCATTATAGCCTGTCCTCACCGGCTACTAATACAAATGAAGGCTGATTTTAAGGTCCATCTCTAAACTTCCAGGGTCTTACATGGACTTACACCATCTTATTCAGCTGACTTGATTACTCCTGAGACACTGACACATGGTCTTCATTCCCCTGATGCTGGTCTACTGGTCAATCTGCCAGCAAAGAAAAAATGGCTAGACAGAAAGCATTTGCCTATGGAGAGACCCTTCGACACATATTTAAGCGTATTTACTATTTAAAAAAAATCAAGACTGCATACCTTTATTCACTTTACCATGACCTAATTTAGTGAACTCATCTTCTTTCAATTGGTGTGTTTTTAATGGTTTATTTTATGTCACTTTGCTGTAACCAAAAACGTCTTTATGGCATAGAAACAAAAGTGCACTAGGATGTTCAATAAAGATTTAGATATTTTGGTATACAAAAGGTTTGGATATACAAAGAGAACAAGCACATATAATCACACACACACACACACACACACACACACACACATTCTCTCACCTCTATCAGATTAAAACTTTTCATGAGAAATTGGTGTTGCTGCCACTTGTGAATTGCTATGACTAATGCTGTGCTGAAACCAGTGAATGGGCTGGAATGGAAAACATTTTATCTCACTTTATGCATTACATCCTTCTAACATCTCATCAAGAATCATCATTTCATTTTATCTTGTTTTGGTCATACCTTTATAATGCCTATGCATCAATAAGCAGACAACAGCCACCCTGAGGATGCAGATTCTGACCTAAGTTACTGACAAAGATATTTCCAAATAAAAAATTGGGTGTTAAAGCCCACAAAGAAGAAACAAAGTAAAAAAGTGATACACCTACACCAGTAGGTTTATTTGGATTAGCATTGTTTACAGTGCCAAGGACCAAATCATTAAGCTTGAAGTCTATTGACACACTGATCTTTTACACTCTTTAACATTTTAACCTTTTGGGGAGATTAGAGGTGGGGGTGGGGTGAGGTAGACGTTAGAATTGTATAATAGAATGTATATTGAATAGAAAATATAAGTGAAAAAAAAAACAACAGAAAAAAACAAAATTGTGTAAAAATTGTTTTGACAAATGGGGAGCAGTTGACCTAAAGATATGTCTGTGCTTTACTTTATAAAAATGTAAGAAAGTCTGGTTGTACAAAGTTTTCTTTCTCTGAAGCTTTAACTTGCACTTATTTGATGTCCATGGATCCTTTTACCTAATACACAATCGATGACTAAACTATGTGGAGAGCAGTATGCATAGCAGCCACACATCACGTCATTTTTATCTTATTACCTAAAAGTTTTTTTTCCTCAATTTATACCATTTGCACGTATTTAATGTCCCCTGCCTCTAGCATGATCATTATCTGTAGGTCTTGTGCTGTGGCACTTTTTAAACTTATAAAAAAGATTGACAGTGATTGTATTACCTTTGATGGCATAACAATGCTGTGAGTAAACATTCACCCCATGCAGACACTCAATTTATACCATTTGCACATATTTAATGTCCCCTGCCTCTAGCATGATTTTAATAAAAAAGACACAAACTCTGTCCTCCAATGCAAGTAGTTCATTCAGATTTTGGTGCTTAAGGATGAGTGTAAGCATCAAATAGGCTTTTGCCAGCTTGAAAGGTGTAACATTCTGAAACTGTTGATTGTTTAATCAATTAATGATAACATTATTATTACCGTTATAACTAGGATATCAGTACTATTATTATTATCATCTTCATTATTAATTAAATAATAATAATAGGCTAATAATAATAATAATAATAATAAACATTAGAAAATCAATGACATCAGCGACATACCTGCTAGGCATTAAAGGTCATTAGAATTTATTTGTGATACAAGGTTTTCTCTCTTTCTTCCAGAATGTCATAGACACACGCCATTGTTTTTATATACATTGGACATTCCATCTCCTTAAGCAGATTTCTCGTAGGGTCAGTAGGCTGTTACACGCTTTAATAGAAACCTATTAAAACACTTAAAGCTACACAACATTAATAATTTGTAATAGCCTCATTGAAAAAAACACCGTATGCGACAATCATGGAAAATTAATTTTATAAGATGTAACAACCTATAAAGGTAACCTCCCAGGTAGCAGGAGGTCACGCCGGCCCACTGTGGGCGAATCTAGCTGCCGTTTTGATCATCGGGAGTCCACTGGCGAGATACAAACAACGGCTCACGAGCATTTTGTTAGAAACGTTTCATGTCTCTTCGTTCATTTCTATAACATCTTATGTTATTTTCCAAATATTTCCGTCAGGTTAAATTACAATGATAGGCTAGGGTGGACGAGAAAGAAGTGCCAACGACTGCCAATCAAAATCCACTTGTGGTCCGATATCTGCCAATATTCCTCTTTGGTCTGTGATATAATGAGCTACAGTCTACCGACCACAGAGCGGCATTTGATTTTGGGCGATTTTTTTTAGTTGCAAAGTCCCACGGCTGCTCATAATATTGACCTATAGGCGAAAGTTGGGTCCTCAGTCATAAAAGCTATTCACAGCCTATTCACGCCTGGTCGGTAGAATATGCTCGTTTAATATTTTCCTGTAGCTTTCCCCTGCCCAGGTTAAATCCACCTACTCGGGTAGGCTGCGTCGCCATCATAAGGTGTCCGAGCTGTTGCTGCATGGGCTGATTAAAGACAGTTTGGTGGTCTTGTGTTTGTTCAGCAGTCTCGTTAGTTTCTCATCATCTGAGTTTGGGTCCAGAGGTTTGTGGTACTCATCATCGTCCTCGATGTCCGAAGTGTCTTTCATTTTTTCCGTTTCAGAGTCTTGCTTCTTTTTCGCAGTTGCCATTTCTGCGGCGTGTCTTTTTCTCCACTTGGTTCTCCTGTTTTGGAACCAAACCTGATACAGAAATAGTGACACGTTAGCGGAGGCATAGGCTAAGCTCCAACCTGAAAAAATGCACTGTCAGTTAGAGTATTAAATAGAGAATGGCCTGGCCAAGGCTACAGAGAGTTGCAGTTCTAATCATTTCTTTAACAGTTTGGGGAAAAAATGATTAAATTGCTAAGCAGACAATGGCTGCAATAACTATTAAACTATAAATGTTAGGTTATTGCCTAGGCTACTGATTATCGTCGTAGTGGACCAGGGTTAGCCTAATAAATTAACACACTTGTAGTCACCTAAGAATAATACATTCCTAAACCATTATTTGTTATTTACAGTAAAAATAGCGACTGGCATGCCATTCATCAAAATATGAAATCACTTAAGATGAAAGTTGTTCAATGTGTTTAAAAATAGCCTTTATTGTAGCCTAGACTATAGCCTACAAGCAACTTCTTTGGGACGCGTTACTTTATTTTAGACTTGGCATGAGGCTCACAGCTATGGTATATAATCTGAGCAGAGTAAATCACACATAAATAGTTGCATTAACCGTTCACACAACTCGAACTGCAACATAACATTTGAGGCTGTTCATGACAATTTCAGTTGCTTTCACCTTGACTTGACTTTCCGTCATGCCCAAGGAATAAGCAAGACGAGCTCTCTCTGGACCGGCAAGGTACTTAGTCTGCTCGAAAGTTTTCTCCAAAGCAAATATCTGTTGTCCTGAAAATGTTGGTCTTGAGTGCTTCTTCTTGCCATCCTTGTCCAGCAACATATTAGCTTGAGCTAAAAACACATTTAATATTGAGTTCAGACGTGTTCTTGAAATAGACCTACCAATTAAAAGTAGTCTACGTGAAAAAACACCATTTCCTATTAGATGGAGCTCCTTTCCACATCGCAAATATTTCAGAACTGAAATAGCCTAAATTGGACCCTTTGGGTAGTCTGATTTCTGGGCAAATACACTGATAAAAAGGGTAGCGCAATGAAGTTATTCATGTAGCCTAGTCAAATTCGTTAGGTTAATTACGAAGGGCGAGCAACAGGTTGTGCGCAACTGTTAAGTTAAAGTGTAGACTGGGCCCATAGAAAAACAGGAGCTCGCTTCAAAAATTGACCATAACAATCGATTATCTACTCAATATGCAGTGTTGCATCTGGAAAATTAATACACTTCCTTTTTTTGAAATAAAAAAGCAGAGTAAGATGATGGTTCTTAAGCAATTAGGCTATGGCCCATTGTAGCCTACAATAAACATAAAAGCACAAAGACATAGGCCTAGGCATACATTAGCCTACACCCAATCTATATTACCAGTGCTTTTACTTGGAAACGGACTCCCCAAATTTCCTCTTAATTGGATGGCTAATGTTTCCCTAATCGCCAATGGTAATTGTCCTCTTCTTTCCAGAGGGCACTAGGAACAGATTAAGCAGGTAACTTTTGGCCCAGTCGCTTACATTCTTTAAGTTCAAAATCAAGTTCAAGTTCTAGTTCAATAATTTATCACATTATTATACATACTGGTTATAATTTGGCTATTTTATACAGGAGTTTACCAACGTTGACATTTTGGATTAAGTAGGCTAGGCTATTTTCACACAATGTTGGCAACGTTACTTAATGGCATAACTTACCTGGACATGGCACCCGCGAGTCCCTCCACTGGGTGGTCTGCATTACCCCCGACCAGAAGATGGGTGCTCTCCCAGGGAGTTCCGTCATCGGCTTGGCATACCGAGACACGGGGTTGAAGTACATTCCGGCAGAGGTGGCCAATCCATTTATCCTCGAAAATCCCGAGAACAGCTGCCCTGCCGTGGTGATGGGTCTACCCAAAATGTCACTAATTCCATGCGGTGTTCCAAGGGGAATCTGGGCGTTTAAATTTGTGAGCGACGATGCTTTACACCCCGAGGGACTTTGTAAGGAGTAAGGAAATAAAGATGTCTTCATCTCGGTCATGTTGTGCAATGCTGACAGCGGTGTACTACCTACAACAAATGCACTGTGTCGATTTGCTTCCATCTTTCCAACCTCTGTCAAGTGTTAACGAGTGTTCCGTTGATAATAAGGTCAAACAAAAACGCTTGCGGGACGATACGCGCAGAGGAAAGCCACTTACGCCACAGAAGACAGCCTGGAACTGTGGAACTCGGGCCACGGTAAAAGTAACACAAAAGAATCAACTTTTGCGCACATGACAGTCTGATTAACGCCCTGCGTTTACGAAAGTCTCGTATCCTAACCAAGTAAATGCAAAACAGAACGCACTCAAAGTAAGACGGGATGCCCACTTGGTAAACCGACTATTGCTATGAATGAGACGGGATGAGGGATACACTGATATCCGCCCTGCAACCTTCACGTGCTCTCATTGGATAATAAGTCATAGTGGTCTTTGATTGGACGGTAAATTCCAGGACGCTATACAAACGCGCAGCCTATTTTACCGAAAGCAACAGCTTAAAGTGTCGTTTATGTGCTGGCAATAACAAAATGCCCTACTTGTTCAGGCAATTTATGAAAACGCAGTCCCCTAATGAGCAGTTATGCCACACCAGGTATGTACGCTGCAGTCGTTGGAAAGTTAACATCTATGAGGCATCTCCAAGTAATTTAATTTTCAAAAACAAAAAAAAAGAAAAAGAAAAAAAGACACCCCGGACAGTGAGATTATATGGCACCAGTTCACCGCTGGATTTAGGTGGGCAAACAGTGTTAATACGCTTTTAGTTCCACTTTGCCATAGGTTGTGTCCACTCCATCCCCCCCCCCAGTGCACTGATAACCCAATTGCCAGCGACCCGGTAGATCTGCCCCATGGACCGACAGGAGACGAGCCCAACTCCCTGGTGAAGGCTTCGGATAGCTGTTGGTCGTAGTTAGTAGTGCAGCTAAATAACTTTTGTGGACTCGGCTACTAGTCCACCAGTATGATATCATATCCTAAACACCTCACTGACAAATGTATGTCAAACGAAAAACATAGACGACTAGATTGTTTTTAGCAGTCAAAGACACACGTAGCCTATGTCCTAAATAATAATCTCAGGTAGGCCTATGCCAAAGGTCAACCCTATGCTTTGTCTGAGTTTAACACTTCTATAATCAGACATTTCACGCGCTCGTAAATGTTTGGGGGCTACAAACAGACGTCATCAGATGGTTTGGAAAACACTTTTTAAAAGGCAGTTAGTCTTGGGATAGTAGAAACTTCCGTAGTAGGCCTACTATGATAGTAAAATACTAACCTAGGAAGTTGTTCGAGAAACGCACCACCCCAGAACTATTATTCTGTGATGCCGGCTTTCTCAACGCTGCCAATGGATTGAACCAGAGTCGTATATTGAATATGCCTAGGGAGACATCTGGTGGAGAAAAGGCTATACATACCCATCGAGAACCCAACGGCAAGTTCAATGACTAAAGCTCATTTTAGGTATCCATGGTGGCGTTTTTTTCTTTGAAAGATAGGATTAAATGACACTAACATCTATGAGATCAAAGGTAAAACGGAAACCCTATAAAATAGATTTAAGCAGACTTTTCAGACATTTTTTTGTTTTCCATCAGTCCAGAGGTTCTGTGCCCATCAAATGACAAAAAAAATGTGCAATGCATACCCAGGCTGAATGTCACCAAGAGGCATGCTCATAGTCGCTTTGGATAAAAGCGTCTGCCAAATTCAATGTAATGTAAATGTAATGCAATGTCAGTGTAATGGTCTGGCAAACCTCCCATAGACAGGAAGTTCTCAGAGGCGGGATGAATGGGTATCTATCAAATGCCTTTGTATACTACCAGATACAGCTACAACCAAACCACTGATTCCAATGGCGTATGCATAGCATTCGTTTTCCATTGGTGCCAGATTATTATTATGCACCAGGTAGAACTGAGAATCGCAGATTGGCCAGACCAAAGATTGTAGATATTCCCAAGATTTGTCATGACAGGCCATATCTTGGAACCACGATCGCATGAGAGCAGGGGTCACAAATCCCCCTTTATGCAGACCACTTTGAAAGAACTCCAGTTCTGGTTGTCTGACAAGCAAAAAACAATCTTAAGGACCCAACTTACCCAGGTGACTTCCTGTTTGACTGAAAGGTTATTAATCAATCAGTAATCAGTCAGTCATTAGCCTAGTCAGTAACCTCAGTAAGTCCCTCCTCAAAACTTCTTTGTATAGTAATGACTATCCTTGTTTATGCATCTTTGTCTCAATAAGTGTCACAGACTAGCCCAATTAGCATATGTTGATTATAGAATAAATAAAACAGAATAGAATACAACTCCATTAAACCCTCCAGGAGGTCCTTTCAGGAAAATTGGGTTTCCAGCAGCAAAGCACCAAATCACAATTCAGACAGATAAAATAATATTGAAAAGAAGAAACAGAAGACTAGTATTTCAGTGCACACTGTATTGCCACACTGTAATGGAAGGCTAATGGAAACAACAGCGGCATCACCCAACACTTTGCAAACAACTTTGCAGGAGCTAACTGTATTTACGTCCCCAAAGTCCTGTCCATGTCTCAACAGTCTGTAAGTTCAGTGAATAAACCTGACAGAAAATAAATTACCAAACGATAGGAAAGGATGCACAGTCAAACAGAGGTGCAGACTAGGGAAGATTACAATTTCAAAGAAAGTAACCACACACTCTGCTTTGCTTCTTTTTAAATTCTTGTAACACCCAACGTTTCGCCGCTTGCCCTTTGTCAAGGTTGCATGAAATGTGGCAGGGTGCAACCTTGACAAAGGCTAAGCGCCAAAACATCAGGTTTTAAAAGAATTGAAAAAGAAACAGAGCAGAGTGTGTGGCTACTTGCGTTTTTTGTGAACATTGAAACTGTTTTGCGCTGCTGTCTTGCCACAATCGGAGCCAATTGTGACAAGTGGGGGCTCTTGCCAGTAAGCCCTTTGTTTTTGTAAAGGCTTTTTAAGTTGCTAACTTTTTTCAGAACCAACTGACAGTCCCATTTGCAGTAGGCCTGTCTTCGATAATTATCCAAGGTCCACCTGCACTTTGATAGCAACAAGTGTTGTACAATTACAGTACATTAATCCATCCATCTATACTTCCTTCAAGAACGTAAATTGATTGTCATTAAATAACCCTATACAGAACCAATTTTGGGTAACCTGGCTTCAGACATTGTAATCCCATACCCACAATTAGTATTGTTTCCTGACAAAAGAAAACTGTTGGTCATTTTTTTTCAAAGACATGTCAGATGAAATCATATTTGGGCAAGTATATAATTTTTGTTTTCACTAATGTTAATTCATGCTAATATAGTGTATGGATTGTATGTACATTGTACTATAGATTTGTCTGTGAAGACTCTCATTCATCCAGGTCAGGCAGTCAAGAGAGCTTAGTTGTAATAGATAGATAGATGGATGTGCTTTATTGATCCCAAGCTAGCAGCAGCATGACATACAGGGACACACAGACCCAATAACATCACAATGAAGAAAAAAGCACAATCTAGACATAATAAAGCAATATGCAATATAAAATGCAACAAAATTGTATTAAAACGTATAAAAAAACAGTATTGATTGTTGTGCAATACATAAAGGTGCCTTAAAAGTATAAGGCACAGTGAATAGATAAGGTGCAGTACTGTACTTAATACCACAAAGTGTGTGGAGACATTAAGTTTGTCTTGACCAGAGATACGGTTGTTATTGTGTAGTGCAATGGCATATAACAGAAAAGATTTCCTGTATCGGTCCCTACAACAGTGGAGTTAGAGCAGTCTGTGAGAGAAGACACTGTTCTGACCTGATGATGGAGAACCAGGAGATATGTTGCTGCACCACTGGAGGTGGAGCTGTGAGCTGTAGACCACACCCCTCATCCTGCATTCAGAAGCTAAAGGTCTAGTACCACATGTTCCAAATCACCTGATTCTACCTATGTGCTTGGTACAGGTGATTTTTAATAATTAACTCCTTTGATTGATTTGATTTGAGAATTTAATTTAAAACAACTTGACACAGCTCTGTGCAAACCAAACCACGCATTTAAAAGAAAAATTAGGATAACATAAAAAGCCATAGGGCTTATTTCCAATGTGGTCCTTAAGCCAACTGGAGTTGTGGTAATTAGAATCAGCTGATTTCAATGGCTGAGACAATGTGCGGTACTGGAGGTAGCTTCTGAAGCCAGGTGGCCCATTACTGACATAATGTTTAATGTTGTGGTCTTAATAATGAGTGCTGCAGGTGTGTGAAATCTGGTTCTGATCACCACCTGATTTGGGGATCGTTTAAAGGGGAAAGCTCTCTAGGCCTGAGTTGGCTGTCTTTTGTGTTGTGGATCTCCAACTCTCCAGCCACACTTCTGTTTTGTGTGATTTATGCCTTACACCTTACTCTGATTGCACTGCATTTTCATTTCTGAAGAATCCATTTAAACTGTCTGTATTTATTTTGGTTTTCAAATTCATTCATTTTTAATAATTTAGTTTTTTTGATTATTGCAACCAAGTGTGGTCTCCCCTTTTCATGCTGTTTACCCTGAGCCAAGCATTGGTAACATAATACTACCACAAACAACTGAATTTTGGGTAATTTTATTTTTTATTTTATCAGGCTCCAGTCCTACTGCACTCATTTTTGTTGTAGGTACAGGACCAACACAACCTTTAAAAGCGAGGCCCGAAAATCATTAGCATGGTCCGCATTCTATAGTTGTAAGAGGTGGGGTCCTCTTCCGCCCACACTTTGACCTGCTCGTGCCACTCCACCGACTCTTTCATCTCCTTCATCACTGCCCTCCAACTTTTACGGTTGTCATTTGGTTTCGGTTCCTCATCACAGTACCACACATCGCGAGCTTCATTCACGTCAAGGAAGGACACTTTCCTTTCGGCGTTCTCTGGCTTCAGCGGTAGAGTGCTCCACTCGCGGGTGGCCTGCACCATCTTAACGCGCAAGTTCATTTCAAAAAAGACTTCCTTGTACTTAAAGATATTTTCTTCGAAAGCGTCATTGATCTTCACGGCTTCCTGGCAGTTTCTTCGGAATCTTTCCTGGCATCGCAGCCTCTCCTGCTCATACTCTTCCCACAGCCTCTGCCTTTGGGCAGCTCGATAGTTTAAGCAGTTAAACATCTTGGTACGCCAGCCCCCTCCCTGTTTCTTCCTCTTCTTCACACTCTTATACATGGTGAAAAAGTCTTTGTGGTTTGTAATCTGTAAAAACAAAGACGGGAAGACAAATAGGATGCATGCCATTAAAAACCGTCCAAAGTAAGAAAAAAATATTATTTTGCGCATGACTGTTTGCAAAATCACATGTAAGTTATTTCATATTTGAAAACAAATTATTCAACACATTACTTTTGATCTGAAAGGTTAAAAGAGAATTTGATAGGCCTACCTTGTCTAGTCAGCGCTGTTCAGTTTTTAAATTGTAGAAATGTTATGTTTCCGAACTTTTGGAGCGTCTATGGTAACCTACTGTTACGCGACGCCCTGTTTGGTTACATCATAGTGGGCCGCTGCAAATTCGTAACTTTTCAACAAAAGTTTAATTTCATAGAATTCCGTAGGATATTATTATCCAGGCTGAAAGTCGGCCTGCACGCCCTAGTAATGCATAGGCTACCAGGAAAGATTAAGTGTGGTGGCAGGCATATAGCCTACCAGAGACAGCAGAATAAAAAAACAGTCATACTGTCTTACAAACATTTCAGCAAGAAAACACAAGTACGAACACTATGTCAACAAGAATAGCACGAGTTCTCGTTATCAACAGCTGTGAACTGCTCTGAACTGCATTTCAACCAACTAACACGGTTAAGGGCAGCGTCATCTTCCACCAATATCCAGCTATCAAATTTTGGGATTAAATTTAATGCCATGACAAATGCAAAATATTTGTCATGAACAGTGTCAACAGTGTCTTTGAAAAAGAAAATAAATGATAACATTACTACACTACTACTACTATCTCCGTTTTTGTAGCCATAAAAAGGGATTTTTTTTAAGGCAGCCTTTCCAAAACAAGCAGGTCCCTGTGTAATACAACAATAGTGCACAAGTACAGGTCATACATCCTATTCATAGCCTACATATTTACTTTGCAAATCATATAAACTCGGTGTAAACACTGCATTTGAATTGATGTTAGTTGATTCATTAGTAGGATGGACTGATATGCAAAGAATTTTTTAAATCTCATGTGTTTAAAAAAAGAAAGTCTAAGGGGCCTGCCTGTTCACTGCAGGACATGAGGAATTAGGAGATGTTTCTGGATAGTCTAAGCAGTGTTGTTATTGGCTTATTGGAAAGTGTGTGCCACATGTAGTCCAATGATCTTTAAACAGATTTCAATTTGATCATGTAGTTTTGCTTTATGTTCAGCGGACAGACTGCTCAGCAAAGCTGTGATATGATTGACCATCACTCTGAATCACAGATAAAAAAAAAAATGAAAAATGCAAAAAAGAATATTTGTCCATTAGCCTTAAAGATAAATGTGCTGTTGGAGTTTATTTTACAAATACACACATACAGTTGAACTCTAAATGATTAGCCCCCCTTACATTTTGGAACGTTTTCCCAAATATCCTCCAAATGTTTAAAGCATTTATAAAAATTGATATACACAAACAATCACCAGTGCTATTCAGATGTTTTTGGAATATGAAATTAGTTTTAGGCTGTCTTTATATGAAATATGGTAAAAATGAGTTGGTCAAAAATATTAGCCCCCATGTGGATTCTTGCTTTTAAAACACAGTTAATTAACCAATCAGGTTTTAAACAACACCTGTGCAATCAATTGGCTTCCTAGCAACACCTGCAGTCAATTGGCTCCATTCAACAGTTTAAAAGGACTCCAAGGAACAGGGCATTTGAATGCGTGAGGAGGATTACTATTTGTCACAATGCCGAAGACTAAAGAAATCAGTCTTGAACTCCGACAAAAGATTGTGGAGGCTCATGACAAGGGCCAAGGCTACACTGCCATTTCGAAGAGGTTCACAGTCTCCAGAACTGCAGTTCGTTGCATCATTGCGAAGTACAAAGAGACAAATTTGGTCAAGAACAAACCTGGTCGTGGACGCAAGTGTAAGATCGCAAGAACTCTTGAAAGAAAAAATTGTCAGCGATGTCTAAAGAGCCCCGTACATCTGCAAAGGTAATTGTTGCTGACCTGGCATCTTCTGGAATTTGTGTATCAAGGCACACTGTTGTGAGGGCTCTTCATTGGGGTGGGCTTCGGGGCTATCGTCCCAGAAGAACCCCCTTACTAAAACGTTGTCACATCAGAGCCCGACTAAAGTTTGCCTGTGAGTACTTGAAGAAGAAAGATGACTTTTGGAAGTCTGTGCTTTGGTCAGATGAGCTGAAATTGGAGCTGTTCGGGCATATGGACATTGCCTATGTATGGCGAAGAAAGGGAGAGGCCTTCAACCCTGTGAACACAGTTCCCACAGTTAAACATGGTGGTGGCAGCATCATGCTGTGGGGCTATTTTGCAGCCTCAGGTACAGGCAGTCTGGTTTGGGTGCATGGCACCATGAAAAAGTAAGATTACCTAAAACTTCTGAAGGAAAACATGCAGAAGTCTGCTCGCACTTTGTGCTTAGGTCGTCGCTGGGTCTTCCAGCAAGATAACGACCCAAAGCATACATCTAAAATAGTCCAGCAATACTTCAAGGATACCAAGACCAACGTTATAGAGTGGCCTGCACAGAGCCCAAATCTCAATCCATTAGAAAACCTGTGGCAAGTGCTGAAAAAGAATGTCCATGCACGAAAACCATGCAATTTGGGCCAGTTGGAACAGTTTGCAATGGAGGAATGGGCCAAACTTCCTCAGGAGACCTGTGCCAACCTAGTGAAAAATTATTCAAAGAGGTTGTCAGTTGTGGGTCAAAAAGGGTACACAATTGACTACTAATGGTCAGGGGGCTAATAATTTTGAACGTCTCACTTTTGCTATTTTTGGTTGAAACTCAGTGTGATAATAAAATATCCATTATTTTTAGTGCATTTATTTCAAGAATAAAAAACATTTGTTGGCAATGGTTATTTTCAGGGAGAAATCAAGAATTATGTTCAATTTCACAAGGGGGGCTAATAATTTTGAGTTCAACTGTACATGTACATACACAAACAATCTGTAGTAGTCCAACCATGATTTCAACCCCCTAGTCTGCAAGCCGGTCCATCTGCTGCTGATGCTGATTGGTCTCTGTAACACAAGGAGCACTATGTCACAGTCATGCACTTTGGATGAACTGGATCATGTCAGACTTGACCTCATGGGAAACATATCAAAACGTTACATGTTCTCATGTCTTAACAATTCCATAATGTCCTGTCCATGTTTAGTTTGTCCAAATAAATGTATTTATTCATTATTACAAGCTTTTGATGTGAAAATATTTGTACTAATCAATTATGTGTTGCATATTTTAGAACAATAATGCAATTATTATTGTAAACGTTGTGCTGCAAATGCTGTGTATGTTTGTACCCTGCAACATCTATGCTACTGAACTGCTAAGTGTATCTCACTTTGCTGTAGAATACATGAAAGTGTACCTACCTATCTGTGTTTGCACCTGTGCTTTGAAATTTGACCAGTTAAATCCAAATGAAGGATTGAATATGAACTTTTTAAACGTTTTTGTCTGTGTTCATTGTAACCACTGCCAACCACGCACCAGGCCATACTTCATTTCGGGAGAGGCACGACCACAGCCAAACAGGTGAGTTCATAGTCTACTGGTAATGAGACAGCAGGACGCCGAGATTTGCACCACCTAAATCTGACCTAAGATGCCCCAGACTTAAGTACATAATTCGCCACTAAAATGCTTTGTGAATTACTCTTATTAAAAAAAAAATCACTCATAAAGTTAAGACTTGCCCACATGCTCCTAAACTCTGTCCTTTAGGAGCTACTATTAGCATGCTTTGTAAATATGGATTCAGCCAGCATACCAAAAGCTTAAACAGCACTCCTACAACTAAATAAGAATGTTAAGACAGTGTTAACATAACAAAAGTGTAACATGAGTAAGCCTTTTAATTTAATATAGAAGTGTTTCCTATTCAAAGCCATTTAAAATGAACCTCGACAGCATGCAGGTACTGAGTACTGACTTGCAGGATCAAAGTCAAAGTTCTTAATATAGATGAGTGAGAAAAAGTCTAGACTCCTGAAGTCCATATGAAGATACTTACTCTGGGTCAGAACATAGTCAGTGGGGGACCTGAAACATCATTAAGCAATCATTAGAGACAGACATACTGTAATATATAGAATGTATGACATACATTTATACTTTTGTCTATGTGCTCTTCACTGTGCAATAGTGACAATCACAGTAGTTAGAAATGATAATGATAATGAATAAAAAACCCTGATAGAACCTGTTACAAAAACCTGCTATAACCTGTAAGGAAAACTGTTAGAAACACAATCCCTTACTTGGGAAAACCAGTTCTTTCATTTTTGTATTTTACCTCTGTCGTCTACAGTGCATGAAGATTGCTCCCACCACACAGAGAAGTGCAACTCCAAGTACGGCCACAATGGTTACTATAGACTCAGCACCTACTCCTGGCAAAAAATCTAGGAAGAGAAGAAATATAAGAAAATAAATAAAAACCTTTATCCAAACTTACCCAAGAGATAAGTGGGTGTGAGGTAACGATATATGGATAAATGCCACACAGTATGTCACAGAAGAAATAGATTTTCTCAAAAGACAATGCCACTGTATATAACTGTAACGTGGATATATTTTAGAGTAGTTGGTGTACAGCTTGGGTACCAGTATAACTTTATTGCCTTCTGAAAATAACTGAACACTCAGGCATGTTCGATGTCCAACATGGCTCCTCATGGCAAAGAATTGATTTGAGAAAAAGAAGCATCTTCTAAAATTTGCTTGCAAGAAAGCTTGTAAACTGTTTGCTGAAGACATTCAGTAAATAACTGTAACCATGTCCTGTGGTCAGAAGAAAGATAAACTTGCTTGGCTCAGGTGTCCAGCATGTTTAGCAGCACACTAGTGAGAAGCACCATTATAGTTGTACTTTGCCTATAGTTGTAATTCATGGATTCTGACATGTCCTGTGACATTCTGAAGCAGCACATAATGCCCTCCCTTCGGAAAGTAGGCCACACAGCAGTTTTTAAACATGATAATCTATAACACACCTCCAAGATGACTACTGCTTTCCTAAAGAAGTCAAAGGAAAAAGAGTGGCCAAGTATTTCTGCAGGTCTGAACCCAATTTAGCACATGTGAAGCATCCTCAGCTAGGAGGTGGAGGAGCACCATACATTTGCTAGCTCTGATTCCATTATGGAGGAGTGGAAGATGGCAGAAACAACCTTTGTGCAGCTCTGGTAATTTCCATGTCCAGAGGGATTAACGCAATGCTTGATAGCAATAGTGCTTACATAAAATATTGATGCTTTTGACTCAATTTGGACATGTTCACTGAGGAGTGCACTACTTTTTGTTGCCTACTATTTAGACAATAATGCCTGTGTAACGGCAAATCCGTTGTGTTTTTGCATTTGTAGTTGTGACTTGATTTGTTATTCATTTCACTTGATTTTGTTATTGATTTGTTATTCATTATTCATTGTTTTTCATTTGTTTTGTGTTTTGCACTTCAGGGCCACCATAATTTCTAGAGGACTGTAACACAAGCTATATACTGACTGGTCTAAAACATATCTAAGTTTCATTTGTATAGAATCATCTTCTGAAATGATCTAATACATTTTTTGCTGAAATGTGAGGGGTGGCCTCAGTTTTGTGAGATACTGTCAGTAGAAGATGCATAAAAGACACATGGTTGTTCTGAGGATTACCCAATTCGAGGTCTAGCTTGTTGCCTAGACTGAGGTGCTCAGCTGTACAAGTGTACTGATGCTGCTGCAGTTCCTCTGTGCTGACCTGCAGGCTCTTGCTCATCTGGTATGTCTCATCTCCATTGGGTAGCAACTCCCCTCCAGTGATGTCATGGTCAGGCACAGGCTGGCCATCTTTGAGCAGGGTCAGGTTGATGTGGCGGGGGTAGAAACCACTGGCCAGGCAGGTCACTTTGACCCCTGCAGAGTTTGGGAGTGTCTTTTGAAGGAGCCTGACTCTGGGCTTCACTGAAGAGGATGAAATGATATCATGAAAACACCATAGCTCATAAAAAGTAATCTTTTTAAAAAGAAGATAATTTCTCCATTTTTAAGTTTAGTCAATAAAGCCAATCATACCTTTCCTCATCACATATTTTTTCCCCATGTGAAGGCAATTCCTCAGTGCTTTAATGCAGATTGGACCGTATACATTTGTATACAACAACTCAATAGTTTTTCTTTCCATATGGCTCACCATTGTGGACCATAAACCTTCAACCTGAAGATTGTTCTGTGTCATGTTAAATTCCCATTGTGAATGATCCAATCCGTTAAAAGAATCCAACGATCGGTGTGGACCAGGGGTGTTATTGTCAAGTAGCTCACAACCACCAATATTCTGCTGAGTATGCACTCCTTGGATAGAGAGATGGAGAACAGTTCCAGTGATCACAAGACATAGCACATATGGATGATATCATCAACATTATTTTCAGTAGTTTTTTTAATAATGTTTTGGAAACATCAGGAGAACCTTAACAGAATAATTGATAACTCACTGATCACACACTTCTAGGAGATTTACACTCATCTGAACTGCCCACTACATTAGATCAACTGTACTTACTCTATATTAAAGGGGTCCTTCCGTCAAAAAACACTTTTAGTAGCTCTATTTGCAATGTGCTGGGTCACAACAAGCAGTATATGCACGCAGCATTCCAAGACGTGAAATTCGACCCTCATGGTTTTACTGGTCATTGAAGGGTCGAGCTAACCAAAACGAGCGGATCAGAGCATGCTAAACCTATCTACGTCACTAGGTCGTAAGCCCCGCCCAGAGCCATGTATGGCAAGCCCACATCCCAAAGGATTGGCGGACAGAAGCTAGGTGAGCGAAAGACAGCGAATTTGCCCAATCAGAGGTGCCTTATTGACACGTCATGGATATTCACGAGGGACACCGGAAAAACCAGTCGTTCAACCACTAGACCTGTTATAGCTTACAGAAAACAGCGTCAAACAAGAGATCTAGGACATAATTTTTCACAGAAATGACACACAATGCATTCAACCATAGTGGCGACACAGAAATATGAATAAAAATAACGATGGAAGTTCCCCTTTAAGTTCACATCCCCCTTGGTGGTGTCGGTGGACATCGCTTGCACAAACTCTTAACTATACGTTTTTCCAGACCAGCAACCAAATCAAATATGCCTCATTATTATAAATGTAAACATTCTGATGAGTAAACTAGTTACATCTATATTAATCATGTACAAAAATGTAACTGGCATTGGCATTTCATTGCTTATTGCATTACTAAAATTACTATGCACAAAAATCAATCAAACTTAGTTCAGTACTGAGCTGCCGTAAAACTGTCTGCTATGGCTCAGATACATGTGTTGGGTTGGGTGTTGGGATAAGGGACAGAAGCGGGGCAAAAAACTGATAAACTGTAATAAAGCATTGTGACTTTGTAAAAAAATCTACATTTATTTTCCAGGCAACCCCAATGTTTACACTGCAATACTCAGTGACAGTGACAAGGTCATCGTAGTTAAGAAAGCACCAAAGTCTTACCATGTGTGAGGTTGAATTGGTGTTTAGAGCGCAAGGCCCTCTCCTTCATCCTACTATACTGGTCTGAAAATACAAGGTCCGCAACTTCCTGGCTGATACATTCACTCTCTGAGTTCACTTGTCTGTAGGTTAGCTTCTTCGAATTAGAATCATAGTAGCCCAGCTGGATGTCATCCAACATCACCACCACACTGAACTCTGGGAAAGGTGTATCTCCAATGATGAATGTTCCAAAAGCCAACAGAGAATGAGAACCTGTGCAACAAGGTATTGGTAAGACGTGATATTGGTGCCCATCTTCCCCACAACACTTTGTCTCTGAATACCAAGAAAAATCCTGCTGATTTCTTCATATTATTCTGTATTGACACTTACACACATTCTAGGAAAAAAAGTACATTGTATTGATATTTACCATAACACATATCTTTAGGGAACAGTCATATAATTTTTTCCCCCACAAACACTACTCAGGGGTGTGTTTCCCAAACAACCAACTAACTTAACTTTACACTAACGTCGTATGATGCATCGTTGAACTAACCAACAAAACCATCAAAAGTGTGACTGCTTCCGAAACACTGTCGTACCTCCGTTGTCTGAACCAATAAGTAGGTTTGAACCAACATTGTTTGAACGACAAAGTTTCCATATGTTCGCAGAGCCTGTTTGTTGTCGGAAGCAGAGAGAAACAATCTGAAATAGGCTATGACCCTTGTGAACAGAATTTAACTGTAAATGAATACTTATGCAGACGGTTATTTTTAGCCTTTTAATAGACATGACGTCAGGAATATTAGAAAATATACTGTGTATTAGAAAATGCATGTGCTTATAGGGGAGAGGCTACATGCTATTAACAGGCGTAGCCTATTGCTTACAATCTATGTAATGACAGAGGAGCTACGGGTCTACTTTCCTTTTGGCGACGTGCATTCTGCAGAAGCAGATATTTGTGTCCATGAACACAAGCCCAAGAATATACAGGCTGGTCATATGATTAGAATATTGTGAAAAAGTTGATTTATTTCAGTAATTCCATTCAAAAAGTGAAACTTGTATAATGTATACATTCATTTCACACAGGCTGATATATTTCAAGTGTTTATTTCTTTTAATATTGCTGATTATAACTGAAAACTAATGAAAACCCCAAATTGAGTATCTCAGAAAGATGAAGTAAACACCAAAGGTACTTTGCTACAAGCAGAGACTGCAGGAGCAACTATGGATGTAGATGTTGAGGTTCTAGCTGGTGGAGTGTCATGGTGTTCCTAGGGAAGAAAATTAGAATGTTGTGGAAAGGTTCAATATTAAAGACAATTGGTGCCACACTAATCAGCTAATTAACTCAAAACACCCGCAAAACTCTTTAAATGGTCTCTCAGTCTAATTCTGTAGGCTACACAATCATGGGGAAGACTGCTAACCTGACAGTTCTCCAAAAGACAACCATTGACACCTTGCACAAGGAGGGCAAGACACAAAAGTTATTGCTAAAGAGGCTGGTTGTTCACAGATCTCTGTGTCCAGGCACATTAATAGAGAGGTGAAGGAAAGGAAAAGATGTAGTAGAAAAAAGTGTACAAGCAATAGGGATAACCACACTACGGAGAGGATTGTGAAACAAAACCCATTCAAAAATGTGGGGGAGATTTACAAAGAGTGGACTGCAGCTGGAGTCAGTGCTTCAAGAACCACCACACACAGACGTATGCAAGACATGGGTTTCAGCTGTCGCATTTCTGTGTCAAGCCACTCTTGAATAAGAGACAGCGTCAGAAGCATCTCGCCTGGGCTAAAGACAAAAAGGACTGAAAGTGAAAGTGATGAAAGTGAATTTTGTCCTTTGGAAATCAAGGTCCCGAGTCTGGAGGAAGAGAGGAGAGGCACAGAATGTACTTGAAGTCAAGTGTAAAGTTTTCACAGTCAGTGATGGTTTGGGGTGCCATGTCATCTGCTGGTGTTCGTCCACTGCGTTTTCTTGAGTCCAAGGTCAACGCAGCCGTCTACCAGAGTACTTCATGCTTACTGCTGCTGACCAACTTTATGGAGATGCAGATTTTATTTTCCAACAGGACTGGTTAAGGGACTATGGTATCCCTGTTCTTGCCCAGCAAACTCACCTGACCTTAACCCCAGAGAAAATCTATGGGGTATTGTGACGAGGAAGATGCGATACGCCAGACCCAAAAATGTAGAAGAGCTGAAGTCCACCATCAGAACAACCTGTGCTCTCATAACACCTGAGCAGTGCCAAAGACTGATCGACTCCATGCCACATTGCTGCAGTAATTCAGGCAAAAGGAGCTCAAGCTAAGTACTGAGTGCTGTACATGCTCATACTTTTCAGTTGGCCAACATTTCTAGAAATATTTTTTTGTTTCGGGCTTAAGTAATATTCTAATCTGAAATACTGAATTTGGGATTGTCATTAGTTGTCAATTATAATCGTCAAAATTAAAGAAATAAACATTTAAAACATATGTGTAATGAATGAATATAATATAGCCTACAGGTCTCACTTTTTGAATGGAATTACTGATATGAATCAACTTTTTCATGATATTCTAATTATAGGCTATACGACCAGCACTTGGATATGCAGGCTGGCATAAATAGGCCTACGCTATACGAAGTTAATGTGCTAAAGGGGGTACACATGTTCACCCTGAAACTATAAAAAAAACGTGGCAATTCAAAGAACAAATGGCCTCTCGCTGTGCCGAGCGTGTGCCATCCCGGGCTCGACCCAGAGTATCACTAACATGCGCAGGTGTACAGTAACTTCCTCCACCATAGAAGCAAGTTACAAGACTGAAGTTTAGTTGTATCTAAAGGTACGCCCACAGCTTAAATTTCTTACGATAAGGTGCCAAACAGCTTGCAAATCCAGTGGGTGAATAGATTCTCATAATTCTCGCCCAGTTTTGTAAAATCTAAGCGATAAAATGTCAAACGATATTTTACAATGATGGAGGATTTCAAAACATTCGGTCATTCGGTAGACTATGTTAGTTCAAACTATGTTGGTTCACAGGAACAGAGGTTTTGAGGAACACAAATATAGTAGGCTAACTATGCTTTTGGGAAACGGGACCCTTGCCGTCACACTGCAAATATCCCAGTATCAGATTGTTTTGTCTTAATACTCCATATAAAAAACTGTTACCTGATTTCACAGTCAAGATCATCTGTAGTAAACAAAACGGTACTGCTAGCCTCGGCATGGTGCGTTGGAATGTTGTTGCTTCTAATCTCCGCCTCTAGCAATGCTTCTTCTTTTCTCACTAGCAGTACTTCAGTGAGAATGTAGGCTATTAAATCTCCACCCACTGCTTCATGATACCTGCTGTGTATACCTGCTGAACACTGCAATTGTTAATTCAAACGGAATCCGAGGTTATTACAAGTTTAAGTGTCTGCGTGTCCTGTAGGCTACTGCATGTACTTGTTTTGATACCGTTTCTGTATTATGGAGCTAGAAAACTGACAAAAATAACTGAATTTATTTCACTTAGCCGACGTGCTCATTCAGAGCGACTTAGAGTTATTTAGGTACAGAGTTTCAGTTACAGTCCCTGAAACAATGTGAGGTTAGATGCCTTGCTCCAAGGCACTTCAGCCTTGGATGAGGGTGCAGGAGAGCACTAGTTATTTACCTCCCCACCCCTCCTACTGGTAGAGGATTCAAACCTGTGATCCTCTGATCCCAAGACCAACTCTGACTTCAATAAATTTGACTTATTTTGTGAAGAGAATATCACTTTTTATCAGTGTTATTATTTGTAAGAATTTAATTATTAGTCATTTAATTATTATTTTTTTAACAACAAAAAATAACATCTATACATTTAATGTTTGAAAGTCAGATTTTGTTCAATAAGGTCGTCAAATGAGCTAAGTTTTAAGCAACTGGACTTTTTTTAAGCTTGAAGAAATTTCACCTTTAACCATAGTGATTTTTTTAGTCCTGGCCTGATAATGGGGAACCAGGGACTATATCTCTGGACAACTGGAGGTGAAGCTGTAGGCCACACCACTCACCATGTGACAAAGTGTCACATGAGACACCCAAAGTTGCATCACCACGGAGGCGTTAGATTTGTCTAACAATAAGTTACTTGTGGTGGAAAGGGTAAACACGACAGTACAATGGTAAATGACATATTCAATTTGTATAAAAAAAGATACATATGTTGATCTGTGTATTACAATGCTGACTATTCTGTTTTAGGGTTTTGAGGAACATGGTCAATGATCATCCCCAAAAATTGCAATAATGTTTTTGGTTATGGTTAGGGTCTAACCCAAGGACCACAATGCAGCACATCTTGTTCTTTTTATTGTTGTATGTGAGACAGGCGAGGTATGCCTCTGAAATTCCAGATAAATGGCCTGTAAGATAACATCTCTTCTATACTTCTATGGCCTTGGCAAACAATAGTTTCTATTCTGTTTATTTATGCTATTTATAACATTGCAGATATTCCATGAGTCAGTTGGGGCCCTTGCTTTGGGTTTACCCAAAGGTTTAAAAAAACATCGAGGCAGCACAACAAAGGGTCTTTAATAGAAAAGAGTTTAAAGTGGGGGACAAGGTGTACTGAAAAAAATATAAGGGAGGAAGAGAAAAAGGGGGGCAAGCTGGCACGTGCCTTAGTAGACACCATATGTAATCACAAATATATATGACAAAAGTGTGGAACTCCGGCAGGAAAATGGCATAACAATCCATTTCTATTTTGAGGTCATTCTTCAGGCAAAAATTGACCACCCACAGCAGCTTGACTACTTCCTGTGGGATATTTCTCTGCAAGGTATTGGTACATCTGACTCTGAGGTAATACAACTGTGAATGTATTCCGATGACTACATTTGTGCCCTGTGTAGTTTGCTGAGCTACTTCTTCTAGGACGACTATATGGATTTACCCACTGATCCAGAAGCATGAAATGAGGTGAGAGACTGCTTCAGCTGGGGGGCAATTCAGGTGTGTGTGTGTGATACATAATGAGGTGGAGTTGGAGAGGAGGTGGGTAGCAAAGTAGCTTGCAAAGACCTTGGTGAGAACAGCCATTTTCTCAAGTAGTTTAAATAGCAGCGGTGAGAACAGCCATGATCTCAAGTATTTCAAATAGCAGCACACAGTGTCATCTCAGCCAATGAGGCACCAGGAAGTTGTCAGCTGATCAACCAGGTAATTTGATCAGCTGAGCTCTTAGCTGATAGTAGGCGCGTTCGAGTTGCAATCCCGCTTGTCAGCGTTTGTCTGCGTCTGTCTACATACGTCAGCAAGAACTCCGCCTCACAGCATGGGCGGGTGTTTAAAAGGCGTCGGTCAAGTCAGACACAAGTCTTCAACGAGACTGAGTTTGCACCACCTGATCTATTAGATGATGGAGAGGTCATGTGTTGTGTGTGGGGGACAAGGAGGGGGCGGGCGGTTGTAGTAGGGTGCATTGAGACTTCAAGTCAAGTCGAGCCTTTTTTTAATAGCACATTTAAACAAAGCAACAGAGATGTCCCAAAGTGCTGCACAACACAAGGATGAAAAATAACACGGCAAAACCATAACCCAAAGACCATAGGTATAGCCTACTGACACAAAGCAATAAAATAAAAACGAGATTAACAAATACATAAATAAAAAAAAGATTGAGCTTGACAGCATCAGATACACGCCCCAGAACAAGCTAAAAAGAGAGAGAAAAGATATGTCTTCAAACTGGACTAAATTAACGTACATATAAGATCAGAAGTTCAGTGACAGAGCGCTACACAACACACGTGTCCAGACGTCAATGAACTTTAAACCAACCAGGGCAAAGTTGCGTCACCACGGAGGCGTTAGTTACACGGTTGTAGACGTGTGGTAGCATCTACAAGCGCTTGCACGATTTGTCTACATGCGTTTTACTCACATGGATTTTTAGGTCATATGACCTTGTCACGTTTTGGTGACATCGCCACGCCTTTCTGGCAAGTCTGACACAAAGTCTAACCATCATGCAACATTTTCATCCCACAATGTATCACTGACTGCAAACGCATGTAAGCGCATGTAAACGTTTACATCAAGTCGAACGCGCCTGTAGTCAGCTGCGCCAACATTAGAGTTACAAATCTGTCTGTCTGCTGTCTGTTCTGCTGGTCACAGAATGGGTGGGCATTAAAAGTGTGACCATGAAGTCGAACATGACATGTCATATGACATGGTCACCTTTTGGTAATATCCTTACACCTTTTGGGCAAGTCTGACACAGTTTCTAACCATCATGCAAGATTTTCACCCCAGAATGCATCCCTGACTGCAGACGGCTGCAAATGTTTTTATCAAGTCGAATGAGCCTTGACTCTATGGCCTGCCAGAACTAAAGCTATGCCTACTACCGTTTTAGCGCAATTCATTTACTTAAAGTTTGTTTCCGTTTCATGGGAACCTAATTGTTTTTTTTTTGCTGCTGGTGCTCAAATGTTTATTTTTTTAGTAACAAACAAAGAATGGCTCTATACATGTTATTTTGTTGCATTTTATTGTAGGAAAGTTTAGTATGCAAGTTAATGTTGTAATGTAATGTGAAACCTGAAGCCTTTAGTCACTTTTTTTACTCAGAAATGGTATCAGATATCAACCAAAACCCAGATATTGGTATTGAAACTATTAAAAAATTGATTGGTGTATCCCTTTGTAAATCCTTCCTCCTCTTACCCGTAGCCTACTTCTTTCTGCATTGCTGTCCTCACCATGTTTCTAAATAACTGGAACAGGTTCTTCAGTGACTACTGCACCTTCAAATTCCTCATCTTTGAAAACTGTTCCGTCCAGAGGCCACAGGCATACTTCGACCCTTCGCTGCACTGACAGTATATGCTTCATTAAAAACTCCACAGATGGCATTTTGTCAATGTACTGCTCTGGATGTGAGCCAGGTGTCTGCCACTTTGATGTAACCAAACTCCAATAACCTAAAAAAAAATGCAGCCTAAGGGCTGTTTTTTTTTTTTTTTTGCTGCAGTGGGGCCAGGATGGTGACCATGATCACCCCATACTCTCTTACCAACAAAATGGCCACAAGAGTCTTGTGTGGATAGTGCCTATCCAGAATTAAGAGATGAGGCCACTCTGGACCAGTATCGCCAAGCGACTGGACAAACAAGCGGTTCTACAGTGTTTTACTCCCCCTGTAAGACCCTGAAAGAAAAACCTCTAAATGTTGAGGATGTTCCTTAACTCAGAATTTCAAAACGAGGAACTTTGACAAAAATGTAAACTCATGCACACTGCCCATTAAGCAAGGAAGATTTTATTCACAACGTTTCGGTCATTGGAACTTAATCAGGTTACTTCTTGCAGAATGGGTAGTTGTGAAAAAGATGGTAAGCTGTGACAGGCAGGTCTTTAGCAAAAATGACAAGGGCAGAGTAAATTAATGAAAAAACAGAGAGTACATTTTTTTCCCCAAAAATCAGCCACCAAAATGAGTTGTACAAAATATTTACAGTGCAGACAAAAAAACAAAAGTAAATAAACAATGACACACAAAAAACTTACCATTAGAAGCATTCACAGTAACAGTTCCTCACAGAACTGAGAAAAGAGACTCTACACAGCATTTGTCCGACCGTAGGCAAAGCGAGTCTGAGTGAGAACACTGTCATTTTAAGCTGTAGCCTACTCCCAACCCTGTCCTAAGTGGAGCATACCAATATACAGTCATCACAGGAGGAAAACATGCCCTGAAAATGCCCTCATACATTTGCAAATAAACCGTACAGTTCTCCTGACACAGAAAACAGTGAAGTTTAAAACATTTCCAAAAAGGTACATAAAATCCTCCTAGACACAAATAAATCATAATTGGGCGCTACCATTGCACAGGCTGTGCACGAGCGTGGCTCTCGAACGCGCCTCACGTTCTGCCCTCGGTATAATCATAGGGTATAATAGCCCTGCAGTGGGAGCATGCTCCCTTTGGAAATTACGGAGACTTGGGAGCATGGCGGTAGAGAGTGGTGGTGCGGTAGGAGGGCTTTTGCTTGAGTTGGGTGATGGAGCGGAAATGGATGGAAGTGACGATGGTTTGTTTGGTAGTGAGCTTGAGAGGGAAGGAGAAGACGAGGGAAATTCAAATATGAAATGGGAAACGCAAGGGAGAGAAAAGAAGAAACGCAACAAACGAGGTAGGGTATCTGATGGTCATTCTGAATCTGATAAGGATAGCAGAGTTAAAAGAGTGGCAAAGCAAAATGATTTAAAGGTAAGGCTGCAGTTTGATCCCCCTAGTACTGTTAACCCCCTTAAACTAACCAAAGCCCTTCATGTAGCAGTAGGTACTGTACAAGTAACACCACTTCGGGATGGCAGTTTAATTATTGGTTGTTACAATGCGGCACAACGTGATAAGTTACTCGGAATGAGTGAAATGGAAGGTCAGAAAATTAAATGTAATGAATGGGAACGGAAAAAACTTGAACTTGGAGTTATCACTGGTGTCTCTACTGACTTGTCATGCGAGGATGTTCTGGGCAATGTATCAGGAGCTAATGTTGTAAAGTGCAGAAGGTTGATGTACACCCGGGATCAAGTTAAAAAAGAGAGCCTATCAATGCTGATGTTTTTTGATGAGAAGGTATTGCCAACAAGGATCAGAGTGGGGTATATGAGCTATCAGGTTCGTCCATACATCCCGCCTCCACTGCGGTGTTTCAAATGTCAGAAGTTTGGGCATGTGGCAGCTATCTGTAGAGGAAAAAAGCGATGTGGAAAATGTGGCGGGGAAGATCATGAATATGGCCAATGTCAGGGTGCTGTAGTGAAATGTTGCAATTGTGGTGGTTCACATAGCGCAGCATATAAAGGGTGCCAAGCGCACAAAAGAGCGGTGGAAGTGCAAAGAGTTAAAGTGGAGGAAAAACTTACGTATGCAGAGGCTATTAAGAAAGTTAATAGCAAACGTATTATGGAAGCAGAGCAAAGACACCAGGGACAAAGCCAAACCTCTTTCACTCAGCAAAGCAAGGAAACACCTAGGCCTCATAGTAAGGAAATTATAGCAGTGGACAGTGTGAAGTTCTTGGCATTTCTTGCTGAAGTCATTAATTGCACAGCATTGACTGACAAAAGAAGTGAGAAAATTAAAATTATTGTTAAGGCGGCGCATCGGCATTTTGGTGTGGGGTCTGAAGTATCCTTTGAAGAAATAAGCAGAATTTTAAACATCCATCAAGGTGCACAACAAACAACACAGCCAGCTTCATGTGGTGGTACATAATGGCTTTTTGTATTTTGCAGTGGAACGCTAGAAGTCTCTGCTCTAATGGGCAGGAGTTTAAGAAATTTATAGAGGATATGGATATTAAACCTAGTGTTGTATGTGTGCAGGAGACCTGGCTCAGGCCACATCTTGACTTTGTATTACCAGGATATGTATCTGTGCGTAGGGATAGGGAGAAAGGACCTGGTGGAGGGGTGGCTTTATATGTCTTACAGGGACTGGGGTACAGAACTGTTCAGGTAAGTAGAGAGGTAGAGGGGATTATAATAGAAGTATGGATTGGTAATTCTCACTTTTTTATCATCAATTTCTACAACCCTTGTGAGGCGCTGAATAAAGATGTTCTTAATGAGTTTCTTGGAGATGTATCCCATAACATGGTGTGGTGTGGGGATTTTAATGCTTATAGCACCCTTTGGGGGAACACAGAGACAAACAACAATGGAAAAGTTATAGAGGAGTTGTTGGAGGAAAAAGGCTTAATCTGCCTTAATGATGGGCGGGGAACAAGAATTGATGTGTCAAGTGGGCGGGAGACGGCTATCGACCTCACCTTGGTGTCTGCGCAGTTCGCGAGATGTTGCACATGGACTGTAATTCAGGACAACACTATTGGTAGTGATCATTACCCTATTTTGTGTAAAGTTGGGGTAGGGCCTGTCCTTCTTGAGGAATTAGTCTTCCCAAGGTGGGATTTTAAAAAGGCTAAATGGGAAGATTTTAGTGCAAGTTGCAGTGCAAGGTTGATGAGGGTGGATTTGACTGTGTGTGAGAATGTTGATACTGTAAATAATAAGATTACAGAGATATTGCACTCCTCTGCTTTAGAATTTATTGGAAAGTCTGCAGGCAGTGGACAGCGAAAAATGGTGCCTTGGTGGACAGATGAATGTAAGGAAGCAATTAAGGTAAGGAATAAAGCTTTTAAAAAGGTAAAGTCAACTTTGTCTTTTGACCATCTACTTGAATATAAAAAAGCCCAAGCGACGGTTAGGAGGGTGATAAGAAAAGCAAAGAGAGAGCGATGGAGATCATTCTGTGATTCTATTGGAAGGGAGACCACAATCAATGATGTGTGGGGGATGATCAGAAGAATGGGAGGAATCAGAAAGGAATATTCCTTACCAGCCATCCAATTTAATGGTGAGACTATGGTAACAGATAGAGGGAAAGCTGAAGCCCTAGCTAAAGCATTTGTTAAGGTGCATAGTGGAAGTAATTTATCCTCTGAGGCCAGAGAGGCCAGAGAAGAGTTGATAAGGGACCATCCCACTGTATTGGAGAGAAGGAATAGTGCTGATGAGGTTTTTGATGTGCCTTTCTCTATATTTGAGTTAAAGCGGGCGTTAAGTGGTGTAAGAGCTACCTCCCCAGGTAAGGACGAGATATGTTATGTGATGTTGGAGAAACTGAGTCCTCAAGCACAGATGGTTCTTTTGGAACTGTTTAACTTGATTTGGGAGGCAGGGCGTATTCCATTGGTCTGGAAACACTCAGTTATAGTTCCAATTTTGAAGCCTGGAAAGAATAAGAGTGAAGCAACAAGTTATAGGCCCATTGCATTGACCTCCAACCTCTGCAAATTGATGGAGCGTATGGTCACAGACAGGTTGATGTATATTGTTGAGGAAAGAGGTCTGATAAGTTCCTGTCAGAGTGGTTTTAGAAAGGGTAGGATGACCATGGATCCTGTACTATGTCTGGAAGACTGTATTAGAAAGGCCCAAGCCAACAGAGAGCAGGTTATTGCAGTTTTCTTTGACATAGAAAAGGCATATGACATGTTATGGCGTGAGGGACTCCTCATTAAGCTGGAGGCAATGGGAGTAAGTGACAGACTTTTTAACTGGGTATTGGAGTTCTTGTCAAATAGAACCCTTGAGGTGCGGGTTGGACTGTCACATTCGAACATCTATCCTGTTGAGAATGGAGTTCCTCAGGGGAGTGTCTGCAGCCCTATGTTGTTCAGCATCATGATCAATGATATATTTTTAGAAATAGACACTAGTATTGGCAGGTCACTGTATGCGGATGATGGGGCACTGTGGATCAGGGGCAGGAATACAGTTTTTGTAAGCCAGAAACTTCAGACAGCAGTCAATCTTGTGGAGGCCTGGGGTGTTAAGTGGGGCTTTCGTTTTTCAGTGGAGAAGACGCAGGTTATCTGCTTCACAAAGAGGAGAAACGTCCCTCCTGTACAAATTACTCTGTATAAAGAGCCACTTAAACAAGTCCAGGTTGTAAGGTTCTTGGGGGTTTGGTTAGACCGTAAATTGACTTTTAAAGATCATATTGACAGAATTGTTGTGAAGTGTAAAAAGGCAGTGAATATACTCAGGTGTCTAGTCGGGAGTAGTTGGGGTGCCACTATGGCGTCACTAAAACAAGTATATATTGCACTAATAAGATCTGCCTTAGATTATGCCTGTATTGCGTACAGGTCAGCGGCAAAGACCCATTTAATGAAGCTTGATGTCATTCAAGCGCAGGCCTTACGGGTTTGCAGTGGGGCATTTAAGACCTCTTCAGTCCCTGCTCTCCAGGTTGAAGCTGGGGAAATGCCTTTATCTTTGAGACGACAGCAGTTGGCTATGGTGTATTGGGCGAATCTACAAGGCCATAAAGAGACCCATCCTACCAAGAACATTTTAGATAAGTGTTGGGAACATGGCAAGGTAAATTTTAATAGTTTTGGGTGGGTTGGGAATCACCAGGCTGAAGAACTTGGCCTAAATGAGCTGGCGCATAATTCTGTGGTGCCATTGCCAGCAATTCCACCCTGGCTTTTTAACATGCCTGAGGTGGATTTTGAAATTGCCAAAATGCGTAAAGATGCTGAGGAAGATGGGGATATGAAGTATATGACTAACCTCCATTTACTTGAAAACTACTCTGAAGAGATTAAAATCTATACAGATGGCTCTAAAGATCCTGCTACAGGGAAGACTGCAGCTGCAGTCTTTGTCCCACAGTATGATGAAAAAATTTCAAAAAGAATGTCTGACCATCTAGCAGTCTATTCAGTTGAGCTCTTTGCTATCTTCCTTGCACTGACATGGATAGAAGACACAAAAACTAAGTGTAATGTTATATGCTCTGATTCCATGTCCGCATTGACCAGTATCCTGCGTGGGAAGTCAGTATGTCGACCAGACTTGTTGTATGACGTTCTCCAAAGTCTTTTCAAACTGCACCAACAAAATATTTTAGTTAATTTCGTATGGGTTCCATCACACTCGGGTATTGTGGGGAATGAGGTCGCTGATCAGCTAGCCAAAGACGCTTTGGAAACTGAAGTCCAATTTAACATCCCGCTCAGTAAGGCTGAAGTCAAGACCATCATAGTATCAAAAATGCTAGGGCAATGGCAGGATCAGTGGGACAGGGAGAGTAAGGGCAGCTTCCTGCGCTCTGTGCAGAAGCATGTTCCCAGTAGAAGACAGGGCACTTGGAGTCGTAAGGAGGATCAAGTTATTTCTAGGATCAGGATAGGGCACACCTGCCTGAACTATAATTTACATATTATTGGCAAACATGCCACTGGGCTTTGTGCTCACTGCAGTCAACTGGAATCAGTAAAACATGTTTTGCTGGAATGCCAGGCATATAGGGTCGAGAGAAGTGCGCTGCTAGAGGAGGTCAGAGGACTGGGAATACCCAGCCTCGCTCTTGACAGAGTACTTGCTGGCACAAACCAGTTAGCCTGGAGATGCGTTTTTAGGTTCCTGAGGAATACAGGGCTGTTTGAAAGGATTTAGTTTACCTATACATTTTATTTTATTTCCCTTTTTTTTTTTTTTCCTCTCCTTTTCCTATTTTGTTTTATTGATTTATTGATTTGTTACTCCTCCATTGAAGCTCCACACCCAGGTGTGGTCCCCACAAATTACTGTAGGTGGCGGTAATGCACCATAGCGGATGCCAACCGCCATTAAACGCGAAAGAAGAAGAAGAAGAAGAAAAAAAACATGCTCCCTTTGCCACCACCGAACTACGACCGGGTAAGGTACGTGTTTAACTGTTTGAAATGCGTTTTGGACTTGTATACTCACTGTTTTAGCAATAAATGAAACTTTGTTTGAAATACCAGGTGTGTATGTTTTCTGTACCACGCTAGAGTTTTAGCCAAGCTTGTTTGTACTGTAACTTACAATGTTCGTTCGGTGTTGGTGCGTGCACTCACAAACAACGGTATCAAACAACTCACGTGGTGATGGTAGTAGTATTATGTTACAAGCGGCACAAAGGCACTGTATATTTCCCCCATAGTCATGTTAAAACAGTTCGTCATACGAGCAGTCGTACCAGGCAAACATAGTCCACACATCTTCAAAGGCAGCCGCCATGCCAGCGTTAAAATCACGTGGTGCGGTGACGCCGAGTCACATCACCACAGTAGTGTTTGGGAGTTTACATTTTTTTTCTTACATCAGAATGACTGGTGTTCCTTTGCCCTCATGATTTTATTTATCATGACGGCATAAAAAATACTTTAAGTCACAGCACGGTTTTTTAACACCGCCATGCTGAACTTTAGACAATGATAAGGGCCTCATCCTCACTATGTGAGTGGTTGAGTAAACAGTTGACAGTTTTGCCATGATATAGCCTACAGTCATAGCCATCCATACACATGTAGTTGTTGAAGCTTCGTCTGATTCTCACAGTGTCCTCTGGAGTGACAAAATGTGTTGATTTTCTGGTTGGATGAATACCGCTTTATGAGGCGCCTGGAGGTGGACTGTACAATGGATGGCAACTTTCTCTATCCAGCCTTCATGAGCCATCTCACCACTCTTAGTGGCCTTACTTTGCTGTGCTTAGTAGTCAACAGAGAGCAGATCAGGAAAGAATGCATTCCTTGGTTCACTAAATCAATGGTGGACAAAAAAATGACCAAAATGACCCGCAGGTACTGCAGACAGTGGATAAGGGGAGAGGAGACCACCAATTGGCTTGTTGACAACATGGTCCAGGAGCTAATGGGAGTCAAGGGAGGAGATCTGATGGGAGTTCCATCAATGGACAAAATCCGAATGGAACACTTCTGGTGTGTGCTGAGAAGAGATGACGGGTAAATGTTGGATATACATGGTGCCTCTCTGTATACTTAGAACCAGGACGACCAATGCCGGAGGCATCCAACTTGGCAACTTTTGTTGTGCTGCAGGCTGATTCTTTCTGAGGTCCTTTTGTCTCCACCTCAAAATGTTCAGCCCAGGTGAGTTGGAGTTGAATAGCTGGGTTTGCCATCAAAGCCCCACTTGGTTCACATTTAGGCCAGCTCCAGGGTTAGCAGTAGTTGTAGTAGATCCTTCCCTTAATATCTGGTGCATTTTGTCTTTAACAGTCAAGTTTGAAGATAGTTGGCAGTTTTTGGTTAATCCTTTCAGATAGTGAAGTCAGTAACTGAACAGTTAAAATGTATTTATAGCTGTAACTATGTTGTGTGTAAAATAAGTGTTTATGGTAACATATACCATGAAGGTTTGTCATAAAACTCGATAACAGCATGTATGTTTGATGTAGCTTCTGGTGATCAGCATGATGAATGGTAATGCTTTATGATGAAGGCAAACCAATCAACTTCCCTTAATGGATGTTGATGTAAAGATAATATTTCATACATAAAGTTGAATTCTTTACACTGATATTTCTTTAGAAACACTGACCTGCTCTTTGACTACTTGACTAGTTAGGCATTTTCGCATTAGTTTGGCAAATTTGTATGCAAGGTGCCTGCATTTAAGAGGACTTCCAAACCATGGAATTGGAAAGAGTTTCTTGATATGACTGGCAAGGTCTGTCTCCATTTTTGCACTTAACACCCCTGCATATCCTATTTGTACCTGCCCTTCCTTTTGTCTCGATAAATCACGCCTCTATTATCAGATAGATCAGCTTGTTTAATGACGGGTTATTTCTCCCCACCGTCAGCACAGAACGATGTAAGACGTCCTCCACCCCCCACACTATTAGTCTATACAACACCCATACTGGGGGAGGGAGATGGCTGCTTAGAGGCCTAAGAGGCTAGAGTAATGTATCACTTATTTATTTATCTTGTAAGTCTGACATCTCACTCACTCTATGCTTACAATGGTATTGTGATACTTTTGTGAAATTCAGTTCATAAGGCTCTGATTTTGCAGTGACATTTTGGCTGATGTCTGCAAAAGTACATGAATTAAAAAATGTATCTTGTGTTTTTTAGAGCTCCCACATCAAACATGCCTCACTCCCACACCAGGATTGCCACCCTCCACGCCATTGCAGTGAGATTATGATGTAGATGGAGATGTTTACATCTCCTCCATGACAATAGTACAAAATGGACTTGGGGAGACATTACACAACATGAAACCTTAACTATTGACAACAAATACATAACTTTATTTTAAAAAAGACTTTTTACAGACTTTATAAGTAGGACATGCAAACTATTTAGGGGTTGTGCTTTCCTTTCTTTGTGGATGACATGGCAATACTACATAACACTAAAGAAGGCTTGATTTTAGAATGTGACAAAGTGTTTGTTTTTAATTATTTTCCTTGCCTGTTTTACCCTTTCTATATGTAGAATGGGTAATGCCAACCAGACACTGCAACACTGCGAGGGCGATTGACGCAGGGCTCAGAAAATAATAGAATGATAATAAAACCTGAAGTGCTAAGTGTTCTCCCAAACAATAGTATGCTACAATAAAGTTTGTAGTCGGGAAGGCTTAAATCCATTCTCCTAAAGGTAGACTACTCGGGTACACAAGTATCTTGTGTTTTCTTAAAACAACATAAATGTCAAAAGCTTTTTTTGTTAAAACAATTGTTATTGACTTAAATTGGGTGTATTATTTTGAAACTAGGACAGACTTAAATGAACAATATTTCTAATATATTAGTCAATTCAATATTCACACTTAATATGTTAAATTGCAAGTTATAACTAAAGTAGATTAATTTCTTGTATCATAGTAATACCCTACATGTTTCCCCAGGGAATATCAGGCCTAATTGATAGGCCTACATGTGGTTATAATGAGTCGAGATGGAATGCAACTGAAGTGCAGTATTGGGGCGGGGTCCGAACTTGTTTACCTGAGCAAGCCCAGAGCTAGGCTAGAGACATTTTGCTATCTGGAGAAAGCTACCACAACAAATACTAACAAAATGATGCGGTTGCAATGTTAATATACATGTTTGTGAAAGTGTAGCTTTACAAACTAGAGGCTGACCCTTGCTGTCAGAAAATCACTGCAGACTTGCTTCTCGAGTTTACAAGAATATCTTCTAAATAAAACGGTTAAATGAAACATGTTTTCTGACGGTCATTTCCTGGTAGACAGAATAACTAGAACCTATTAACCTACACTGTTTTAAGATACAACCGCTTTCTGGTTGTTCAATACAGGCTATGCCAGCTCTCATAAATAAACGCTATTCGTAACAGCGAACTGACATGGAGGGGCGGTGGCAAAGTGTGTTGCGACGCGTGGCAAGCGCAGACCTACTTCTTGGTCAAGTCAGAAAAGCTAAGCAGGAACACAGGCCAAGCGAAGCACGTATTTTAAACTAAGCACATTGGTGCCATCCACGCATTTTGTTCTACATGAAGACGAATTGATGAAAATATACTAATCCGAGCGAGGGTGTATGAGAAAATGCTGGCACCGCGCGTGTGGCATTAAGTAACAGAAAATACCATATATTTTTTTTGCGAGGAATGCTATCTCATCTCGTGCACCAATGTTTCACTGGGGAAAGTGGAAGAAAAGGATGGGGTCTGGTAGCTCATCCAAAAGGCCAATATTCGATGAGAATGAAGATGGTAAGTGTAAGATCTTTCGCTTTCACTATTTTCTCGATCACGTGCTGATGTTGCTTGTAAATGCATAAAACCGGTGAGTGACAGTTGACATTCCGTGTATTTGAAAAGCTGCTGTATTGATTACTGCAAGCTACTGTCTATATGAACAGTGCCGCTGTAAGCAATTTACTAAATGGGACGTTGGATATTAGGCTGTTCCATAAAACCAAAGCGTCAGTTTCATCCTTCATCCTTCATGGAAATATTCGCTGCATTTTGGTGCAAAGGCAGTGGCTGCTTGAGGATATGTAGGCTAAATTCTTCCACCTCTTTTTTTCAGTAAAACTGCTCGAACAAAAGCATTTGTGTTTTAACACGTGAGTTGTTTTGTGCTCTGTTGAAGAACAGTAGGCTACCCTGCTGTTTGTCAGATAGCGCCCGTTGTTAGTCGGCGCAGAATTCTAGGCTACGTTTTGATGCAGCGTGTCATTTGACCGAAAAAAGTGCAAAATGTGTGCATTGGTGGGTTCTGCAACTTAAAGCAGTAACCAAACCTGTCCTTTTCTACGTATGCTTCCAAGCAAGTGTTTAAGTGCATCATGACGGCTTGCGCCTTGCAATCTGTATAGCCTGTGTACTTTGGGAACTATTTTGGATTCAAAAGTTCTGCGGTTAAAATGAACTGAAACAGCCTACTGGTCACTGGGGCAGAACTCTTAAAATGCCCTGTAGCTTTCTATTTTTGTAATATATGATGGTCAGTGTATAACATCTCACACATATCAGCTAAACAGCCTATTTACTCAATTCCGCAGCTGCGCAGCCTACTGTAGCCTTCTAAATACTATGGGCTAGGCTACTATCAAATAAAGCAACTTTATACAGTTACTGTATAACATTACATTGTAACCTACATTGTAAGGGTCGACAGGATCAAAGCCCTTTTTTCGTAAACAACCTTGTGAAACGAGTGTTTTCTGGGACTGACGATCGTTCTCTACATTTTCACGTGCACGTACAAAAGGAGAACACGCGCATCTGAAGTTTGCGGACGCTGTCCAAGTGCTGAAACATTTTAGATGACATCACAGCTGTCCTTTGAAGGACTCGCTTGTTTTTCTCAAGGCAAAAACTGCTACCCTTTGCAAATCTAACTTAGTCTAAGCACAAACCATCATAAACATGCCTGGGCATTCCTATGAGACAAAACATGTTAATTTTAGTTTGAGAATACATATAAGCTGTAACTGAATCAGATTTATTTATTGCGTTAGCCTACTGAAGCAATATAAGACCTATACTCAAGACCTCAGCCTCTCTGGCTACTTTTGGATAGTCCATCTTTTTCTATCATCTACCTAGAATTTGTTGGTAGCTGAACAAGAGGGGGAGACGAACATTCAGAAGTTGGTGCAAGAATGCCAGGATTAGAGAATGCTTCTTGACCACCTACAGGCATTCCACTGACCCCTGGTCACTCTGACATTAACTACCTTTTTAATGTCATTTTTTACATCACTCGTTCTGCTTCTCTGCATTGGCTTTCAGTTGCAGCCAGAATTAAGTTCAAGGCTATCACACTGGCTTTCAAGTCTCTTACTGGATGTGCATAAACCTATTTAAATTATATGATGCAGTAACTAAATAAATGTGCCAGGTGGTCTCAGTGTAGACTTTTCTTTTCTAGTACCTCACTAGTGGAATGAATTGGCTACATTGACATGTTGTGCTGAGAGTTTAGAGATTTTTTAAAAGGCATACAAAGACGCATCTGTAAAGTTACTTCTTAGTTCATTTAGGGCTTGTCATTATAGACTTTTTAATTAGTCATATCTTTATGTTCAAGTATGACATTCTAGTAATTTGTCAACATTTAGCAACATATTTGTGCTTACAATATGATGCAATAACATCAGGATTTTCTGTTTCATATATTTCATTATGGGATAAAATTATGTGATCTACCCACTACTTAATGTCACACAGAAGGGAGATAATTCTACTGTTTGGGCAGTAGGTGCATTTGACTTTATGAAGCTGGCTGCAGTCTTCTACAGCCAGTGGTGCATTCTGGGTTGAAAGCAATGCACGATGGCTAGAAATTGTGTCAGGTTTATCCAAACATTGTGAGGATGTCATAGAAATGCGTCCATGCCACATGACCTAAACTCTCGCAGGAGATCCTGCAGTGTTCTGCAGCTGGTTTCACATAACTGCAGCCATCGCCTTCGTAGAGACGCAACATTGCTCTGATTGGATGAAGGTTTATTGACATATGTTCATGTCCGTTATCTGACACTAGACTCACCTTGGTCCTCAGTGTGTCTTCACATGTAGCTGGTCATACATTGAATGATACAGCACATAGTGATGATTGATATAAAATGCATGCATAGCCAGTTTCTACTAAACCGTTATTCTAACACAATAACCAAGTACAAAAAAATGTAAATTATGAGTAAGCATTGAGATGTAATCATTGCAGCGAAATGGAATGTATATGAAAAAAGGGTTTAACCTAGAAAAGAGTTTGTGTACTGAGGATTGCACACATACACATTCAGGCAATACAGTCATTGATTGTGGTGTTTATAAATAGAGAAGTGGTGAGTAAACTTGAGTTTTGTGAAGCACTTTTCAAAGGTTCTATAGGACTGTGGCCAAAACTGGTACTGCAATCAAATTCATAGTACTATACAGCATTGTTTTCCCTTCAGAGGCAAATCACAAAATCAAAACATCAACAGAATTTGCAGACTGTAAATTAGATTTTATAAATGCAAATATTCTTTATTAATGTTGTCAGTAACCAGTATTTGAATTTAACATGTTTCTTTAATGTTTGGTGACATATCAGTACCAATGTATGATTACTTGCCAAATATTTCTTACATATTGCATCTTAATTTCACTTTCACCAAAAAAAGTGAAAGCTGATCCACCATTCTTTGTTTGAGTTCAGGCGGGGAATAACAAAATTACTGCCAGCAGATCTAAGATCTGTCTCTCTCTCAAGGTCTGTTGACAGCTGGTGGATCATGGTTAGTGATGTGTTAGTACATTGTTGCTGTAAAGGATATGTTTAGTATTTTTGTACCAAGGGCATCTTGAGGGAAGGTTTGTGATGGATTATGATCACCAACATCAAAATTTCAATAGTTGGTAGACTGGTGGTAAAAGCACTTTCTCCACATTGCACTAAATATCGACACTGAATGTTCTCAAGTGGTTACAGACAGCCTCACAAAACACAAACACACACACGTGCACAAATACACACACCAAAATGTATTAACTTTCATTAGACTGCACTAAATGTCAAAACAAAACAGCTCACACGTGGTCACATCACAAGGCATCCCAAAACAGCTCCTGGTGCAAAAATACCAGCTAAACCCTTTACCCATGACCCACCCAGCTACACACACACACAAACACACACACACACTACATCACAACACACAAGCAGGCGCACAAACACATCTCACCACACCACACACAGACACATACCAAATATTTGACTTTTATTAGTGGCCTCCTTTTTTGCCTGCCTTCTCTGCCAGCTGAAACCTCTGCTTTAGAGCTGCCTGCATGTCTGTGTCAGTGCCACCACCAGCCAGGGGCTTTCTCTGAACCACAGCTTTGGTATAAATAAACACATATCAGTCATCAAAAAAAGAAATAAGATAAATGTTGTGAGATAGGCATTTGTATGTCCACACAAGCATAATGTTACCAGTGACTACCCCCTCACTGAAAAGGTGGCAAAATAAGTAATTTAATTGCGCTACATTTATCTATCTTTCAGAGCTTCTTCGTTACCTGTAGCTGGCATCTCAACCCCCATATGTGGTGGGGTGGGTGTTTTGAAATAGATGTTGATGGTTAGAGCACCATTTCCTGTTTTATGAAAAACTGCTAAAATAAGTTGGAATAATAATGTATTACAATAAACACACACCATAATATCTCATTTTACCTTCTTTATCTCTTAATGTACACACAAACCAGCAATGTATAATGTAACAAAAGTGCACATACATTGATATATATTCTGCATTCATTCTTACTTTGTGTGCTCCCTGGCCAGAGAATTTGCAGAGAGGGCAGAAATGAACAAAATACAGAGGCTGGAGGCTTTAAACGATATCAAAATGGGTTAGGAGTGAAAACACACAAACACACATAAATAATCTTTCCATAAAATCTCCTTTACCCTATCACCAGAAATTATACAACATTATCTGTCTAGACTTAAACGGCAACTGCAATTTTTTTGTGATTCAGAACTATTGGGTTCATAGATGCTTTAGACAACGTGTAGAAATGTTTCATCTTTTATAATGGTTGTCCACAGAGATAACTACATCTACTAATGTAACAGTGTCTGTAAGTTTATCCTGGTGAAGAATACCATTACTGCTGCAAAACTTTGCCTGTGTTTGTACCTCTTGTTTATCTAGTAATACCGTTTGGACTACTGTATGGGATTTTTTTTTTGTTTTCGTTTACCTGCATTTCAGAGGTGTGTACCTCAAACGTTTTTGGATTTTTACTTTTGAATTGATTTGGCTGTTTAGAAATGTAATCTTTGACATGGGGGTGTTTTGAATTGAAACTGTTGGAATTGGATATGTTTTTCTAACCTTGATTTTTGTTCCTGTAAAACTTTTCTGTTGAAGAAAATCCATCTTGAAGGCATTTCCTGTTTGACTTGCTCTCTGCACATCAGAACAGTGGTCAATGAGGTAGATTACAGGTTTAGCTCTCGCCTTTCACTCCAGAGACCAAGGATCAATACTCAGTGAAGCAATCCTTGTGGCAGTGGGAAATGAGTAGTGAAGTGAGGGCCAAATAAAGCTTTAAGATGTGCTTCCACCATTTCCTTATTGTGTTGAGTAATGGGTTGAAGCTTCAGATCGTTAAAGATAAGGAAAACACAACAACATCTGGTGGTTTGCATAAATTATTGCAGCAAGACATTCTAAGATTGCTTGTAACACCTCTTTTATAAATTCAGGTTTAAATACAGTATGAAAGCTTAAAAGAACGCTACACTTTTTGGGCAATTAGACTCCCAAAGCTGGTCTATTGCAATTAAAGGATTTATGCTAAACTGCTATCTGAAGTGCTACTGCCAGATCAGCTGAATGAATTAAAAAATGGTAAAATTCAACTGTTTAACTAAGGGAGTTGGAAAATGAGCATAAAAGTGGAGTGTTCCTTTAAGAATGTGGCGCATTGATTTTCATAATTAATTTAACATTGGGTGTTGCAAGAAATTTGCATTTCTCTGTCTTAATTTACTGTAAAAGGCCTAAAATGAGTTCTGTGCTGTATTTGTTCTATTTTCGTGAGCATGTAAAAAATAGCCTGATTGTCTCAATGCCTACACTTTAAGTAGTCATTGTGGTTGTCTGACTCCATCACTGGGTTACCTAGCAGTTGGATTGAGGCAGCCACAAACCATTTGAAGTTCTCAGTATGTAGTTTAATGTCAAAAGATATACACAGTTGCATTGCAACTAGCATACACTGCAGGTTAATTATACCACAATTTATTCCATATTCCATTTGCAAAAGTTTGAAGTTGTTGCTGTGACATGTGTGAATGATCCCAGGAAAGTGAGAATCACGAAATTCTAGTAGTTAGTGGACCAATTACTGACTTCCGTCATTTGACTGATAGTTAAAAATCTTTGGAGGTGCACGCAACCACACAAGGGGCTCTCGGTCCAGGGCTTGCAAGAAAGCAAGGAGCTCTGTTTGTCTCCCAGCCCTCACAGTTAGACTATCATAAAATAGGCTTTAGGTCACGCAGCCTCTGAAAATAGGCATCTGTTGTCCCGTGTTGGACAACAGACTTCTCCTCTCCACATAGGACTCTGGAATTAGTTGGCTTAGTTGGCTGGCATTGTGCCCAGTCAGGCTGTTTTACCTAAGCAACAAGTTTACTTTCGATTTAATCAGTCCAAATGCCAGCTATTTAGGCATTAATAGCCTAATGCCACTTGAGGGCTACTCTATGTGCTATGAAAAAGTGGACTATTTTGGACTTGGATATTGGTAGCTTTACAGTATTTTAGACGAAGGAACGATTGGCCCTACCCACTTTGTAGAACTCCTTGGCATGACCCAAAATTTTTACTGCCTCCCTCCCAAAAGAGAAAATTGATCACAACATTTCCTTGACCACAACAGACCCACAGGTTTAACTTGTATATAGCCTCATGAATCCTAGATGGTATTTTTATTTTTTTGGCCAGACTTTAACATGACTTTTAGCATTTACTTGAATTTAGCTCATTGTCCATGAATGAATTGTAATGACCAAAAAGCTACAGTATGTAGTTGCAGTTGCTGAATGCTAAATTATAAGCCTTGAAGAATAAATAGGCTAATATGGTTGAGTAACATTATGCTTGAGTAAACTACTGAGATGTAACCTCAAATAGGTAATGATCGCATGACCATGGCAATGATGGGTTCAGAAATCATTTGAGTGAAACTTATGGATACATAAGTGGATACAAAAAGTGGATACATTGGGATGGCTAAAGCGGTAAGGCAATTTAGCGGTTTATCTTTACAGTTTTTGGAGCATTTAGTGTTGCGATGTGTAGTGAAGTTCCATTAGGAGTTGCAACGTTTGCTTTCCTTCTGTGTAAGCACGTGTGGTAAATTCAGTTCGAATTGAACCACAGTGCACTGATGCAGCCATGTTGTGTGAGAGGGAGAGTGGCTACGGTGCCCAGAGTGACACAGCCAAAAGATAATTGAAGTTTGTTTTACCAATATATTTGCTATGGTTTGTCCTAACAACATGAAACTTGGTACTGCACTCACTCGTGCCATTAGCAAGACACCTCAAACCTCAATTTTTACTTGTACATTATTCCCTAGGTGGCACTACACGGAAAATGACAATTGCAATGGTTAACGAATTATTCTGCAACGAATGACACTCCCTTCAAGCCGACACTCTTCTTGCCTTTTTTTTGTATACCCCAGTTTTGGTACATTCACAAATGCTTTCATCTTGGAAAAAGGCTTGAAATAAGAGGTTGGGTTGTGTTTACGCATTAATTTTTTGTTGAACATTTTCCTTCCATGAAAAGACTTTAATAGTGAACTTAAAAGAAAAAACTCTGGTGCGTTGAACTTCAATTTCTTCTGATGTACAAACAAATTGTTGACTATTGAACTAGAAAAAATGTATATGACTGGTAGGCTTGGCAGGTCCTCTGTTCACCACCATTACAAGGGGAAACCTGAGGTGTGCCACCAGAGGAAATGGGAGCTAAGGTGAAAGTTCTACCAGGGAGACTCGTATGCTCTCGTATGCTTTTCCCGCTAAACCAATCGAATCTTTACCATAGTCCTTTAAGGGTTTCCCCACTTCTTAGTTAAATTCTACTTCTATCTTATCACGGCTTTTGTTGTCAGGGATTTCCTACTACGTCATTCATTCAATTCCTGTGGACAATTGGACTTTCGCACGTTTCTTTAAAATTGTCCTGTCTAACAGGAAGTTCTTTTGTCCATTGTCGGGGATGGACTGGGGATGTCCAGGGCCTCATTATTAAGATCAGTGGAAGCAGTCACCAACAGCCTTGAAAGACTAATCCCACATCATATTGACTCCAACAGAGAGATGGCAACACGGGCATATTTTTCGCCAGTACCGCCTTTCTGAAGTAGGCGGACGGGTGGATGAAACATTGGTTCCCATAACTGCCCACGAGGATGAACACGTTTACATCTGCAGGAAGGGGTACATCGCCATAAACTGCCAGGTTGTCTGTGACCACCAGGGGGTCATCTTGTGAAATGGCCAGGCAGCACGCATGATTCGATTGTGTTCAGGCAGTCCACCATCAGTTGGCAGGCCTCTACACACTGCTCCCCAGGCACCACTGTCATGGCTGCCCCCTGCTTGCATGTCTGATGGCTTGAATGCAGAGGTTGAATTTCGCTGTGTGCACTGTGTGCTGTGTAATCACAATGACAAGTGGGAATCACTTACATCCAGGGGTGAGTGGCGACTCCTAGGTGACAGCGGATATTCTCTCTGGCTCGACCTGCTAACTCTTGTGGCCAACCCTGCACACAACCATGGTGAGGCCTACAATAAAGTGCATCGTTTGGCTAGGAGCGTCATAAAACAGACCATTGTGCAGTGGACACTGCGATTTGCCTACACAAATCCACTGGGAGCCTTCGGTTCACCACAGCCAAGGCCTACACTGTATTTTGTGTGACAGCAATGTTGCACAATACTGCAGTGTGGCAGGGGTTCCGCTGGATAAGCCAAAAGAAAACAATGAGGCTGATGGTGAAGGAGGACTCCACGAGGGACATCAGCAAATCCTCGTGGCTGGTTTTGACAGTCGTTGACTGTTCATTGAGAGCTTTTTAAGATTTCTTTCTTTCCTTTGTTGCCCCCTCCCACCATCAAATAAAACGGCCAGTGTCACCACTCCCCATGAGCACATCTTTTTCACTTCATCACTACAGTAGATTACGTGCCAGTAATGGTGGTGAACTAGTTCTCCTGAAATCAAAGGTGTACTATGCCAGTGACACCATAACTGAAGGGGCAAAAGGACAGCGCTACCATCATCAACTTTGATTGCACTGGGCCTGTTGTGCTTCTCATTCAATCCATAGTTAAAAGTATCCTTTCAAGAAGGGTATTTAAAGATATCGAGTCACTAATTAAGTACTAAAAAGAAGCTTATGCTGCAATAGAGATCTGCTCTCATGCGGGTGTCCCACGGGATGCGACACATAAGAATTTTGAGAGCTCAGTGCGGCTGTGGGTGGGAAAACAGAGGTGTGCTTGTGTGGGAGCAGGAAAAAGAAATTATGAATTGCATTGGAGTTTGAGTGACTGACTTCGTGTGAAGAATTTAGTGTGGGTCATTCCTACTAAACACAAACAACAAAGTAGTTTGCCAAGTTAAACAAAATCAGCAACAGTACACAGTGTACAGCTGTGGGTGCAGCTCTGCTGCCTTTTGTGTTAGTATGGTAAAAACTAAAGGGAAATTTCCACATCTTTGGATTAATAAAAGTTTTTGTATTCATAACAGTAAGTTGCACTAAATGATTTAACAATATCAACAAGGCCATGCATAGCCAAATTATCACCAGTAACTGAAAAACATTGCCCCTCAAGTTGTTTCATATAAAAAAGGCACCAGGACTCCCTGTGTCTTCAGGAGTTTTAAATCATCATCAAGAGGGTGTAGGATTGGACCATATCCATATTGCTTTTGTCTAGGGCTTGTTCAACAACCTCAGAATAAAGACATAAAAACAGCATTCTGAGTACCATTCATGAGCTAGTCTATTGAGCTAACTACAGACTGCAGAGTACATTTAGCAACACCAGATGCTTGTGCTTGAGCAATAATAGAGCTACACATATCCAACAATTGCATTGGATATGTGATTTTTGATCACACATCCAACACAATTGTCATTCTGATTTCTTTGACCCTTGAACCCTCCTTTGCAATGACCATATCAATGGTGTAGAAAGTTGTTTCGATACATGTGTACACATTGAAAAATGCCAGATCACAGGACACAGCAAACACAAAGTATGACTTAAATAGTTCACCAAAGATGGCCACAGCTGACTGTGCTACACAGGGAATAGCTTTTTGGTCCAGGATGACGTATACTGGAGCTTATGAATTCTTCTCTTCAGTGCAGAGGAGAAAGGGCTAAGCTAATCCAACTTGCTCAAGAAATATCACCATGCTTGTTCTTTCCTATCGTTAAGGGAATGGGCAGTGATTTGTGTAGCAGATGGAAAAAACATGGCTCATCTTCCTTTTGCAGGACACATCATCTATACACATTAAAATATAATCATTGCATTGTGTGTATTTTTATGTAAGCTATGGAGTTAAAACATTTTGCCATCAGATTGCAACCCCAAAACCCTATTTTGGTGCTTTTATCTTCGAGATTAGTTTTCTCTCCTCTCTCCTGTAAAAGCACCAATGCAACAAAGATCACACAGCTTACCAAAATGAAAAATAACTAATTTAAATTTTATATGAAGGGAAGCAACATGCATAAACATACCTTCACAAACTTGATTACATGGTTTAGAAGCTTCAGAGGCATTTATTTTCCATGTCTTTTTGCTTTTCCAGTCAGAGGCTATAGATAAATAAGCAGGAGGATAGCTGCCAAATTACTGTCCCATCCTTGTAGATTAAAATAGCAACACACACAGGTCCCATGAGTATGCAGTCATATCTGCACACTTTCAGAATACCAGCAAATGAAACCAGAAATGTTTACTTACGTTCACTTACCATAATCATTTGACTCTTCCTGAGCAGGCATAATGTCATCCTTATGAGTACCAGGGCAAAGGCCTTTGCAGATTGTTGTGACTCTGGGTTTGTACAGTATGTGTATATCAGAAGCATGATGGGGTAAAGCTACTATAAAATCGTGCAGTCTTCTCTAAAAAATAAAAGGATGGGTAAGTATTATTCACCAAGTCACCAAAGTTAAATGTGCATGTGATAACAGATGCTCTTTTTCTCTTTGCAGTAAATTTTGACCACTTCCAAATACTTCGTGCGATTGGAAAGGGGAGTTTTGGAAAGGTGAGAACATTTCTTCTTGCTTTATAGTCAATTGAAGGTGGTTTTCACATACTACTGTATTACAGGCCCAAACTAAAATGTAATTGTAACATTATTGTATTCAGTTTTGAAACTTCTATCCATGTCTTACAAACCTGTAAATGACATACACCTTTAACCAATTATTAATTAACCAATGACACCAGATAGTAAGTAATGGAGGAAAAAAAGGAAGAGGTTTTATGTCATCACATCCTTGTTTTTCTGGTCATTTTTTCTCTGCCTCTTCAGGGAATTTACTTTCTAAACACTGCTTTTCTAAACTGCTTTTATCAACCAATCAGTTGTACAAAGTACTCTAATACCAGAGTAATGGCCTAAGCAGTATCTTTCTGTGTAGAGAAATCAAAGACTGATTTGACATGTCAAAATCAACAGTCAACGAGAGCTTTCAAAGAATAATTGGGGTTGTATATGGCCTGGCCCCCCGAATAATCACCTGGTTTTCTGAGGGAAAAATCCAAGAGATTTCTGAAGTGTTTTGAAGCATTGCAGGATTGCCAGAGGAGATTGGGGCAATAGGGAGTACACACATCTACATACAAGGCCCTTAGAGAGTAAACACACAAAATGCATCAAATGTCCCAATGAATAAAATAAAAGTCAAAACGCCTGAGGGACATGGAGGTAAGGCACAGGAGGATCCAAGTGCGGGAGAAAGGATATTTAAAAAAAACAAGTTAAAAAAGTCAAACAAAAGCTCTAGGAAAACTGCCACAACAAGAAAAGAAAGTTACTTGAATAAGACAAGATGACAACATCAAGGTTTGGTTGTCAAAAGTACAAAGACAAGATGGTAATTGCAAGTTTATATAGTCCTTGGCACTGGTGATGGGACTGATTGGTGAGGAGCAGCAGGTGTGACTGATAATTAGTGAAGTCAGCAGGTGGTAGTGATAATAAGATGATCAGAACACCGGCAATGTGGATAGAAAGGGGAGAGACAAGAACGGTGTGACAAAATATCAATTTAAGTTCAGCTTGTGTACATTCACAGCCGTTTTATTTACATTAACCATTTCATAAAACTTATGTCCCCTAAATACATTATTATGTGGAGCTGTTTTAAAGAAGTTTTATGTTCAGTGATGACAAATCATGCAGCTTCTTGACCTGCTGAGACCTGCTCTTGCCAGGCCAACTCATCGCAATTTTGCCCTGACTGCTTAAGTACAACTACATTTTTTCACAATGGGCAGTTTTACGGAATGAATGGAGTTTCAGGGGAGTCATTTCCTTCCACATTTTACTTAGCCAATTAAGTGGCAATTTACTGATTGACATGAGGTAGAGCAGCGTTGGACACCTTGTGCATGACCTGAGAGTGGAGCAATTTCAAAGGTGCCTTCCTAATAAGCTGAAGCTAACCAGCCAAATCCTGACCCCTTGGTCTTTGTAAGGCTTCTGTATAAAGTTGTGTCCATGCCGTCACCAATACCTTTCTGCACCACACCATGGTTTTATGCAACTGCCTGCAACATGCCAGGAGGACCAGGAGATGCACCAGGGATTTTATGGCAATTGTGCCATCCCACAATTCCTGAGTCTGGTGGACAGGACACTTGTCCCTGGTACTAACCTGAAGCAGACCTACATCTTGCAGAAAGGGTTCATGGCTATCAATATGCAGGTAGTGGTGGACCACAGTGCTGTCATCATTGACCTGGTGGGGACGTGGGCCAGGCAGCACCCACGACAGTTTTGTCTGGACCAATTCTGCAAAGGTTGAGGAAGCAGCAGGAGGGTAATTTGGTCAGGACATGACCAACTAACCTTTTCAAACCAATTCAAGGACAGGGACTGGAGAAGCATTTAATGCTGTGAACACTCGCACCCGCGTTATTGTTCAGCAAGCAATCAGTATCTAAAAGCTGTGCTTTCGGTGTCTGCACAAGGCGGCAGGAGGCATGAAGCCTCATAACAGTAACACAACTGAACTATCTGCGGAGACATGCCTTTGCTGGAAGAGGTGAAAGTGGAAGAAGAGATCGAGGGCATCAACCCTCCACTCAGGGCTGCTCTTCACACTACCAGGGTTGAAGCAAGGTGGTTGCTTTTTAAAAACGTTTTTGGTTTGAAAAAGGGTTTTCGGTTTAACTTGCTTAAAAATTATTTGTAAGCCACGGGCACTTTTTCTTTGCTTTATCAACAGAAATGGTCTTTGAACCTGCATCGCAGGGTTGGTGAACAGCTTTCCTCTCCACTGCTTTGAATGCATAAAAGACACACACACATACACACACACACACACACTCTCGAAGCGAAGCTAACGAAAGCGTTGGTGTTGCCGCAACTTTTTTCACTTTTTTTCCACCAATTTTTCTGTCCATGATTGCCAGGACACTGGAACTCTGAGGGACATAAATCTTTGTAGGCATGGAGCCCTAGTAGGGTAGCAATGACTAGAAGCTTTTGGGCCCCAAGGGCCACCCCCCTCTTTGCCAGTATTCGTCAAGGAGGCCAAAAGTTTTTGCTGAATAACTCAATGAACATTTCACCCAACAACATGAAATTTTTGTGTTGGTGTTACAGAGCCATATCAACCCAGCACATAAACACTCACTTGTAGCATAGTGTCAGCTAGTGATATAGGTAAATGCAAAAATTGTGATTTTGTTCTTGGACCGAGAAAGTGGGAACTGCATAAAATATGTCATGCACAATCAGCGATCAAGACCTCTAAAAGCACAGCACATGCCATAAAATTTGGCCCATAGGGGCGCTGTAATTGTACAAAATGTAATTTTGCCTAATATCAACACAATGCTAACGTTTACAACCAATTTTGTTTATTTCGTGAAATCCATTGACCCTCACACTGGTCAACACCCACTTCCAACAAAAACAATTTCCGTGAAATTTTGAAATTGTGAAAGTAAAAGTAAAGGAACTTGTCATAGGCCGTTTATGTGAGTCTCACCAAATTTGGTGCATAGCATCTACAGACAATACCGTCAAAAAATTATCAAAGGATTTATCTTGAGATGAACCAGTTGAAAGTGGCACGTCGAAAATGTATCTTAAAATTCTTCAAAAGTCCATATCTTGGCTTCTAATGGCCCAAATTTGGTCAAACTTGACATGTGAACTCTAAACAGCTTTGTTTTAATGATTACTGTCTCTATACAGTCAGCAGGTGGCCAGAATAACACATAGCCTACATACATACTATGACAACATCTATCCCTTTCACAAATCACTCCTACACATTACACACAGAATGTCATTCATTCAAAACCCACATCCATGCCCACTTCCAGGAAATCATTTTCACACAATTTTTCACTTCTGTTGTTTAATTGCAAAGTATCCAGATTTTTCGGAAGCATTTTGAGAGTATTCGGATGCATTTGTTGCGGATAAACAACAGAAACGACACAGCGACAGTTGGCAACAGAAACGTAGCCTCATTTCAGTTAAGCTGGTTTGTATGATAGCTTCAGCAACTTAGGGCAATGTTCCTTAACACAATCACGTCCCTTACTTATTAAAAGCAATGACTGAATCAGTTTGCTCATCAGCCCACTAAGCCAGCCTGCTCTACTTTTCGGAGAGATATGGGTTCAAATCCTGCTAAACGGTAATCAATTTGAAACAGATGGAATGATCTGTAGGGTAATGGAATGACCTTGATTGTGGATCCGTGATCTGTGATCATACTACATCACAGTATTGAAAACGATCTGTAAGAAAGGACTTTTGATGACAAGTGGACAAATTTAAGTGTAGGCAAAAGACAAAGCTCAGAGACTAAAAGTTCAACACAGAGTATAGCAGAGATCACTAGGCCAAACATTAGAAAGAGACAATTAAATTACTGCTAATTATTATGACACCCACTGGCTAAGCTAGCTAAGCTAGTTTTAGTGGTCATAATGGTTTTGTCTGATTTTTTAAAGCTTTTTTTTTTTCAGTTTTTCCTTTCACTGATGTTCTGTCAATGATTGGCACGACACAAACATTGGGGAACATCAAACTTTGTGGGTATGTACAGTAGCTCATGTAAGCTAGTATCAAATAGAAGCTTTTTGCCCCTGGGGGAGACTGCTAAATAACTCATCGTTTCACCCAACAAAATCGAATTCCTGTGATACGTCAGTGTAATGAATGAGCGTCCACCCAACCCATACACACTCCCTTGTAGCATACAACCTCATAGTGAAATGGGTAAACGCAAAAATTGGGGTTTTGAATTGTCAATACCTTGGGCCAAGAAAGTGGGAACTGTACAAAATATGCCATGTATGATCAGCAAAATAAGAGAACCATAGCACAACTATAACCATAAAATTCAGCTTATAGGGGGCACTGTAACTGTACAAAATGACATTTTCCTATTATCTGGAGAGTGTTATGGTTTAACACCAACTTTTTTGTCCATTGAACCTCACACATTAAAAACACTGGTCAACGTCCACTTTCAAAGAAAACGGTTTCCGTTAAATTTTAAAATTACGAAAGTAAACAAACTGGTAATAGGGTGTTCATGTGAATCTCAGCAAATTTTGTATACAGCATGTCATCTGCAGACTATGCTGACAAAAAGATGAAACAAGATGAACCCTTTCAAAGTTACAAACAAAGTCAATCAAAATTGAAGACATAGCTAAAAAAAATGTTGACAGTCCATATCTTGGCTTCTAATTGCAGAAATTTCGTCTTAACATCCTTGGTCTTAACATCCAAACTCTACATAGTTTCCTTTGAATTATGAAATTGGAATTAAGAGTTGCCAATATCTTAAACCAAGAAGAGAAATTGTTGTGTACAATCAGCAGGACAACCTCTGAAAACACGCCATCTACCAATTTGGTCTATAGTGTATTTTTACAAAACTATATTTTGGCTATTACCTGAGGAGAACGCTATGGTTTAAATTTGAATTAAGAATTGCCAATATCTTAAACCAAGAAGACAAAAAATGCACAAAAACGTTTGTGTACAATCAGCAGGACAACCAAGTATTTCATAAAACGTAACAGATTAAATCTACACAGCACTCTTAGCATGCACGCCAAATTTTGTGAAATTTCATCATAGGGGGCAGTGTTCTCCCTCGAGAAGTCTGGAAAATGCTTTCATTAAATAACTTGCTAACCATTTCACCGGAGACAATACATTTATTTTGGGATATCGGTTTCACAGGGGCATATCTACCCTACTCATAAATACTTGGTTATAGCATAGCACTAGTGAAACGGGTAAATGTAAAATTGGGATTTTGAATTACCAATACCTTGGACCGAGAAAGGCAGGACTTCACGAAATTTGTCATGTGCAATCAGCAAGACAACCTTAGCTCTTCAGCAGCTCACACCACAATTTCAAACTCAGGAGCTCCTCTAGTGGTCGGAGTCCACCGGTTAGACGTACACAGCATAACCATTTAAACTGAGACTTGTGCGAGCCCCATCATACGGCATTGACAATTTGATAATTAAAATAGCTTATTATGTAAGGGTAGCCAAAAACCAATACCATGTGGTAGTCATACCATGTACTGCTATGAGGTACATCTGTTTGTAACTGTGCCTGATCAGTTATTGGTTTCCAAGTCATGTTCAACATCACTTTTGCTGCCCTCAGCTCCACTTTCTACACTTTTACCTTCCCTGTCAAAATTCAAACAGAGGTCTTGCCCCAAACGGTTAGGCTACAAAGTTGTTGGAACTTCATCATCAAGCCTGACCAATGTCTTGAAAGTGTTACGCGCTTAATTACACATGCAAGCTAAAGCCTGTAGGCTACCAATACAATGTTTGACAAAAACATAGGAATTGAAATGTACAATTTATAAAAAAAATGTATTGCAGTAGAATTACAGTTTGCATGTTATATGAGTTTTTGAGTAATTTGAGTAATTTCTTCCTATAAAGAAAACGACAAAAAACGATCAACTTTTCATTCATCCACGACTAACAGACAAATTAATATGCTTTATAATGAAATGGGATTCTAGTTATACAAATGTTTTAAGATAGGCCCATTGCCAATTAGGCAGATCATAAAATACTATAGTAATGACTTAATTGCCACCTGTCAATAAATGTAAGGAACATTTAGATGGCCTGGGCTGGTTATAATGCTACTCCTTTTGTCTTCCTTACAGGTATGCATTGTCCAGAAGAGGGACACCGAGAAGATGTTTGCCATGAAGTACATGAACAAACAGCAGTGCATAGAGCGAGATGAGGTCCGAAACGTCTTTAGAGAGCTAGAGATCCTACAGGAAATTGAACATGTTTTTGTAGTGAACCTCTGGTGACTATCACGTGTTTTTCACTTAATACTTTCTGGGCTCTGCATGTGTTGTCATAGAGATTGTGGTAGAAGTATGCATGTATTAAAAGTAGGAGAGGTGATAATTGAGCATGCACTTGTACATATGCGCCTCTCTTTCAGTGTCATTTTTATGAGGAATGCACTTGACAAATTTACCACGTTATTTTATATTGGCAGAATAATATGAATCCTTGGGAAATGTAGTTTATTTTTTAGATGCTCAAAAATAATTGCTCAAAAATGAGACCAAATGAATGAGAGACCAATGTTCTTCTTTAATTACTCTATCAAACCTTTGAGGAGATGACCATGTTCTCCATTAATTACTGAATAAGGCCTTTGAGAACATAATAGTGTTCTCTTTTGCATCACAACATGTAAGTTTACAAATACAATAAAATCAACAAAAAGGATTTCAAAATCAACAAAAGAGACTATAATGACAGGAAATATCTAGGTATGCACATCTCTTAAGTATGGATAACACTGACCAGTAATAGTAATGGTGAAAATAGTAAATTTGGCTTTGTTTGTTATGTTATTCTAGATGAAACACTTTATACCTTTTGAATAAGTACACAGAGGCTGTGCATTGATGCCAGAGAAAAACAACGCTTATCAGTGTTGAATGAACCCCATGCATTCGCTATGCATTCTTAACATCTAAGCAGTAACATTTTTCATAGAGGCAGCTGTTGTAAGACAAGGTTGGGTGCTGTCTCTGTACAGTAGTGCATGTGACCTCAATAGGTTGGAATAAAATAGTTTGAAATAGGGTTGCTGAAACTGATACTGTAGGAAGTGTGACTGGATTACAATAAGTTTCAAAGATGATTTGGCAACATGGGTAAAAATGGGCTGAATGGGTTGGTTGCATAGGGATCCATGCAATACTCGCATGCTCAGGTTTATTCATGTCATAAAGTGGCATCCCAGGACCTACTGCGGAGAAACAAAGCTATAGAGAAGTGCACACGCTGAAGATGTGCCTGGGTACTGTGTGTTTTACTGATATACTTGACTTTTTTTGTCCTAACAACATTAAACTTGGCACTGCACTCACTCGTGCCATTAGTAAGACATCTACCAAAATTGTGCGTGACAGACGTTCCTTGCATTTATAGATAGATTGGTGCATAGTTTTTAGAAACTGGTTCTTCAGAGGTTTCAGAAGTACAACACAGGTTAACAGATAGTTTTGTTTGTCTGTTTTCAAGATAATATATGTTGTCAAGGAAGTACAGTATGTCCCTACAGTACACCCCTAATATTTTTGTAGTTTTTTATTATATCTTTCCATGGGAGAAGTCTAAAGATATAATACTTTTCTACAACGTAAAGTAGGCAGTGTACAGCTTATACAACAGTGCAAATTTGCTGTTCTCTCAAAATAACTCAACACACAACCATTAATGTCTAAACCACTGTCAACAAAAGTGAGTACACCCCTATGTGAAAATGTCAAGTAGAAAAAAAGAAAATGATGCAATTCGTCCAAGTGATATACTATACGATATGATCTATGCAACACAGCTTGAACCAAGTTTCTACGTTTAGCAGTTTGAGCCACGTTTTAGAAAATCGGTTAGAAGAATAAGAAAAAAAACTTTTATTTTGAAACAGTTGTAGGCAGAAGAAATAGTTGACGGAGGCATAGTTGATGACAACTGACATTTCAAATGAGTGAATAGTTAAATAGTTGAGAAGTTTAAATAGTTAAACTAATGAATGGTGAACTACTGTAGTTAACTTTTATTTTTATTTTTTTTATTATTTTATTTTGAAACAGTTGTGGGCAAAGGAAACAGTTGGCTAGAGACATACTTGATGACAACTGGCAGTTAGAATGGCTGAATTGTTTATTAATTGAGTATTAATTGAGTTTAAACTAGTTCAAGTATTGAATAGTAAATTATTGTAGTAAGGACTTTTAGTTCAAAACACTTGGGGGCAGAGGAACGAGGTAAATAAGATCTGTAGTTCTAGACAGCCAGATTGTATCAAAGATGGTAGATATGCCAAGATACTGTGTAGTAGTTCATGTCTATGTGGGCAAAGTGGGGATCAGTTTTAGGCTGCATACAGTGATGTGTTGGTGACGTATGACTGACCGTCTACCCCTGGTGGCCTCAGTTGACTGCATAAAGGGGGATTTGTGCCATCCCCCCACCCCACCCACGTGCGATTGTGGTTCCAGAAAGTGGCTCATCATGGAGTATCTTGGCATATCTACCATCTTCGATTGTATGCTTAAAACCTGTGACAGTAACATTGCTGTAGCTGGTATGAACACCTGGCACAGTATTGTAAATGCTTAACAGCCCTATTGTGATGTGATAATGGTCCATGTTAAGTCTACATTGATTTGTTTTTAATTAATATCTCTAAAAGTATAAATGTTACAGAATGTTATGAAAAATACATTACTGGATTGCCCAGTAGAAGATCTACGCAGCTCAGTTTGAACGAAGCTTCTACATTAAGCGGTTTGAGTTGCATTATTTTAGAAAACTGGTTAGAAGAATAAGAAGAAAGAAAGGAAGAAGACTTCAACAAATAGGGCAGTGCATTTTCATGCACTACTATTACTATTGCAATACTATTACGTTGACTAAGATTTAGTAACTTAATTCAGATACTCAGTCATTAACAGAAAAGAAACCACAGTAGCTAAGTATTTTCTCGACACTTGACGTCATTAGGCTTATTAACCTGAGCACAAGTCAGGTAAGGCCTTATAACATAATGTGATCACCGCATAAGAACATAAAAAAATCTGGAGAAATTAAGCTATTTTATTCTATAGAGTTGGAAAGTTTTCTACTAAAGGTACAAACAGTCCCAGTTCCCAGTAACTTTAGCCACATTCAAGGTCAGAAAGCATAAACCTGCTAAAATCAGGACAACCAAGAAGTGATGCAGTGAATGTGTGTGTATGGGGGTTGGGGTGGGGATTGAGTGGTACACATGCAGAGAGAGAGAGAGGAAGAGAGAGAGACAGAGAGGGAGAGAAAGGGCGAGAGATGGAGAGTGAGAGAGAGTGAGGAAGGAGGAATAAGATGTGCCTTGTGAAGTCCACTTTCTTTTTTAAAGTGTATGTAGGGCATTGTCGACTCTGAAACAACTGTGCAGCCTCCCACTTTCTCTCTCACCTTCTCTCCTGTGATTCCCTGAAATCATTTGTCATCCTGGCCCGATTCTTTCAGAGCAGCTCTGCAAAGCTGTGCACAGTGTAAGGCACCAGGCTTCTCTAACTGGTGACTGATTTTGGTAATGCCATTTTGGCAAAGCCACAGAGTGGTTACTCACCGAGGGCCTCAGGTACTAAAGTTGCAGACGTACAAAAACTTGCGTACGCCATCTTTCATGTGGTGGAATGTACGATAAAATGAACTAAAGAATGGTCCACCACATAAATTTCATTGCTGGCGTACGTATGTTTTTAATGCGTTTTTGTCAGTTGGCGACACTTAGAGGCAATGCATTGAAATTGCAAGTATTAAGAATGATTTCAGTGTTGCTAGGATTCCAGAATGTGTTGGTATATCTACCCGATGGGTTTCTCAGATCCACGTTTATGAATAGGATGCTGACAAAGTCACTTAATAAAGTATATTAATCAAAAGGTACAAAAGTGTTGTTAGTACACTCGCAAGTCACGTCATTCCGTCTGGCATTGTGTTTTTGTTTAAGTTTTATAATTTGTCTTTTTTATGTTATGTTTTCTTCCATTTAATTATTTGTTTGTCATGTTAATTTCATACCTTATGTGTATAAATTATTTTTAAGTATGTTTTTTTGCACTGAAACTGCAACACACTAACTGATGCGCTGATCAGTTAGTTGGATTTCATGGTTAGTTGGGTTCATAGATTCGTGTAACAATCTCTTCTTTCAGATCGATAATAAAAACACACTGGCCTTTCCTTGTGTGGCCAGAGAGGTCAGGACTCTACTGTTGGCCTTTGACGGATGGTTGGAGCTGCTGTCTCTAGTTGGCCGAGCTGCTTCTGCGCTGTGGCTGCCTGCGGCTGAGCATGTTGACTGAGCTGCCTGTGTCTGAGTTTCAGCTTTTCTCTGTGTGAGCTCAGAGGACTCACTGCAACTTGGCACCTGCACACCCTGAGGTCAGTTGTGAGGTCCATCCAGCACTCTCTAGACTGTCAGTGTTTTCGATGGATTGGGTGATCAGATGACAGACAGACTTTATCATCCACAGACTTTTTAGCATGAAATTTGGAAAGTGGACTGGGCTACTTAATGTTGTTTTGTTTTATTGTTCAGTGTATCAAGCCAGTTTCAGAAAGGTGTTTTTGCACTTTAAATTATAAATGAATGATTGCACAGCACGCAAAATACATTCGAAATTAAAATTATATTATCATCATGTATACACTGCCTACAACATACAATGTGCTAAATGTTGCAATCTATGTGTGGGCCCTGTTGGAAGATAAAGCAAATGGTCGAATTTGCAGAGAACGGTTTTTCTGTCATCATTCTGACTTTTAGGCCCAAGATGGTGACTGGCTAATCAGTCGTTTCAGACTTTTAAGGGGTGTCATCTTCGAACTCTGTGCCCAAGTCAAGTAGGTTTTTATTGTTGTTTCAGCCATATACACTGTACATGATGAAGCGAAACAATGTTTTATCGGGAACAATTATTGATTTTTATTGTCGTTTTATCCATATACACGGTATATAGTGAGACGAAACAACGTTTCACCGGAAACAATTACTGATTTTTATTGTCATTTCAGCCATATACAGAGTACATAGTGAGACGAAATAACGTTTCACCGAGAACAATTAGTGATACACGCAACTGTTAAAACACAGTATAGACAAGATGGATACAGTGTTGTGTACACACGCAACACTATTAAAACCACATATACAGTGCGCACACACACTAATGAAATCTACACACATTTATACTCACATAGACTTGCCTGCTCAAGTATATCACATGTTACACAATGTGCAAGGAGACAACAGTGACATAAAGCCAACACGCTAGACAGGGCTTGGCTTGTAACAGAGCTCTATTGGCTAGTGGTTATGATTGGAATATTGTTCTAAATATATGATGTGGCATCATATATATGAAGAAAAATTGTGAGAGGCATAAAGATGCATTGTGCTAGCTTGCATTCTATGTTGCTACATTATATTAAACTACACTATAGGTTGTTCAGCAGTCTGACTGCCTGGGGAAAGAATCTAGGGTTAGGGTTGGGGTTAGGTCTTCCCCATTCTGGAGGTTTGAGCAGTCATACTACGGAACCTTCTACCTGATGGTAGTAGGAAGAAGAGTCCATGGGAGGGATGGGAATTGTCCTTGAGAATGTTCTTGGCTTTGCGCAAACAGGGAGTGTTGTAAATGTCTGAAATAGGGGCAGAGAGTCCCCAGTGATCTTTTTGGCCATCCTCAAAATCCATCCGCTGCAGGGCCTTGCGGTCTGCAGCTGTGCAGTTGCCAAACCATGCTGTCATGGCTCTACTGAGGATGCTCTCAATAGTTCCTCCATAGAATGTAGTGAGGTGAGTGAAATTTGCAGGTGACCTGGGCTTTGTGATGTGTTTGGTGTAAGGTTGTCTGTTATGTGTACACCCAGTAACTTTGCACTGGACAATCTCTACTGAAAGGTTATTGATGCATAGTGGAGCGTGTTTGTGTGAAGTCTGACTGGGCTGACAGGAGCTGAACCAAGGTAGAGTCAGATAGTTCTCAATAGAAGCAGTCCTACAACTAGGGAAAGGAGTGCTGTCTTCTTGGTGTGCTCTATCTCTAATTGAGGCTCCTTGGCTAGTGCCTAGATAGCCCATGGTGACCTCTCAAGGTCCACTGCCTGCTTTGAAAAGACAGACGCCCCTGAGAGTTGTCTAAGCCTAGACTTCCTCATCTCAATTCTTTCTCTTCCTCAGAGAACTGGGGACAGTCATTACAGGGAGCAGCTTCTCCAACCGATAACTCACCTGCTTGAGCTCCTCCTCAGAGGCAAAAAAGGGGGTTGGTTCCACTGAGTCCATTCTTAGTTGGTCTGTACTTAAAGTTGCAATCAAAAACTCAAAAGTTAAAACAAAGGCTTTTCAAGCAAAGAGCAAAAACAGATAGGAACCTAGGAAAAGTACCTTTGGGAGAGTTAAGTTTTCCTGACTACAAACCTTATTCTACCATACTATCATTTGGAAGAACACTTAGCACATTAGATTTTATTATTATTATTTTATTATTTCCTGAGTCTGTCCTCGTATTGTTGGGTTTGTTTGCTAAGTTGCTAGGGTTAGTTGAGTGAGTTTAGTGGCTTACCTGGGTATGTTAACACTGACTAAGCAGTATTCCTGGGTTTTCAGTTCTAAAATGGTCAAGCTAAGTAACATACACTCTGAGCATAACCCGGTGGGGGGTAGGTTTTGTTCAGGTTATGCTTGGTTCACGGTCAGCCATGATGGGAGTGGGAGTAAGGCCATGATGTCTCTTCCACAAATGAACCGCTCCGACTTTAATTCCTTGCTATTCCGAAGCATTGCCACAATATACTGAATGGCCTTGCTTACTTAGCTCTCCGCTGCCATTGAGCCTCTCAATACAGCAGCTTCAGACGAGGGGCTAGTTTACCAGGCTAGAATACCCATGCCTTCCAATGCTCATTAAGCCTAGCCCATATCTTGATACGGAGAGCGCAACCATGTATAATAATTGTTCAATGTGCCATTGCACAACATTGCAAAGTTGTACAATGAATTAACTCCTTACCGAAGGGATAGATTTACCAGGAGGAAGACAGAGATGGTCCAAAAGTGTGTGATCAAATCTGTCACAGTTACTCTAATTAAAAATGCACTCAACACGGTTTAAAGTTTTTATTCATTCTTTAGCCATTGCCTGCTTTGTTGCCTGAAAAGAGAAACATTGCATTATAGGGTACATCCAATAATTACATGCACTGGCAGGTTGCTGTGCATATAATTTCTTTACCTTTGTCTGAAAATCAGCTTTCGTTATCTGTTTCTGTAGAATGACCCAAAATTCCTGTGCAAACGTCTAAAATATGAATCCAGTCATGTTCTGCATTCTATGGAGTTTGGACGATTTATGTATGTTTGCTGTATTGATTGAAACTTGGGAGACAAGATGCTATCCACCCCGAAAGAATCTTATCATTTTGTACACCATTTTAATATTTCATTTTTACTTGTTACCAAGTTTTTTTTGTGAGTCGGGATTCTGCAATTCTCTTCTAAGCCAGATAGTGTGCATTGGCAAATGCATTCTTGTTGCTTTTTTGAAAGTGCAGCTCTCTGTGCCTCTTTGTAAGCCTAAAAAAAGTAATAGGCTCGTCATTTTTTTACAGTTTCAACCCTCGATAGATAATGTCTTCATAGATTTGACATGAACGTGCACAGCTCTAGGTTAACCAACTCGGGTTTGGTTAAGAATATTCATAACCGGTGTTTTGGAACCACCTCTACGGGTTTAGTCGTCATGGGCTCAACTAACCTTGAGTTCAGATTTTAACTCAGTGTTTGTTAAACCTTCTTTCTGGAATACCCCTGAGGTCTGTGAAACACCTGTGACACCTCTAACCCCTTACCCTAGTGCACCAGTTAAGGGTATACAGACAACAGAAACAACAGAATCATCTGACAGGATGGAGGATCAATGCAAGGGGCTGTCCTTGTTGCCGGACTACCATAAAGTAGGCTTTAGGCTTAAACTTCACATGAGCGTAACGGGGGAGCTCATTAGGACATCAAGAAAATAGTCCTCAAACAGAGCACTTTTCCACAAGGGAGGTCAGACAGGGTTTAACACCTAGCTGTAGTTTTAAATTGCTTTGCTATGTTGGTCACAAAATGCCACAATGATTTCAGAAAACACTAAGGAACATGACAGTTTTACAAATAGAATCATTTGATGGGACGTTCAAAATTACAGAAGACCTTACCTGGAATGTATACACCTACATTAGCTCTGTTCCACCTCAGATGGGTAACGAAATGTGACATCCAAGGTCTTGAGGGCATTGTACAGAGACACTATGGAGAGTATTTTAACAGAAAATATAACTGAATGTTGCGGAGCCTGTATTGCAAACACAAAGCTCTGCAAAGGGTTTTTGTTTACAGCTTAGAGTGTCTATGGATGTGCTCTGCCTTCCAGCCATGACTTGTGTATAAAAAGAGTGATTTATGTGTAACAGCACAGGAGCGACCGGGAGCAGCTAGAGCTACAACAGCAGCGGAAGAACAAATTTGGTATTGAAAACAACAAGGTCATCAGCAAAGCACCTTAGCCAACCGGAGCGAAAAAGAGAAGTTAAATTGTAATTAACCTTATGGTTACAAGCAATTACTCAGTTTGAGGGCGACCAATTGGAACATTTAGATTTACTGACATCAGTTAAATTGAAAAGTATGTTTGAACATTCTGATTAAAACACGAATGAAATTAGTGACGTGAGCAACCGAGAGCGTTGATATTTGGGCGTCTTTATGGCTGCTAGTATGACTAGTAGCTGCTGGTCTGAACACACAGTAAGGCCAAGAGTGACCAAATCTCCATCCTAACCATGAACTGTTTCAGCTACTACATTTTGGGAAGTGGTATTATTGCCTAAATGCCTGTTCCTGCAGATTTTGCAGCAGTCTTGTTTTAATATGAGGAAACCAGAATTATAAGCAGTACGAATTGAAGATCAGGAGCTTGTGCTTGTCTGTATACATACATAGACAAACACACATGGACACACCCACACACACACACACACACACACACGCACACACACGCACACACACACGCACACACTAACACACATGTCTAATGAGCAGGGAGCAGTAAAGTCTGTGTCTGTCAGTACGATCTTATGCACATGGACTCATACGCAGGATGTATGAACAGTGAAAATTGAAAGACTGCGGCTGCATGCACAAACACACACACATACACTTTTCTATTTTTGTCCCTCCTTTGTCTCCCCTTCAGCCTCTATTTCCTCATCTCTCTCTTCTCCTTTCTGTCTTTAGCACCCTCTCTTTCCCCTTTGTCCCTCACCCTTCTCTTCCTTTTTTCTTTTTCTTGTATCCCTCTATCTCCTATTGCTCTCCCTCTTTCTCTACTCCACTCTGTCACTCTGCCTTTCTCTTCTCCGCTGTCTTACCTCTTGACCCCCTTTCACTCACACGCACACTCCCTCTATTTTTCTCCCTCCTCATTCCTAACTCTGCCCCCCCCCCCCCACTTTCTTCCTCTCTCCCCACATTTCCTTTCTCTGACCCTTTCCCTTTCTTCCTCTCCCTAACCTCTTTTTCCTTCTTTTTTTCTCTGCACATCCCCTATCTCATTTATCTCGATCTCTCCCCTTTGTCTCTCTCTCTACATTAGATGCATTTACATTTGAATATCTACATTTGAGTATTTGCAAGAAGGATTAATGTTTGGTGACAAGTCATTAAAAATAGAAAAAGCCATTTGCGCATTTTTGTTTCCTAGTTCCTATTTGTGACGACACTGAAAGGCCGTGCTAAAAATAGGCCTCACTCTGCCTTCCGGTCACAGTGAACAGACTACTGGGCGCACTGGGAAATTCTCTCTCTCCCCCACTGAAAATGTCCTCTGTTTCCCCCACTGAAAATGGTCACATTCCCTCTCTAAAAACATGTCTGTAGCCAACTGAAAATCATCTCACTGTCCCAGTGAAAATGTAGTCTCTCTTTCTACCTTTAACTAAAAATCTCCTCCACTTAAAGTTGTGTCTCCTTTCCCCACTAAATCTGGCCTCTCTTCTCCCTTACTAAAAATTGACGCTTTTTTGACGCTTTTTCCCCCCCCTTGAAAAGTCATCTCTTTCTTGTGACTGAAAATCTTCTCTCTCTGTCCCCTATCAAAAATGGCATCTCTTCAGTTATGTGAGGCATGTGGTAACTGTAGCCTATGTGTTGTCTCTAGCTATGAGTCATGGGTCTTTTGTAGCGTAGGATGTAAGAGGTAGCCTGATGTGTGTGAAGCAAGTAGTCACTGTATGCACGTTGCAGAGACTTAGCACAAGTGACGATGGTAAGTGTATAGCCTAACTGTGAGAATTCTGATGTGTTTCAAGCAAGTAGTAACTGAATGCATGTTGCAGAGATTTAGCACAAGTGATGATGGCAAGTTTTTAAAAGTCAGAGTAAGTTTAACCCAGGGTTTTTGACATAGAGTCAAATGTCCTGAAGGATAAAATTAAAAAATTGAATGCTGCACTTAGAAGGATTCTTTGCTGTCGGGCCTCATCACAGTGGCAACCAGACAGTCCAGGCAGCCAGTGTCTGCAAATGCTGCCAGGATACCGTGCTGTGGGGTCCATCCACCTGTCCCTGCCAGCCCAGCTCTCCCCAGTCCCCATGGAGGTATTGGACAGACAGACGAATCCCTTTGGCAACCACTCCACCATGTCTGGAGCTCTCCAACCGCTTTGCGGCCCTGTCCCAGGAGCTGCTTGCCGTCTCTTGTTTTAGCAGATGGCTTTCTCGACACCACAGTGTCCCAGCTACCACTAGCCAAGGATTTGTCCACCAATGACCTGGTGACGTCCCTCGCTGTGGATAACTCTCTGTCAGCCGGTGGGCGCTGAGAGACTGGGCTCTCAGCTGGTGGTTTCCAACCTGATAATACTTTCCCCCTGACTGCACTTCTAATTGGAGATTCCATCATTAGAAAGGTGTATTTGTTCCATAATTACAGAGTGAACTCCTAAACTTGTTGCCCACTCTCCTGGTGTCTGTAAGCACAATTAGTGTACAACTAGGAACAAATAATATAGCTTGGAACACCTCGGAGCTCGTCAAATCCGCCTGAATAAACCTTTTTTATAGTTAATAAAGCAAACAAGGATTTTCTGAGCCAATTCCCACATTTTGCAGAGGTGACGTGAGATTCAGTAGAGTGCATAGCTTTTACACCTGGCTCCGGACTGAGTGTCATGCACAAAATGTAGGTTTTATTGACAATTTTGACCTATTGGGAGTGACCATCATTTTATTGCAGGGATGGGATCCATCTGAGTTCAGTGGGTACTGAAAAACTAGCCAAAAACCTGTTGCTTACTGTTTGGCGGTTAAATCACATGTCTCCGCACTGACTAGTCTCTCAGAAAGAACTGCTGTGCACCTCTGCCAAACTTCTAAGATTTTTAATTGAGTCATCCTTAACTGTCTTCAGGAAGTCTCCGGGACCAGCAAACAGGATTCAGGATGGGCATAAAACAGCGATGTCTTCTCTCACCATTCCTCTTTCTCCTTGCAATTAACTGGGTAATGAGAGAAACAACTCAGGGGAAGAGAAATGGGATTCAGTGGACAATGTTGGAGCAGCTGTGGGTGATCTGGGACAACTGTGGGAATTTGCAGGTGATATAGTTTTCCTTTCACATACACAGATACAAATGCAAGAGAAGACCGCCTTTCACAAACTGCAATAACACTTGGTCTCACTCCCAATACAACAAAACACAAGTGATCGAAATCCACTCCAAAACCAACAACCCCATTTTTATGAACAGCAGTGCCCTACGGGAGGTAGAAGCTTTCACCTACCTAGCCAGTATTGTGGACACCACTGGAGGGACAGATGCTGACATCAGAAGCAGACTTAACAATTCTAGAGTGGTGTTTAATGTGCTCACAAAGATATGGAGCTCAAAAGACATCACCACCAGTAAGATATGCATCTTTAACTCCAATGTGAAAAAGTTGATGATGTATGGATCTGAAACATTGAGAACAACAAAACATACAACACCTAGGCTGCACACTTTCATCAACACCTGCCTCAGAAGGATATTAAACATATGGTGGAAAGACAAAGTGAACAATGTGGACCTGTGGAAAAGACCAAGACAAGATAAAAAAATCTATGGGACTTTCTGGAAAGAAAGTGGGTGGACCGGCACACCCTCAGAAAACCTGCCACAAACATCACTTTTCAAGCCCTGAAATAGAGCACCTAAGGGAAAAGAAAAGGAGGACGCACCAGGATAGTATAGTATAGTATAGCATAGAGGCAATGTTTAAGCCACAAACAGAGTGAAATGGAGGTTGTTCGTCAATGGCCTATGCACCCAAGAGAAGCAAAGGTCTTAAGTCAAAGTAAGTCATTTATAACAGGATTTTAATTTGTAGGTTGACAATCCAGAAAACACTTACACCAAAGACCTTCTCACACTTACTGACATTTTTACCCTAACACAGCATGTACAGGGGCCAACTTATGCTCACAGCCGCACCCTTGACCTTGTCATTATGAAAGGTCACAGTGTCTCCCCAACTGTTATGGACTATGGCACTGTCTGACCACCTCTGTGTTTTTATTGATGTCTTATGTACCCCCACGTCCAGAATGAGTCTGTGACTGTAGGAAGGAGGGACATAAATAATGCAGCATGCTCTCTTGCAAACCATGAGTCAATCTTCAGATTCTGTAGATGACCCACTGTACTATTTTAATTCTACAGTGACTATTGTTATGGATAAAATTCCCCCTACTGAGATTTTAATAAGTCACTGGTAAACAGAAAGCACCTTGGAAACGGCATCCAACTGCAATATTACCAAAGAGGGAATGCAGGTAAACAGAAAGAAAGTGGTGCAAACCAAAGCTTCATACTGACAACCAATTGTATAAGGAGAAGCTTTGCTTATTTAACTTTGAAATTGCCAAAACAAGACAAGTTTTTTTCTCTGACATTATTAATAGAAATGTGAATAATACTTGTGCGCATTTGTCTACCATTGAAAAACTGACAAATCCCCAGCCACAAATAGCCCCTGAACTTTTGTCAAAAAATATCACTGTAAAATAGCACTGTACTTTTGTTAAAGTTGACAACATACAGCATATCACATCCCAACTGCAAGTGTCACAGGTTCTTGACGTTGTAAGTCTCCAAAACACTGGCCAGGATCTCTTTTTCAAAAAAGTTCTCCACCTCATATCAACTGAGGTACTCCACATGATAAATGATTCATTGTAGACTGGACTATTTCCTCAGTCCCTGAAAACATCACCTGTAAAGCCTTCAATGAAAAAGAAAAAAGGCTTCAGTCCTTCAGTCCTGAACAACTACAGGCCCATTCCAACTTATCATTTATTGGAAAAATCATTATAAAGACAGTCTTTAACCAGTTGACTGCCTTCTTGACCTTTTATCATTTCCTTTGACATTATTTTTGGTCAAATCACAGCACTGAGACTGCTCACCTCAGTGCACCTCAGTGCAGCCTTTGGTACTGTGGATTACAATATTTTATTACATCGACTTGAACACTCGGGTACAGTGGCAGTCCTACTTGCTAGACAGGTCTTTCTTTGTTTTTATTGGCAACCATACATTTGCCCCAACACCTTTAGCTCCTTAGGCCACTACTTTTCAACCTGTATAGCCTATGCTTCCCCTCTGACAAATTATTAGAAACAATTCCATTAGCTATCACAGCTATGCAGATGACACCCAGATATATTTAGCTTTGTCACCCACTGATTATGGTCATATTGAGTCTCTCTTTCTGTGTTTTGACCAAATCAATGTCTGGATGACACCAAACATCCTACAGTTGAACACTGGAAGTTATTGTGTTTGGTAAAGAAGGTCAAAGATCTAGCTCAGCCACTGTTCTCAATGCTAAGGGACTCATACTGTTTGGAATTTTGGTGTTGTCATTGACAGTGACCTTAACTTTAATAGCCACATGAAAGCGGTGTCAAAGTCATAGTTTTATCACCTGAAGAACATTGCTAAATTAAAAAGTGTCATGTCCACACACGACCTGTAAAAACTAATGCATGCTTTTATTTCCAGTAGACTTGATTACTGCAATGGTCTTTTCACCAGCCATCACAAGAAGACCATTAAGGAACTGCAAATAATTAAAAATGCAGCAGCAAGGGCGCTTTGTAGGGTAAAAAGGACAGACCACATTACACCAGTCCTAAAGACCTTGCATTGGCTCCCAGTAGGTCCACAAAGTCATTTTAAAGCCCTTTTACTGGTTTTAAATCTCTCAGTGGGACAGGACTGCAATATCTATGTGATTTCCTTCAACAATACACCCCAGTCCAATCCCTTAGATCTGAAGATAAAAATGTGTTGGTCAAGCCTGCTGTTAAAACCAAGGGGGCGGGGAGAAGAAGCTTTTAACTAGGCAGTCCAGTTATGAATCAACTTCCCATTGACATTAACAATGTCCCCACTGTTGCCTTTTTTAAATCCAGGCTAAAAATCAAGGTTTTTTCAGATGCCTTCTGTTAATTGTAGAGCTCTTAATAATGAGAAGGTCCTTTCTTTTTATAACTTCTACCTCTAGTTTTTTATTTTTACTAAGGTTTTTATTTGTATTTTTATGTCTTACACTGATGTGTATCCTCACAATTGTGTTTTAATGTGTTTTATTCCTGTTCTTGTTTTGCTCTTTGCTTTTAATGGTCTGTGAAGCACATTGAAGTGCCACTGTGTACGAAATGGGCTATACAAATAAGGTGTTTGTTTGCTCTACGTGTACTTCTTCCCTTTTCTCATAGTAGTTTTTCTATCTTGTCAGAATGCTGACAAGGTTATGGCCAGGTGTTTGTTCAATCCACAGTTGTTTTATTGTGCCTCTGCCTCTTCTAGCCTTCCATTCAGCCTAATGCCTGACAGTTAAGGGTTCATATGACTCCTAAGTTGAAATATAAAGAGAGTAAATAATCTTTTCAAGGGCTCTAAAGCGGTTCTTTCCTGAAATGGATAAAAGTAGACCTATTCGTTACATCTTTGATTTAGACTCTTACAGGCTTCATGGCAGAAAAAACACTAAAACAATAGCGTCATTGAGAAGATTAATCATAGCAATAATTAAATGACTCAAATCACTGATAAAAGTTCTGCCACCAGTTGATGAGCGTGGACGAAATAGTTATCACCGCCTGAACACAACAAAAGTGTACATTTTGGGGCTTCCTTTTACTGACCCCAGCGGACTAAGTGGCTGTGTGTTGGTCACACTGACTTACCAACTCAATATTATGCTCAATGCAGCTAAGAGGTGGAAGCATCCCCACCTTCAAAATGTGTTCAGCGTCCTATCCACAAATGAACATGAAGATTGTTTTTTAACACTCCCATGACACCTACTATGAATATGGTGACAAATCCAGTCGCCTTTTACCTCACCAACTAAAGTGCGGTGTGGCTGGGTGAACTACACAGCATGCTCTACATCAGAAGCTCCGCAGGAACGTTATCAATACACGCAGTAGAAAGCAATGCTGATTTTAAATCTCACTACTCTTCACTTTATAGATCTGAGTTCCTAAATAATTCTGATAACATGATGTAGTTTCTTGATAATTGGACATCTCCACTATTGAGTCCACACCAGCTGACCAAATTGATGCTCCTCTAAACTTAGAGGAGATTGTCAGCCCTTAATTAAATATTTACAGCCAGGCAAAGCTTGCGGTCCTGATGGGTTTCTGCCTGAGTTTTATGAGAAACTTCATGTTAAATTAGCCCCACTGCTTCTGGCTGTATTGTAAGAGTCTCTAGAGCAAGTTGTACTCCCTCCTACATTAGGACAAGCCTATTTATCCCTTTAAGGGAATGAGGTAAGAGAGCCTGACTCTTGTGGTTTTTAAAGGTCCCTGAGTCTTCTAAACACTGGTCTAAAGGTTTTTGCACAGCCAATGCAAGTTGCATAGATAATACTCTACACAGCATAATGTTCATGAGCAGACTGGCCTCCTCAAAGGCCGGGACCCAGCTTTTAAATATTTAATCCATTTTATAATGTTATATATTCATATGTTCCGGCCGTCAACATTTTTGGAACTCCTTTTTCAAAATCATCTGAGATATTCTGAAAATAAACTTAGAACCATGCCCTCTGATTAGCATTTTTTGGTACATCACCAGATTCCTTTTATCTAAATAGAAGACAAGCACATATTTTGCAACTTTTGCAACCCTTCCATCAAGGTGTAGACTACCCAGTGGCTAAAGGATCGTGTATTCTTTTTAAAACCTGAGAAGGTCAAATTCTATTTACAGGGTAATAAAAATATATTCACGTTTATTATTACATATTTTTTTACATACTGAGAGTCCTCTAAGAACCTAATGACATTATTAATAATAAAAATGTACAATTAAATAAGAACAGTTCAATTCAGTGTGTAGATCATCTGAATATGCCACAAAATATAAAAATCCTCATACAGACTTAAAATATATATTATTAGTGAATTAAGGATGATGATAAACAGCAAATGTTTAAGCTATCACCTCTAAAAATCTAAATAGTATTTTACACACACTGATCTTCCTGCAAGAATTGTACAAATATCCTCTTATGTTGTCCACATCTTTATTTCTTCCATAAAGTGCTTTATATAGAGACGAAGTAGCTTAAAGTGCTTGACAAAAAAAAATAAAAAATAGAACATAGCAGTTATAAAAAGCTGATATAAGATAGTGTTCTTTAGAGGCCCTGGGCCGTCTCTGAAGCAGTGAGTCAAGCAAAAACTCCCTAGGAATAAACCTGCAGTAGATTGGTGGTCCAGGGGGGAGGCCTATTTGCTAAAGGCTAGACAGGTATCAGGGTGAGCTATACTTAAAGGGGAACTTTGGCATGTTTGAACCAATATCTTACCGCTATGGGTTTTTACATGCTGTCTGTAGCTGAAAAATGTAAAAAATAGGTTGGTGATTTCACAGCTGATGTGAGGCTGGCGAGGAAGCCTGAAAGCAAAGCTACCAGAGCAGATTTCTACATCAAAGTAGATGGTAATTTTGTGCCACTAAAGGGGCTGAATATATATATTCATAAGCCTGATGCAACATGGACAGGAGCCTTATGACATTAACCCTATGCCTATTTCACAAAGTAGTGGTAAAGATCCTGTTTATGAGAACATTGTAGTAATTCTTCTCTTGGCTTCCATTTTTGTGAAACACCAATATACCTGATGTTGTTGTTCATTGGTTGAACTGGGAATTGAAAACAAGTTTCGACAGAATATGAACATACCACCAAATTTCTTCAATCAACAACTTTTATTCATTTCATGTGTCCTTGCATTTGCATATACACATTGCATTTTCTGGGAATGCAATGGGATTACATCTATAGTATAGTTTGATTCATTGCATGTTTGGATTTGGTCTATAGGATTTCCACTTAACTTTCAAAAGGCAGTTTATTTTATAGCTCACCTTAAAATTTACACTTTGCAAATTGTAAGGGGTAGAGATATGAACAGAGTGACTTTTCACTGGCCCATGACTCTTTTAGAATATGGTGACTTGATGGTAATTGTGAAATACATTTAACATACTGTATATTAAACACTTATATTGCAGATGTTAAAACATTGCATTTCCAGTTTTGGAGGGTCATGCTGCTTGCACAACCTGTTTTGTTTTTTATGTTTGCTTCTGTCATGGGAAATGCTTTTAACTGCAGGATGCATGCTTTAAAAACACAGTCCTTTTTAACTGAAAGAAGATCATGTTCAAGTCCTCAGTAGCCTAAACGACATAATTTCGTGTTTGAAAGATGGTACTGTATTTTGTGATTCATAAAGTAACTGAACTAGTCCTTGTATAACTAATACAATCACACTTGCAATTTGTTGCATACAGTAGTATGGGGTACATGTTAGAAATCTATAAGTAATGTACTTTGCCTTTAGCAGTTATGTCTGCTGAGTTAATGCTTTTCTTCTGTCAATTAAAAAACACATTCATGCACACACATCAATATATGAATACATGTGGGTCTCATGCTTGCTCTGATAATCAACCCCAACTAACAAAAACATCACACCACACATAGAATACAATACATGTAGACAACACCACTCTATAAATACATATTACAATACGTACTGTATACACGTGCTGTTCATATAATTAGAATATCATGAAAAAGTTGATTTATATCAGTAATTGTATTCAAAGTGAGACTTGTATATTATATTCATTCATAACACACAGACTGATATATTTCAAATGTTTATTTGTTTAATTTTGATTACAACTGACAACTAATAAAAATCCAAAATTCAATATCTCAGAAAATTAGAATGTTACTGAAGTCGATCAGTCTTTGGCACTGCTCAAGTGTTATGAGAGCTAAGGTTGCTCTGATAGTGGCATCTTGTGGCAACGGCTGCGTTGACCTTGGACTTGACACAGATGACATGGCACCCCAAACCATCACTGACTGTGGAATCTTTACACTCCACCTCAAGCAACATGGATTCTGTGCCTCTCCTCTCTTCCTCCAGATTCTGGGACCTTGATTTCCAAAGGACATGCAAAATTTACTTTCATCAGAGAACATAACTTTGTACCACTCAGCAAAGCTCTGTGAACAGCCAGCCTCTTTAGCAATGACCCTTTGTGTCTTGCCCTTCTTCTGAAAGGTGTCAATGGCCGTCTTTTGCACAACTCAGCCTACAGAACTCCACTTAAAGGCATTTGCAGGTGTTTTAATTAGCTGATTAGAGTGTGGCACTAGGTGTCTTCAGTATTAAACCTTTCCACAATATTCTAATTTTCTGAGATGCTCAATTTGGGGTTTTCATTAGTTGTCAGTTATAATCATCAATATTAAAAGAAATAAACACTTGAAATACGTCAGCCTGTGTGAAAGGAATGTATACTTTATACAAGTTTCGCTTTTTGAATGGAATTACTGAAATAAGTCAAATTTTTTCGTGATATTCTAATTATATGACCAGCATCTGTAGAATATTCATGAATAAGACACTTTACCTGTAGACTCTTCATGGATAACACACTTTACGGTGTAGCTTTCCAGCTGACAGACAGTTGGCAACTTTACATTTCTTCCTTCGTATTGTAAACGTCATCACAAGGTGTTGAGTATTTATTGGGGTACTGCCAGTGCAAGTCCCAGTCACCTGTCTGTGTTGTGAAACAGCCCCACTGTGCTCATGATCTTCATGACAGCAGAAAGAAAGTTAGGGGCACAAAAATGTATGTTTCATCACACACCCAAATACCGAATCAGAAATCATACACAGACCTGAGCTAAAATATGCATTATAACAGCAGCTCAGAAAAAACATATACAGAAATCCGAATTTATATATACCACATCATTAGACATCATTTGGCCAATGCTTATCTTTTAGATCTCTTCAGTCACTACACTTGAGTCTGGGGAAGGCTCCTTGCTAAGTGTTTCTTAGTTGTGTTGTGAATATTGGCTGATGGGTAATAATCATGTTGGCAGTGGTATTAACAACTCTTTATTTGTCAGTTTCTAATCAAGCTGTTTTGCTCATGCACGTGTTAAGCGATCCTCTCACACTGCCATTAACCTGTTCAGTAACCCGTTAATTGTATGTGATTATGGGTTTAAGGATGATGCATATTTTTTCAATGGTGTAATGTTGTTGTTTCAATGTCTTTGTATGTGCACACCTGTATGTTTTGTCTGTGTTCCTCTGTGTGTGTGTGTGTGTGTGTGTGTGTGTGTGTGTGTGTGTGTGTGTGTGTGTGTGTGTGTGTGTGTGTGTGTGTGTTTTTTGTCATGATTGGCTTTTGTCTCAGGTATTCATTTCAAGATGAAGAAGATATGTTCATGGTTGTGGACTTATTGCTGGGGGGGGATTTGCGCTACCATCTGCAACAGAATGTGCAGTTCAGTGAGGAAGCAGTGAAGGTCTACCTCTGTGAGATGGCACTAGCACTTGATTATCTACAAAGTCAACACATCATCCACAGGTACATGACCTTACATCCATATACACCCAGTGGTGAAATGATTTTTGCACTGTTAATAGAGCAGTGAAGTTTAGGTCATGACATCACCCTAAAGACAAAAGTGCTACAACTTGTAAAAGTCTGTAAAAGTTTGACTTTTTTTGTCAAGCAACAATACATTACATATCTTTAGTTGTGTCATAATTGTTAGGACAAATGTGGTGTCCCTTACTTAGGGGCACATTCTCCTATTTGGCATTTTTCACTTACATGTATTGTCCACTCCATGCGCCCATCACATCCACAGTGCTTAACTTAGCAAATATGGCAGACTCTCAAAAGAGAGGATAACTTTGTTTTGATTACTTACAAAACATGGAACGTGGACTTGCATTAAAACTGTCAACATCATAATCCCAGGGATGACATAATTGAGTGAAGCCACTGAGGTGTCACAACAAACAGTGTGAAAAAGGTGTCACAGACAGGCCTATTGTATCATCTTTCAATGATTAAAGTATCTATGTGACATAAACACAGACATTAAGTTCATCTTTTAAACCACACCTGTGTGGCAATACTATGAAGACGTGTAGGCGGTACAGACATTCATGATTTTAAATGCACTGTCAAGGAAAGAAATTCAAGCATGTTCCAAGGAATTTAATGATATTGCCACCCTTACTAGATAGGTCCACATTCCATGTTTTGCGATTAACAAATTTAAATGGCGACCTGTTTAGGTTTTTTAGCTGTTTGAATAAATTACACCACTTTTGTAGCCAGGTAAACCAGCCCCTCATACTTCTCTCTGTTTTGTACAGGGGGTCTGGCGCTGGTTTCATTCTGAGTGCCAGTTGTAGTACAGATTTCATACTAGCCAATCAGTGGACAAAGAGAGTGTTCATGAGTGATGGCATTGTGTGCCTACATTTCAGTTGTAGTCTTTCTGTGGATGTAGCCAACTACGTATTAAAATTTTGGATAAAATAATTTATGCCATTATTACGCCAATCCTTCTCTATAGCTCAAAAAAGGGATCCACCATTATTTCTACCTACAAACCATGGGACAAGACTGAAATAGAAACACTTCACACAAAATGTGTCAATCTCATCTCCATGTCAACAGAAGTACATCTAATAATGCCTGCAGAGCTGAGTTAGGTCATTTCCCAATGTCCCTGTCTATTACCAAAAGCAATAAAATGCACTTAAAACATTCCAACCCCATGGGTTACCACCATAAAGCACTACTCATTAACACCTCAGAGCCACAAAAAGACAACTTGGCACAACTGATCAAAAATAGACACAACAGCACTGATATACTCTCAATTAAACTGAATACAACCCACAAAACCAATAAGACAGCTTATATTTCCCAAAGACATTATGAAGTCGATTCTAACAAAAAATGGACTGCTACATGAAGCTAAACAGAGAATATCAGTTTTTCACTGATCTATTTATTTTTTGTAAATGCCCTGACACCACATTTGTCAATAAAGCTTGAATGTGTGTGTGAGGGAGACAGAGAAAGAGACTGTGGGCTCTATTTTCACGATCATATGCGCATTGTCTAAAGTCTGTCGCGCAAGTTGCTTTGGGGGCGTTCCCGACACAATTTGGTATTTTGACGTTGGGAAAAGTGAACATTGCACCAGGCGCATTGTTCAAAAGGGTTGGTCTTAAATACTTCATTAGTCATGGGTATGTTTTGGGCGTAACATGCAATTAACCAGTGAGAATTTATACTCTCATTCCCTTTAAAAACCAGCGGCGCATTGTCCATGGCCTGTTGCTATTACAATGGTGGATTTACCCAGATGGCAGGAGCGTTTTTCGGTGGAGACTGATCTGCTCGTGCGTGAAGTAAAAGCGCGTGAGCAGTTCATTTTCGAGGATGGAAAGAATCCCCCCAAACCTCTGCGGGGCAAGGAAGTATGGGAGGAAATATCTTCAACTGCGTCCTCCTCCTTTCGCAAGTAGAGAATTTCTGAACAGTGCCGGAAGCGGTACAACGACGTTAGAGGACGGGGGAAACAAAAGCTTTCAAGCCAAAGGAAACTTAAAAAACATACGGGAAGTGGAGGTCCATCAGCCTAGAGCTGACACCTGCAGAGGATATTGCCGCATCTACCTTCACCACTGAAAGTGTGGAGGGGTAGAAGTACATGCCAGCAACAGTGCATGAATTGTCATTCAATCGAAAACACACAAAAGCACGCACTGTCGTAGAGAGAATATATGTGATTGTGATATATGTGATGTAAATTTATATATTTTTCATATATCCAGGGACTCCATAAAGTTTTTTTCCACATGAAAAATATTTGTATAAACCCCGCTGTGCTGCGTTGTGAGCCCCTAAAATAGCTTATCAGCAATGCGCAACTGACTACAGACCAGGTTTTTGGTGGTCATTGGCAGATTTGTTTTTTGTGTCCTTATAATAGCATCTGGCGAGCTTTGCACCAGACCACACCTCTTCTTTTCGCTGACACAACCATGAGGGCGCAGTGTCATCTGCTATCTAGACAACGTGATTTTTTGCCTGAAAAAATGAACGATGCGCTGGCACAGAATAGTAATGATAGCATGCACATGTCATGACACATGTGCCGCAGCATGATAGGGCCCATGGTCTTTAAGATGTTGGTTGGTTGAATCGATGTTAACTTACCTTGAATCTATGTGCGTTCACATGAATGCAGCATTCACCAGTGCAAGTTGCCATTTTGAACCAAGGTGCAATCTACCCACTTTAAGAAGGAATAGAATATAGGCTCCAAGGTTTTGCGGAATTCAAAGTCAAATCCAATATTGCAGCAGCAAAGTCAAGCAAGCTTGTTGGCAATGTATTGCTGACTGAAGAAGTACTCAATGAATTTTTACTGTCACATGTGTGCCATAGATAACATCTTAATTAGACTGTGAAATGTCATGTAAGGATAAGCCGTTTTCTCATTCTGCTACTGTAACATTATCAATAAAGTCATGTTCATATAACACAATTTGACTAAGTAATTTATTTATACTTCTCCAAAAAAGACATAGGCTGAACCAACTCACACAATTGGTAGAGGAAAGTGCACACAGGTGGTAGAGCCCATCTGACCTACTGAGATGCAGGGGCTGTGCTATATGAATTAATGGATAATGTGTACTAGAGGAAGATGAAAGCAAAATATTTTTTCTCCACCCAGCCGTCCTAAAAAAGAGATGAATAGCCCATTAGGAATCGTCTGCAATCTCCCGATTAGTCACTGTCCCTGTGGTATTTTGTGGATTTTTTATGCTTTGGACCCAGTAACTGTAAGTGAAAGTAATATACATGTATCATAGAAAAGAGTTGTTACCAATCACTGTCAGTTTTGAGTGAATATGAATGTTGCTACAAGGTAAAATTTGGTCTCAGAGGTGAAAATAAAGGCAGCACTTTCTGTGTTGTAGGGTTGTCAGCTAAAAGTGCTTAAACATCTATGTAATGCTATACTGTGTCAAACATAACCTCATGACATAAGCAGAATGTTTAAATCTTACCGTACTTGCGCCAACCATGAGAAGTTGTGAAAAGCTGTTGAACCCTTACAACACACGAAAAACTGAGAGGCTTTTCACATTTTTAAAGACACAGTTTTCTAATATATTTCACATGCTCCAAAACCAACTATGATTTTTACTTTACCGTGTCTATAATAGAGGAGAATGTCAACAGCACTGCACACTGCACAGCACTGCAACCTGCCCATGTAGAACAGTCTACTAAAACTAGTGTGAGCTAACTTTTCTGTCAGGATGGGCCATGTAACGTTTTGCTAACCTGCTTTATTTTTCATTTGCAAGTAATTTTAGTTTTGTTTCCACCAAGCAGTACAGTACAGTTCGGTTCGGGACCTAACGGTTTGGTACAGAACGTTTTTGTGCGGTTCGGTACGGATTGTGTTTCCATTGCCAAAGGTAGAGTAGAGTCATCACAGCAACGGGCGTGTCTCTAAACCGTACCACAAACTGGTACCCCAACACAAGGGTGCCAGAAAATGGTACGGTTCGGTACGGTTATTTAGGTACGCTTCAAAAATTCTTACCATGGAGACACAAACAATTGCGAACCAAACTGAACCGAACTGTACTGTACTGCTTGGTGGAAACGGGGCTTTTGTGCAACAGGGATGAGTGACATCTCCATGGTGTAATGTTGTAGGTGGGTCTAGGGTAAACAGAGAGGCTGAAAGACCTGAGGGGTATTGCTGAAAGGAGGTTAAACAAACGCTGAGTTTGTCTGATCTCAAGGTTGGTTGAACCAGTGACAGCTAAACCTGAACAGTCGGTTCCAAAACAGTGGTCTATTGAGGGTCAAAATAGTGAAAAAATGTCCTAATGATGAGCCTGTTACTTTTCTCAAAGCTTACGAAAAGAAGGGAGCTGTGATTACAAAGAAAAGCAACACAAATGTGGCTGCCAAGGCATGGGATCTTGCTTGTGCTTGTATCTTTAGGCTATATGTGAAGAGCACAATTTATTAAATAATTCAGTAAATATTGGGCCTGTACATTTATCAGGCTTTTCTAGACTGGTGCTTTTTAATGGTTTTTGTGGGTCAGGTATCATCAGTATTTGCAGTTCAAGTTGTGGTACGATTGGTTAAAAATGTTGCGCAGCTCTGGGTTGTTTCTGAACATACCTGCACATCTGGTGAAGCAACATAGTGGGAACCAACATAGTGTGATTCATAATGTTTGCATACTGTTATTGTAAAAGCAATATATGCGCACAGAACAAGCATTAATTCAGTTAGTCAAGTGTCATTTATAGGGTCTCTTGTAGCACATCTGGAAACATTGTCATTTGAATTATGTTAGTTAAAACCAAACTGGTTTAGACAACAGTGGTATGCATCGTACCATGTTAGTACTAAGTTAACTTGGTTAGTTGTATGGGAAACACACCCCAGATTAGATTGATGAATACAGGATTAGTGTTTGTCTGCTGTACAGTGTTTCATGAATGATGGATACTCTCCTGTAACTTTCTAAAAATTTAGGAAAAGTACTGATTCACTGCATACAAAATGTAAATAGTCACTTATTCACCATATATTATACATTTTGTTTGATTGCGAGGTGCAATTTGAATTCTGAGGTAACAGACTCACATTGTTTGCTCACAGCATCTTTATGCTGCTTTTCTGTCTTTTTTTTCAGAGATATCAAGCCTGACAATATATTACTGGATGAACAAGGTAAGGCTGTCCAAGTCCACCATAAGTGTTCCTTTTATAGCATTTATAGCAAGTGTTCCTTGTTAGCATAAAAATATCTAAATTCACTTTTAATCTTAATACCTACGCGAAGGACGTTATTTTTTTCCAGTGTTTATCTTTTTGTTTGTTAGTAAAGTAACTCAAAAAGTCATGAACATATCGTTCAAGGTGATGCTTTTTTGGCGAAAATTGGTTCATTGGTTACCTCACATAAAAAATCAGAAAATTAACATAGAAAATATCCTATTGACAGAGGACAAAGATCTGAGCTCTCCATGTGCTTTACTAGTTGTTTTTACTGACAAGAGATTTAGAATGTTTGTAATTGCATGTCATTTAGAATCATAAAGAAGAAGAGGATTTGGAGGGTGTGAAGTAAAAATTGGAAATAGACAGAAAGCTTTAGAAATGGTGTGAGGAAGCATAAATGGGGAATGAAGAGGGAGAGGAATTGACAGATAAAAGGGAAAAAGGAAAAGAAAGAGAGAAAGAAAGAAAGCAGGTCAAAGAAAGAAAGAAAGTAAAGGTATTTTCAACTTATGTGGACAGTATCTACAAAGTCTTTACTGTCTTTTTTTCCAGGGCATGCTCACTTAACAGATTTTAACATTGCTACCATAATCAACGATGGAGAAAGGGCTACAGCCCTAGCTGGAACCAAGCCCTACATGGGTTAGTCTGAAACTACACCACACAATAGCAGATGACATGCCTTCATATTCTATGACTTAGTATTCTCAATATTGTACTTTTGTTTTTCTCTTTCCTCCCCGATGAATGTAGCCCCAGAGATCTTCCAGTCTTTCATAAATGGAGGAACTGGCTATGCTTTTGAAGTAGACTGGTGGTCATTAGGTGTCACAGCCTTTGAAGTCCTCAGTGGATGGGTATGGAACATTTCTCATCACTTTAATGATCTGTTGTCTTGCTGTCTAAATCAATTGACTCTCACTGTCTTCATTACAGAGGCCTTATGAAATCCATACCAGTGATTCGGTTGAGTCGTTAATGCAGCTCTTCAGTACAGTTAGCGTGCAGTACTGTCCAACCTGGTCAAAGGACCTGGTGTCATTGCTGAGGAAGGTAAGAAGAAACACTGAGAAACCTTGTTTAAGAAATAGGAACACGGCAGTGACAGAGATAAACATAATTTCCTGTATGATGCTTTAAAAAATATTGCACTAGCACTTTGGTTTTTGTCCAAGATCAAAGACCTAACAATACTTCTGTCAGGACTACTGTAGTCAAAATTGAGAACAAAGAATACAGCAGAGTGAAGTTACAAACCGGCTTTTTTCTAATTGCAAACAATTTGTGTTTGGCGGTATGACTTTTTTCAGAGGACGTTCCTGCCTTTTCCATGAGCCCCATAGAAGCCAAGATAGGGAACAGCAGCATCCTCAGGGTGAAATACCCTCCATTTCAAATCTAAAATGGAAACATATTTCCCTCCCTAGAACAGAGCAAGCAACAATGTAATTTAATTATTTAGCTGGGGAGGAGGTGGGTGGCAATGCAGCGTGCAGAGGAAGCAGAGGGAGCTGACAAACAACAACAGCTTAAATAAGGCACCCTGCTGGCAAGCAAACTGGAAGGCTAACATATTTCCCCCAAACAGATCATACAAGGGAAACCTCCCTGGCTTTCCTACTTAAAAGCCAGTGGAGGTAAGCAACATCTTCAGGCAATTTCTATTATTATTATTATTATTATTATTATTATTATTAATAATCCTAATTATTATTTGGATTCATCTGTTAGTTATGAATTAATGAACATTTAATAATGTGAATACTCAATGAGCATTTGCAGGCATACGTTTCTTTATTTAATAAATGACATCAGGAAGCAATGGTTAATATACACTAGCCTTTTGATTTTCAAGAAAACTAGCATCAGACCCCTAACAGACCATACCAGGCGAACCTCTCTGGCTTTTCTTGGTTAAAAGTCAGCGGAAGTAAGAAACATCAGGGAGTGGCGTTCACAGCCTTTTGAATGTCAAAAATAGCACGAACATCTCCCCAAAGAAGCCCATAAAAAGTGATGAGCAGGGTAATTCCTACCAATTGATTGGAATAAGGACAGAAGCACCCTTCTGTTAATTTTTACAACATAGGGCAAGTGACAGGGAGATGGTGATCATTGTCTTGAGGACTCTGTCTTTTACGGCCATTAAGCAGGATACGAATGTATAGGTTCTCTAGCAGACTGATGGAGGATGGATCCAGGCAGCAGAGGTCATACATTTTTAATGTAGATGTAGCTTTAACCACTGCACATAGTGAGCTGCAGAACTGGATGAAAGGGGGGCATTTCAGGCTGGATGGTGCTGCTTCTGGACACAGGAGGTGAAATCTCTGCTAGAATCTGGCCTCTCAGCTGGTGAGATATAGCAGCAGAGGAAAACATGGAAAGTGCATGGTCACCGGGACCGAGTTCTCCAGGATGATGTAAACGACCTGTTGAACGTAGCCCACGGATACTTGTTAAATGGTAGCAGATGAAGAGGATGTGGTGGGGAAAAGCTGTGCTGGAGCTTGTGGCCCATGGATTAGCTTAGATTCCAGCACCTGAATCTTGGTGATGTTGAGGATGGAGGACTGATGTTGGACAATGCCTTAAGCACTGCGTCATGGCTGTCTTGGGCTGTGGAGGTGCCTATGTGGACTGGGCCAGAGGCTGGTTGGGGTGAAGCAGCAGGTGCCGACTCAATATTCTTTCTCTTGTGGGTGTGCTATTGGAAGGATTATATCCAGATCTTTGCAAAGAAAGGGAGGCTCAAGTTGGAGTTGCAACATTGCTCTTATACCAGCGGTTTTCAATTGATGAGGCGGAGAAAAAATGGTCCACATCAGTACACATCTGTATGCAGCGCTATTGATATCAGTAAGGTTTAGGTGTAGGTGTAGGTTTCACCTCGTTGGGTTGCAAGGCTGCACCTCTGCCACAGTGTGTAGTCTGCAAAGAGATGCTAGCGAATCACAGCATGAGACCATGCAAACTTTAGTGTCACATTGAGACTAAGCACATGAATTTAGTGAACAACCCAGTTGTTGTGTTGCCGGTATAATATCGTTCTACAAATGCAAGAAGTGTACTAGTACAAGCTTGTGACAGTATGTTAGCCAGCTAGCTAGTTGTAAGCTAACTCTGCTATCTTAAAACTTTGAGTGATTAAATCGTAATCTGGAGTATTGTTTGTCTTAAAGGGGTCCTTCCGTCAAAAACCACTTTTAGTAGCTCTATTTACAATGTGGTGGGTCACAACAAGCAGTATATGCATGCAGCATTCCAAGACGTGAAATTCGACCCTCATGGTTTTACTGGTCATTGAAGGGTCGAGCTAACCAAAATGAGCGGATCAGAGCATGCTAAACCTATCTACGTCACTAGGTCGTAAGCCCCGCCCAGAGCCATGTATGGCAAGCCCACATCCCAAAGGATTGGTGGACAGAAGCTAGGTGAGCGAAAGACAGCGAATTTGCCCAATCAGAGATGCCTTATTGACACGTCATGGATATTCACGAGAAACACCGGAAAAGCCAGTCGTTCAACCAGTTATAGCTTACAGAAAACAGCGTCAAACAAGAGATCTAGGACATAATTTTTCACAGAAATGACGCACAATGCATTCAACCATAGTGGCGACACAGAAATATGAATAAAAATAACGATGGAAGTTCCCCTTTAAGTCAATTTGTGTTACATTTAAACAATCCGTGATGGCACCATCACTTTTGGTCACCCAGAGACTCGTATAAACACTTTCACAAACAGGTTCCACAAGCGTTTGCTATGTTGGTCTAAAATTTTTTGTAACTCCCGCTTCTTAACCAAGCATCACACACTAAACACATCACGAGCTGATCTAATTGGTTATCACATCATTCTCATTTAAATAAAGTTTAGGTTTCGCCAACTGTATTTCACCCCCCTCTGGGAATTTGTCCTGCCTTCGCCCTGCCAGGCCAAATTTCTCCTCTATTTAAAGTCAATAAGAGCAAAGCAAAATTTGCTGTAAGGGAAATGGCCCGTCACACCCTTTTAGTTATACAGTATGTATTCTGTCCTGTGCTCTTCCAACATGCCCCCAACGCTGAACTTTGGAATTAAGGCAGACTTTCAAAGGAGGTGAAATTTATTTAAAAGACCAGGAAAACTTGATGACATCCTAGTTTGATGTGGTTAATCCTAAAACATGAAAGGTGTACCGCTGTATTGATGGTGTCAATATCAATGTAATCACTGGAATACACAAACCAGGCTTTCATTTTAAAAAAGGAGGCAAAGAAACAACGGAAATTAATTGCAATGACAGGTCTGCTGTAAACTGAAAATACTTCCAAATCCTGTGGTACGTAAATTAAATTTAGAACATTTTTAAAACCTATGTGGGTTTTCGCAGGGGACATCTGTAAATTATTTTTTATCCACTCTGTATCTTAGATGGGTGAGCACATAGCTTCTGTGATTCAAGATGCTATTATGGGTATTTGGACTTATTCTTTCACCTCCTATTAAATCAAGACAACACAAGCTTGATACAAACTAGTGACTAAATGCAGTCTAAAACCTTGAAACCTTGAACACTCTGACTTTTCCACCGTGTTTGTAAGAAAACATTCTAGATACATGGTAGACCTATTGCTATACGTGTTAAAAATGTTGATAATTATCACTGTTGACAAATAAATCTCTTAAATCATTAGTGGCATTGTCTATTTTTTATTTTACTGTTTCAGATTAATTATTATTTACTTACATGCACCATCATGCAATCATTGCTGAAGGGGCCTAAAGTAGGGCCTAGTCTTATTATCTTATTATCTTATTTAGTCTTATTGCCAGAGTGGCCACAGAGTGTGGAGACTTGCTTAAAAGGACTTTGATATACCCTTTTTTGGTGTCACAACTCTCATCACTAAACTGTCCTATTCATAATAACAGATAGAACCATAATACTATACTTGGGAAAGAATATTATAGGAATCTCCTATGTGCACATTGATTCCTTAGTTTATCCTTTCCTCTGTCCTTAACCCTCCCCCTGCAAAGGAAGGATGGAACAATGGGAGCATGGAGGAATCAAGGACAGACTCATAACAGCAATGAGATGTCCTTGATCGCTCAGGTGCCATGTCACAACGTTCTACATCAATCGGGGGTGATTTTCAGAACATTTGATATCTTGCACATCAGCAGCAGCACAAGCAAAAATCAGTGTGTGGATCTGTGTATTGATAAAAACATCATAGCTCCTTTATTTCCTCCGTCAGACTAAGAAGGCCATCATAACTGTCTTTGTTGTGCTTTAGGCTTTAAAACATCCATGTAATCTTTGTGTTGTCTTCCAGGCTTTTGTTGTCCCTTTTTTGTTCCATATACTGGTTTGTAGCTGATAATCTAGGCTGTGCTGCTTGCTTTCAAAGAATAAAAAGCCACTGGCTGTGTTCTCTGTCAACATTGTTTTTCCATCTAATTTTCTTGGAAGCTATACGCAACTGAAGTACCCTACAGTAAAACAGTGCATCCTTTGTGCCTCGAATAAAGTCACTCAGTGTTTTACTAATTGTGCAAACCAAAAGTGACATGAATGGCATATGGGAGGCAAAATAGTTTCATGACTATTCATTTTGATGCACTTTGCAACCCTTCTCATCAGTGAGTAAGCTACATTTTCAACATACAAATATTTGAAATAATGATGGCAAACAATCAGCCTAGGTCCTATGTAGGTTCACACAGCCCATAGCTCCCCTTCCCTCTGCTCTCCCAATAATGCATATAGACGTAATAGAGTGGTTTCAAATCGATCGATCAAATCGACTGATTAAAAACGAGGTTAAATTATAATAAGCTGTATTTCTGTAGTACATTTTATACCAGGACTGAAGGACAGAAATACAAGACACGCTTTGTTATAGTCCAGTAGCGCCAGAGAACCCAGTCAGGGCGCTGTGGAGAGCTCCGCTAGTGTGGGCTGGTGGATGGAAAATCTGACTGTTCAGGAAGGGGAGTCCCTCTGTCGGTCTGTAAATAATAGTCCAACAGCAAAACACATTGCATTTGTATAGCGCCTTTCTACACCCACAATGCTACGCTGTACAATAAGGGACCCCTAACCACCACCAATGTGTACCACCCATGAACAAAAGGCAAAATAATTAAATGAAAACAGAAGGCAAGAAAAAATCGTGGTCCAGCAGGTCCAACGGGTTGTCCTGAGCAGCGCAAAGACTAGCAAGCCTCTCGCACCAGTCTTTGCCGCTTCGTTCCCCTCTCACCAGGCACAGCCGGGGAACATCAGGATCACCATCAGCTTCTGTGATGTCCAGAATGTTCCCTGCCATCACACAGACCTTGCACAACACTGCACAGGCCGTGATAAATGTGGGCGCAAATAGATGGTTCACCTCCAGAGCCTTAAATAGTAAGCATCTCCAGCAGGTCATCAACATACTAAAGTCCTGCTTGGCATGTCGCTGGTTGAACCGGCTCTGTCTCCTCTTCTCCTTTGGACGGGCTCACGGCAAATGCAGGGATAGCCACCATCCTCCGCGATAAAATATACCGCAAACGATTGGCCCGTCTGGCCAAGCTCCTGACCGCTGGGGAATTGAATGACCTGGTTTCAGATGGCAGCGAGACTGGCACCCCAAGTGGACCAGACTGTTGCATGAGGGACATCAGAGGCCTGGAGACCACACTGTAAGACACACCGTGCCCCAGCCAGAACATGGTGGTCAAAACAGTAATGTGATGCCCCCAGCCATCCAGCAATTGCCTCGAAAGTGTGTCTGTGGGCTGTCGAGACCGATAGTGTGGCCTCAGGTCATCCTCCACACTGAAGTACGCGACAAGCAACAGGATGGGTTATGTGTACTTGTACATACATCATGCTGGCTTTACTCTGAATGTGAAGTGAATAAGACAATGATATCAGTATGTGTTGATGTTTTTTTTGTGTAATGTACCATAAGTTTCAGCAAGGCAATTAGCCTCTGCAGGCAGACTACAGGAAGTGGCTGATGGCCCCTTATCCTGCACTTGCTGTAGCTGTTGCTCCTGCTCCATCACTGGCTGAGACCCCAGCAGTGCACAAAGAATGGTTCTTGACATTGCATGAGCCCAGTAGGAGGGGAGGATCCATTGCTGGTCTCCCACCCAAGGCTCCATGCATGGCCAAGTGACTGCAGTTGCCTCTCCTCCATCAGTCCCCGTCCCAATTGCTGCGTTTTGGAGCTCCTGTTGGGACAAGAAGAATCAAATAATATCAGTTGGGGATGTTTTCAGCAAGTTGCGATTTGTTAAGTAAACAAACAGAGGGGATGCTTTTGAAACAGTTATTAGGCCAAATCACCTCTCCTACAGTTGCGAGTGCTGGTCATAACGCCTCCAAGCCAATTTTTCTTGGCACCAACTCACCACCAAGCCCATTTCTCCAACCCTTTATTGCGCTGTGGCCTATACTAAGCGCATGAGGGTAGGCTCATTATATGTTTCTAGAAAACAATCCATCTAAAATATTTGCTCCATATGAGCAGCACCAAAACAAAAGAAAATCATTTCACTCCTAATTGGCTCTGCAGCTTGCTGCATCCGATGTGCAATCCATATGCAATGAAGTAAAAGAAGACATTTTCCAGGACATTCAAGATGGCAAGTGAAAGTGGTCTGTAAACACAGAAAGCAGAGAATGCACATGACACATGCAGGGCTAGTTCGTGTTCCTGACTCACCTTATATTTCCTTTTCAGATTATCCAATTTCTTGGTCATTTACTGTGGGCCAACAAATTAAGAGCTTTGTATATTTCACTAAGGGGAGAAAACAATGTTAATGGACATGCAGTTATTATTTAGCTAGCCTGCATGATCTTCAACAATATTGCCAAATGGGAAATACATGTTTATTTCAGATAATCTGGAATGAGAACAGGCAAAACCCAGCAAACCATTAGTAGATATACAACATTGACATCAGATCTAAAGGACTGGCAAATTAGCATGGATTGAATGGCTATTTATGGAAAATGCTGGGGTAACAGGGGACAGGTGGGCCTGCAAAATACCCTGTTTATATATCTTCTCCTTTTCAAACAGAACACAGCACACATCACAATGTGAATTCCATTGTGTATAGACTTTCTGGCCATCATTTTGAATGCGAACACGTTGAGGCTTTTAAAATGTCCAACAGGACACGTCAACCTACTCGTCATCGGGGAACACCTACCTCACAAAAAAACACTACCGCAAAGTATACACCTGTGCTTTCTCACTTACTGAACCTCTGTCCTAACTCCTCCATGCTTACTCCTCTGACCTTCTTGTAGCAATTAGACAAATTAGATATCCTCGATGACGTCAAGCCTCAAATGACTTCCGGAGCAGAAGGATGGAGGTCAGAGGACAGAGGTCGTAGGAGGGATACTGAAATGCAGCCAAAAAGACTACAAGCAACCCTATGCATCGTAGGAAACGCAGATTCGAAACGTAATGAGAAAAAGTCAGGTCTACATCAAAGACAAAGACAAATTGAGTTGCACACTGCATTGATAAATACACAGGGTCCAGCCTGACCTCTTCAAAGACCTGCTGAAATCTGAGGCAGGTGGCAACTGACAGCTTGATGCCTGAGAAGCCGACACCTCATAGCCCAATGTCAAATGAGCTAATAGAGATCGTACAAAATGCCAGGGCCCCCCTTATGTAGGCCCTATATGGTATATATTCACATAGTGATGTGCTGTGGGTAACATTTAACCTATAGCTTGCTCTATTTAAAATGTGTCAGCATTTTGCAAGGCTTTTTTTAGAAGGACACTCTGCATCACTGCCCAAGGTGTACCTAACAGCCATATCTGCTTGTTACACAGGATGGTCTGATGTGACTCTTGGCTCACATCCTTTAGCCTTATTTTTTCTCCAGGGAGTTCAATGCGAACTACTAGTGGGTCAGCTTTCCACTGGGATCTGTCCTTGATTCTAAAAGTGCTCACAGCTGAGCCTTCTCAGTCCATGGTTACTGTAAGCATAAAGATGCTCAAACGTACGACTTCTGTTCTTTTGACATTAGTCTCAGTGGCAGTAAGGTGCCGGACTGTCAGTCCAGTCTGTTTGCAGTCTGTGGCTGACCATTCGAAGGTTGTACTTTTTTCCAATCCCTTTTTTTTTAATCAAACTATGGTCACCTCCTTTTCCCCTAGGTCCAAAGTGATAATGTTGCCTGCCATGCCCCCGGCAAAATACCTTGAAGAAGAGTGGTGCAGCAAATTGTGTCCTATAAGGGCACTGCAGACTTATGTAATATGCACATATCCCTTCTGGAGGTTGTAGCAGGTCATCTGCAGTAGCACTTTAAACAAGTTATTAAACAACTTTAATACATTTAACCTTGTGGAAACCTTTCCATCTTGCCTGGTAGAGCATGTGCAGTGTTCATTTTTTATGTTTTGCTGGTATAAAGCTCCATATGCAGCCAAACTGAATATGCACAATAACACTAGTAGTCACTGCAATCAAACAACATTTCATCAAAATGGGGTGCTTTAACTAACATATCTGCAAAAACAAATCACATTAACCTACCAGACATTTTATTAGGTACTTACTGAATAACATATATGATCAGCTAATTATGTGTCGTCTAGATTATTTAGAGCATAGAATAGAATAGAACTGCATTAATCACTTCGGAAGGTCCCTTCAGTGAGCATGTAGAGATGATACAGACAACCTGATGCAGATTTCAACATGAGGACCTAAATAAAGAGAAAAAGATAACAAAGGACTTTGAATGTGCCATGGTTGTGTTGCACATACTGAATACCACTTTGGTCTTGATTAGCTATAGCAGCTTTGCTGTTACTGTTGTCTTTTACTTTTTCTCTTCCCCTTCTTTTTGTTATTATTAGTAGTATAGACGTTGTTCTGGTTATTATAGTTGTTTTTCTTGTTATTTCAGCTGCTGACTGTGAACCCTGAGCATCGCTTTGCCAGCCTGGCCCTCATGCAGACTGCTCCATACCTCTCAGATGTTAACTGGGATGCTGTCTACGAGAAGAGGGTGATCGCTGGCTTTGTTCCTAATGTAAGCCCAAGCTTAAAACTTTATATCAGAGCTCTGAACAATACAGTGCTATCACATTATGTACTTCTATGTACATTCATAGATTTCTGTAATTAACCCAAGGACAGCAGAGATATTCTTTTGTAGAGATTTTTTCGCACCATACTACCGTTAAATAGAATGGACTAGAATGGTGTGTGGTTACAAAAACAGTTGTTATTGGGCCAGGTTTGAGTTAAATTGATATAACTTTAAAATGGCTATACAGTGCCAAAAAGCATCAGGTCAACATTTGTCAAGACTTGCTGGAGAAGACTGGGGAAGATCCTGAGGTTCTTGGCCGACCTCAGAGCAGACAAGATTTGGATCTTCCAAAACAACCCAGCTATTTCCCAGGCTGAAGACAGAAGAGGAACTAATTTCTCTGTGGAAGAAATCAAGGCTACCGTGATGAGGGCGCTGAGGGTGGCCCAAGCAAATTCAAAAGTGCATTAATTGTGGGTCTCTAAAAGCAAGCAGACTACTCGAGGAGTAGCATGAAAGATGAAAATCAAAGGGAGAAAGTTAATTGTCCTTGACTGCGGTCTGTTATACATAGAGATGGTTTGTTATTCAGCAATGTTGGAATAGCCAATTTAATGGAACCTTTTGCAACACTTTGATGTGCCATGTAAAAATCATTCAAATCTTTTCAATGTGGAACAAAGCCCATCTGACAGCAATTATCCATACACTGTCATTCAAATATTGCTTGTAAAATATATGTACACTTTAAGAATGCTAAATGGACTATAGTTAACTATATATATATATATAACTATATGCTACCTCTGTTTAAACATTACAAATTATGGTATACATGAAAGCACATCATTTTTTTAAGTTTTAGTTATATAAATGCATGTGTGTATATCCACTATCTAAAATTACCTACATCTATAAAAATGCAACAGCATGCCAAAATCACCAGTGTCTGAAAATACCCTTGATCTTCAGAGGGTTGCACCTCAGAAGTCAAGCTGGGTCTACAGGCTAGTATTAGATTCAAGTGGCCTTTTCTCAATAGAATGCATGTTAGAAACTTTACTAAGTGTGTATCTGACCAAAGATTATGCTTTTGTGTTTTGGCACTGCAGAAAGGTCGCCTGCATTGCGATCCAACGTTTGAACTTGAGGAGATGATTTTGGAGTCCCAGCCTCTGCACAAGAAGAAGAAGCGTCTGGCAAAAAACAGATCACGGGACAATAGCAAAGACTCACAATCAGTGAGTGTTTCCTTCCCCAGTACACATTTGACCTTTGCTCAAAAGTCAGCAGTAAGTTGGAGTACTTTATAAATTTTACATAGCCTTTTACTTCTTTAGCCAATAAGATAAGAGAAGGTTAGGGAAGTGATTTCACATACAAAATAAATAAAAGTGAAAAACTGATGAAGGGGCCTAATAATTAAAGGTTGTAAAGCAGGGAAACAAGCCACTGAGTCAGCCAGGTCTGCACACACAATGTCTTTGACCATTCTGGTGTTGGGTAGAAGAGCAGGCAATTAGAAGCCTATTATAAAGGAAAGTGTACTGTACATCAGGGGTAGTAATGTTGTACAGCTCCCGTGGTGCAGATATATAGGTAGAGCGGGAAGGAAAGAAGTAAAAAAAAAAAAAACCCTATGGTTTTAACTAAGTAAAACTAAATCACTGTGGTAATTTCTAAACTGTTTAGAACAAATGCACTTTACAGGTTAAATTAATGTGATATTAATTTCAACACACTTGAACTAGAGTTCATAACTTTAAACACAAAGTGGAAGTGATTTTGTTATTAACTAAACTCTACTATGTTAGGTCAACATAATTTTTCTACTTCTTTTAATTAGAATTTAACTAGACTTAAACCTACTATCATATGCAAAGGGCTGTACTTTGCTTCATGTTCATCAACATTATTTTATATAAATATGCAGTATATATATTATTGTACTGCATCATGCACTTCTGCTTGCTTACAACATAATTTTATACTTAACCTTTCCTTTTACTTGTATTCAGCTTCAACCCAAAACAGTTTGGTGAATACCAGTTAAATAACAAAACAGCTGTGGTTAGAGATCATGTTTTAGGTTACATACACTAATGTTCATGAGCATGCCTATTTTTGCTCACCTTCACACTCTCATACTTGCATGGCTAGAACATTTATAAGATTTACTTTACTAAAGTATATAATATACAATATAATATAAAGCTCTATTGGAGACTAAGGTCCATGTTACACATCATACAGTATAAATAGTATAAAAAAGAAGATGCAAAAATACAGAAATGTGCAAATTATAAGATAAGCTTTTGCACCAATGCCATCTTAGCCTAGAAGTGAATCTATAGCAGGCTGACTAGGGCTTCAATTATGTTGTTCTCTGACTTGTCCAGGTGATGCATAAAACTAAACATCAGCTATGTTAAGCTATGTGTGTCTCTACACAGTAATGCAAAGCCATTTTTCTCTTCTTTTACCCTCTTTCTCTCCCCCATAATCTATTTTCTTTGCTGTCTGCCCAGGAGAATGACTATCTACAGGAGTGCCTTGAGGTTGTGCAGCAAGAATTTATGATCTTCAATCGTGAGAAGTATGAAAACCCAGTACACATATTTTGTTCTGTCCCTGCAGTTCCTGTTTCTCCATCTTTCTTGTTGTTCCATTTTTTTCATTAACTTCTCCTTTTGATTCTTAGAAAGTATCTCAAGACTACAAGACTACTTTTATTGATATTCAAAATTACTCCAAGAGATGCAGTCTAAAATAAAATAACATTGCATTGGTCCACCATAAAAACAGAAATAAATACAGTACAACAATCTAATTGCAGCTGGAAAGAAATTGTCATAGATGTGCGTGCACCGGTACCTTGGGCTTTGGTACCGTCTGCCTTGGTGCAGGAGAGAGAACAGGAGTGTGTTGAGTACCTGGTGATATGTTTTGCACTTTATAGACAGTGTTGTTTGGCCAGGTCTTCAGTAGGTGGCAGCATAACCCCAATATTCCTCTCAGCTGCGCTTACCACCCTCCTCAGGGCTCTTTTCTCTGAGGTGTTGCTGCTCTCAGGCCAGAGGAAGACGCTGCTTGTTAACACACTGTCAATGGTTCCCCTGTAGAAGGTGGTGAGGACTGATGGACTTTACTAGACCTTTTTCATTCTCGTCAAGAAGTGCAAACATTGACAGGCTTTTTAAAATGAGGAAGGATGCAGGGACTACGTCTGGCAGTTTGTCACATGAACCACTAAGATTGTCATATGCTCCACAAGCTCTGCCACAATGTTGTTAATGTAGACAGGGATGTGCATGGGCTGTTTCCTCCTGAAGTCAATCTCCAATTCCTTGGTGCTATTTGGGATAGTATTTGCTTTTGAGTTTCGTGTTGAAACGTAGCTCAAAATGTTGCAGCATGTTCAAATGGACTCATCCATGAACCTGAAAAAGGGAAGATTTTTAAAGCTTGTTTGCCACATAATAGTAGATGCAGCCCCTGTGCATGGTAAACATATTGTGTTATTGATGCTGAAGTACAATATGCAAATAATGTGGTAGCCCTAACTAGACAAGTTAAAAAAATGTTTATTTTTTGCACCTTGATACATAATAATCCTGATAAGGCAAAAGCAATCATGTAATGCCAGCATTGGGGGTGTAGGGATAACGAGCACATGAAGGTTCCAAATGTTTGAATCTGGCAGTAGCACTTTAGCTATTAGCTTAGCATGCTACTGGAACTCAACATTTAAACTATTAGACTAGAAATTGTACAGAGAGCCTATTATCCTATATTTATGCATATAGATAATGTGTGTTATGTCTTTTCCCTCAGGTTGAGAAAGAGACAAGAAGGTGGGGCAGAGAGTGGGGCAGAAGGCGAGACTGATGCTAATGACGATCTAGATGAAGGGGCCACAGAGAATGAGGAGACAGAACTGGAGCCTGAGGCAGAGACATCCAAACTCAACATGTGTGGATCTGTCTGTTCCTCCACTGGTAGCTGCTAGCATCTTGCACAGTTCACCACCCAGCCTTTGCATTTTGTTTTTGTGTTTTCTATGCCTGAGGCAACCACACCTCTTCCTCAGTAGACAAGCCTAAGAGGATGGAGCGCATTAACATATCATGCCATTGCCCTCTATCTCAGTAGCATTTACCATGTTATGGCAACAACAGTAAGCTAGAATTTCTATGCAATATAGATTGATGTGTATTCACGATAACCATACAGTGCTATGCAGGACGCCACCATCTAGGCAGCATGATGTATTGCGGTTTAGTGCCATGCATCTTAAAGGTATGGATGAAATCCATATATCAATAGTTGTGCAGTTATAAGATGCTTAATAGTTGTTTTATGTTAACAATGGCTTTTCAGCTTTGTTATTTCTTCCAGCAGTTCGCATATTAATGGATGACTTTTTATCAGAACACTAATACCTGTTTATAAAAGTGTCATTTACCACAGACATATAGAAACAAATATCAGCTAGGTTACTTGCATGACGTCTACTTTCCTGCTAAGAAATTAAAGAGTTAATTTTTCTTTCAGTCTTAAACAGTGTTTGTTTAATTGGTATCTTGAGCTTCACCTTTTGCAAGATCAGTGTATATGGAAAAGACTTGTACCTGCCTGTACCTGCCAGTATTGTAGCTTTTATGGTTATGTACTTTTAATCTAAGAGATTAATAAGAATATTGTTAAAATTTGCATTAACACCTCAATCCTGCACTTATGTAGGATTTTGCTCTTATGTACAAAGACCTTAAGATGCCATACATTAATAGTTAATTTCCTCCCTTATTTGTCATTACCTTGGAATAACAAAGCTTGACTTTCTGGTGATAATGGCATAATTCTTTCAATATCCTAGGAAAGCAATACCCTGTTTATTATACTACGGATCTGCTAAGCGAAAGTCTTAGGAGGCTTTTGATAAATGTGTGGAAACTGAAATAAAGCAATGCAGGTGTTATAAACCCTTTTATGCTTTACCGTCTTCTTCTAAAAGCCTGTTATGATGCTACTTGTTTGAGTCAAGATGAACCTCAATATCATACTGGTGTGCTATCATTTTAAACAGCCGATCAATTGCCTAATATGGTATTTATTCACATATTAGATGCCCATGTATACATTTTATTTCATGTAGATGCACCATGTACCGCATGTTTACCACATGTGCACAAAGAAAAGCACAATTTTGATGGGTTTCTATGCCCCACTTCTTAAAAATCTTTCAAGTCATATTTTATTTTTTGTTCTCTTAGGTATTTTTCTGCAAATATCTAGGTTTTCATGTTGTCTTATGTTTCCCAAAGGCCCTTTGCTTATTGAGGCTTGTGTAAACATCTAGGGTGTCATGTTGACTTCTTGTAGATGGTTGAAAAACGTTGCACGAGAATCTGCATGTTTGATGCAGAAGCTCAAGGAATGCTTAATAATCAACTATTATTAACTACAATTAACTACATTTGTTTTGTCCATTCTGAAATATTCACGTTTCAATTTTTTTTTTTTTTTTTTTTTTTTTTACTGTGTAGAACTTTTATCTTACCCTATTCCTGCATGACTAAAACACCTGCCTTCCCCCATCCTCCATAAAGCTGGGCAATCAAAGGCCAGTGTGCTGTGATTGGTTAGCTTGCCAGCATGCTTCTCCAGTTACCCTCATGGTTCCAGGGAAAACTTCAAATTAACCTGCTAGCTAGCTTTACTAAAACATATCTACATGCTGTAGTAACTTAGCAGAGATGTCTAATGATTCTATCATGATGGCTTGGTACCATAGCCACCACATCTAAAACCTGAATGCGACAGTTGCCACAGCCTGTTATATACAATTACGTACAGTTATGCATGAGCTGACAAAGTAGCATCACCACACACGTCAATGTGGTCCACCGAGAGGGCGTTATACAGGGCCAGAATAAAAACTGGCCCTGTATCTCCTCATTTATTTAGGCTTTCACGGCTAAAAACCATACAAATTAAAACTTATTCTGTTTTTTTTTCAGTGATATTATGGTTTATGACCATAAAAGCAAGAAGGTGTCCACTACAGCCATGTGAATAAAACTAGCCTTGAAAAAAAGCAATTTACTTTTTTATGGGTAGTTTTTTTTAATGGATTTGGTGGTCAAACCATTGCTTGCATGGTCATAAACCCTGATATCACTGGAAAGAGAACTAAATTAGCTTCAATTTGCAACTGCAATTGTGGTAGCCTCACAGATTGCCGTGGCACACTGTACATTCGCGACATACGCATACTGTATTCCGTGCGTGCATCTTTTGTTTTGTTTTTTTCCCAGAAATGTACGTTGTCTAGATAGGAGATGACACTGCACCCTCACGGGCATGTCAGTGAAAAGAACAGATGTGGTGTGGGGCAAAGCCCCCCCATGATTACGAATAACAACACAGTACAAACCCCAAAACAGATTTCTTAGCGGATCTAATATGGTGCCCAAGTGTCTTAAACTAAAACAAAAATGTTCTGGGACATTTTTTAATAAAACCCAGTATGAAGTGCACAGTACAGAATCTATTATTGCAACAAAGCAATTAAATAGGAAAGCGTTGATTTGCAACTCATCTGCCAACTAACTATTCAGCAAGCAATTCAACTAACAACCATTTGTTAAGCAGCAGTTTTTGCCAGGGATAAAGCAGGTTATGGTTCTGCGCCAGTCTATGCTGTCGGCCACAGCAACACTTGTTTGCCATCATGTCCCCCATCAAGTTCTGCGTCGGTTTGTACTGGTTTCACCAGAGTTGTTGTACATTCATAATATTAAAGCTTGGCCACCAACATCAGTTTAATCAAAAAAACTTTAGTTGTGCTAGCAACCGCTGAAGTGGGTAATGTTAATTTTACTTGTCTCTATAGCTGTAGTGTGTATGCTATACCAATAGGCTAAGCCTGGTTCCGGCAAGGCTAACTCCAACAGTGCCAACAGTTCGCAATACTGGTTTCAAATGAGATGTGGCAAGTGTATATTTAAACATTCGTAATATTAAAGCTCAGCCACCAATGTCAGTTTAAATTAAAAAAGCTTTAGTTGTGATAGCAGCCGCTAAAGTCGGTTACGTTGATGTTCACTTCAAATGGTAATAATTATAGTTCTAGCTGTAGTCTCTACGCTAAGCTAAAGGGCTAACGTTATACATATGGCAGATAGCACATAAGTCACACAAGACTGTATGAACAATTACAGTGATGATAAAATCAGATAGTACAGTGTTTTATTCCTTTAAAACTGGAACAGCAACATACATAAGGGATATTTTTTATTTTAAATGTGCATGTCAAGGGACGGCGTAGGGTCAAAATAACATCTGCATCGATTCAAAGTGTCGGTGAAGGCTTCACTGTTGATTTGGCACACTACCATAAATTCAGCTCAATCTTCCAAATGCATGTGTTTTCAGCATTATTAATGGCACGTGTTGCAAAAAACACCTCTTTACAAAAAAGTAAAAAAAAAAAAAAAAAAAAACCTGTAGTGTTTTACTCTTTTGTGAGTTTGTGACTAAGAATAGGCGCGTTCGGGCTGATGTAAACGTTTACATGCGCCTACATGCGTTTGCAGTCAGTGATGCATTGTGGGATGATGGTTAGACTTTGTGTCAGACTTGCCAGAAAGGCGTGGCGATGTCACAAAACATGACAAGGTCATATGACCTAAAAATCCACGTGAGTTAAACGCATATAGAGAAATCCTGCAAGCGCTTGCAGTTGCTTTCACACGTCTACAACCGTCTAACTAACGCCTCCGTGGTGACGCAACTTTGTCCTAGTTGGTTTAAAGTTCATTGACGTCTGGACACGTGTGTTGTGTTGTGCTCTGTCACTGAACTTCTGATCTTATATGTACGTTATTTTAGTCCAGTTTGAAGACATACCTTTTCTCTCTCTTTTTAGCTTGTTCTGGGGCATGTATCTGATGCTGTCAAGCTCAATCTTTTATTTATTTATGTATTTGTTAATCTTGTTTCTATTTTATTGCTTTGTGTCAGTAGGCTATACCTATTAATGGTCTTTGGGTAATGGTTTTGCCGTGTTATTTTTCATCCTTGTGTTGTGTAGCACTTTGGGACATCTCTGTTGTTTTGTTTAAATGTGCTATTAAAAAAAAACTCGACTTGACTTGAAGTCTCAATGCACCCTACTACAACCGCCCGCCCCCTCCTTGTCCACCACACACAACACATGACCTCTCCGTCATCTACTACGAAGATCAGGTGGTGCAAGCTGAAGACTTGTGTCCGACTTGACCGACGCCCGCCCATGCTGCGAGGTGGAGTTCTTGCTGACGTATGTAGACAGCTGCAGACAAACGCAAACAGACGGGATTGTAACCCGAACGTGCCTAATAAGTAGAACTGTCCAAAGACCACTTTAATTTGCTTGTTTTTTATAAACTGCCTAAACCAACTACTGGCCTTGCTGACATTCTCTCATCAATACATATCTCGCTATAGCTATGTACCTGGCTGGAGTTACAGTCATCAACAATCTGAGTGTAGAGGGGTTTGATTTTGGCTTTTGATTTTGGCTTTTCATCTTCAGGGACAAAAAAATAGATTGAAGCACTAAAATGAGCAGCAATTTGTCCCTTGTGATGTGGCTTAATGGAAATATCAAATTATAGGAAAATCACCTTTTCCACATATCTGCCCTTGTATGTACCTTTACAATCCCTGAAAAGGCTATTACAGCTAAAAATAACCAGAAGTCCTTGGATGAGAGTGGAAACCTCCTGAATTGCAGGCCAGAGGCTTTTTTTTCTTTTCTCTCAGCATTTGCATATGTATTCAGTCATACTAAAACTTACTAAAAAGTTGCAGTCATGTCAATCCAAGAACCTTTTTTTTTTTTCTAGAAATTCATCTTCGGTTTTAGATTATGCTGTCTCTCCTGCTCATGACCCCCTGAGGTTGTCTGCTTTGACACATACTGGCAGGCGTATGTCGTCCTGAGACAGGAGACATTCTTAGTCTAAGTTCCGTTGATGAATGCGGTGACAGTGCAGATGGCACAAACTCCTCATCCTTTTTTCATCTTCACTGTGGGGACTAAATCGATTTCAATTTATTCATTAAAACCACTAATGAATGTTAGCCACATCAAATTCTAACTGCATAGGAATTAATAAATGCAATTGTGGAAACGTAATTAAAAATAACCATGAATAAAGAGGCTAATTGGATATCTTAACACACTGACTTTGAAGATGACATCTTAGTAAAAGGTGTTGCAGATGCACGATGATTGCATTGGCTGCAGTACCAGCATTGCAGCAATTTATGCAATAGGTCATGCTGAGACACCTAGCAATGCTCCCCCTTTTATACAGGCTTTCCAACAAAGGAAAGGAAAGGGTGTGTCTGGTGTTATCAAATTATTTATCAAACAGACAAATAGACTGATGACACCCAGGGCAAGTGGCTATACTCTTGTAGGCCACAGTGAATAAAATCTCAAACAACAGCAGAGTATAAAATCTTTCAATAAATACATATAAATAGGTCACGAGGAAAGTTTCACAAATTCTTAAATAAATATAGCACACTTCACACTAAAAAACCCGTGAACAAAAAACACACACGCACACCGTTCAAGGCAGATTAAAAACCCCACACAGTGATCACTGCGGTCACACAGTTTCCAGCACAAGATATTGCACAATGCCTGTGGGCCAAAGCAGAACAATAAAATAGACAAACTGAAAGAACAAATAGAAGAACTAAAAAAGACAAAACAGGTTACAGAAACGCCAGCCTATAGGGCTGGCAGTACAAAAATCTTCCACACACACACACACATACACACACACGCACTAAACACTAAAGCACAAAACAAAAAACTAAAATAACAAATATAGAGGAAAAACAGTGGCAACTACAAAGGCAGTCCTCCTGAACTCCAGCAACTGCAGTCCACTGGTTGTACTGGCACTGCAGGCACTACGTCCCCTGACTACAAACTGATGGCAATTGACTGGTAGCTGTGCAGACCTCAACCTTGCGTTTGTGTAGAATCCTGTGTGAATGCACTAGTCCTTGTAAACTCGTAACTGTGTACACCATTTACTAGTGCTCAAGCAGACATTATGATGCAGTTCTTCAGGGTAAATGCACTAATTGCTGTAAACTTGTCACTGCATACACCATTTTACTGGAGCTCACAAACACCGCTGATTAGCCCAAGGCTCACTTTTCAAACTGCACCACAGTGTTGTTCTCCTAAGAAGTCTTCTACTCATTTCAAGGGAAAGCATCACCTGTGCCATCTAATGTAATCAGAGAGTAGGGCACCAAGCTTGCACTTCCTGCCTTGCCCGTCCTACCCTGTACATATTAAACAAAACTACTTGACAGAGGGTCACTCTTGCTCGTCCTATGCAAGTTCCTGCTGATGGGCTATCAGTCATTTTCTCTGCCTGCTAAACAAGTTATAAATGCAGCTTCTGAACATCTCTGGTCAGGGTAGTGACCAATGGCACTGCTTGGTTTTACAGCTTCTTCCATGTCTCCCATGGCTTGGCTGGCCTTCATCTTGGACATCCAGATTGTTCCTAACTTTTCCCTTTCGTTGTCAAGGCATAGTTGAAAAATCTGTTCACATAAGGATACCATGTTCCATTACTTTTTAATCTTATAGGCTCATGCTTTGATTACTCGTTCCCATGCTTATTAAAAATGAACACGTCATCCCATGTCCCAATACCCAGTATCGACCAAAGATAACCTGAAACTGGCTTTGATGATACATTTTAAGTAGATGCTACACTGTTGATCATTTGTTTCATATTGGGTTCCTTTTCATTTTTGGTCGAAACGATAAAGTTTTTATTTGTTTCGGCCTTGCTGTGGTTTCTTGAGTGTAATGGATGCCAGCTAACACAGCTCAGTGTTAAAATGTTAGTAACCCTTCCTCACTCGACACCTCGAAATTATACACTACTTGCTAGTAGCCCGAATTGCAGCTCACTTACAGTAGCACGTCTGTCTCCCAAACCAGTCAGTGAGGTTGCATGGTGAAGTCTGGGGCTGGACTGTGCAGGAATTCCTTGGTTACATAAGGCTGTGTGCAATCAGTAAGAAAACTAATGTAATTGATAATAGATCAGCACAGCAAACTGGTTATTTGTTGGAAAAAAAGGTAAGTTTATTGTCTGAAATAATGCTTCTCTTACAGTAGTCTATGCTCTGTGTTGTGGAACTAGGAAGCCCTGTGAACAAATTTAATTTAGGCTTTTCAGATCTGTCTGATGAGCAGCCATTCGAGGTCCTTACTAAATCAACAGGAACCAATCACAACCGCTCATTCTATATATGATTTGCATGATTGGTAACATGATTTGCAACCAATGAATTACTGCCTGTGGTTGAACGAAGTTGGGTTAGAGTTCAGTTGCTTCAGTTTCTTAATAGTACAATAGTACAATAGTACACACAGACCTCTAATGTAAGTAATGTAAGTAAATTTTTAATAACATGTGGCAGGCCCCCGAATCTGTAGCACATCTTGGACTGTTTGACTTTGCGAAATAGAACTGGGTAACTAATCCTTTCTGTTATCAGAGGGAATCCCCCTGTAGATTGGGCACCTCTTGAGATTTGTGGTCTATGACCAACCCGATTTTGTAGCACATTAATATCCAAATGCATGTTAGGCAGGAGATTATATTGTTTTGGCTCCCTACATATATGTATGCAATGCATACAGGCACATGCATACACTGTCACGTGCACGGTCTTTCTTTCTCTCTCTCTCTCTCTCACACACACACAGACACACACACACACACACACACACACACACACACACACACACACAAACAAACATGTCATTGTCATGTCATTAATTAGATTAAAAAGATGCTAACAACAATCTTCAGACAATAGTGGTGCACGTTTTAATGTTTCAAGGGAATAGTAAGGACAGCTAATGCCATTCTTCTTAAGCAAGGCTTTTAATCCCCTTAATCCTAAAACTGCTCCAGTGGCTTTTCTCCTTCCTCTGTCTGTACACATTTGCAACCTGTCAATCTGTTGGTTTATTCATAGTATTATTGGGTATTATTTAGGTTTCACATTTTAATGTAGAATATAATGAAAATATTAAATGTTACAAATATTATATGATATAAAATATTTGGAAAGAAAATCCTACTTGGATGTTTATGAACTCCAGATGCATAATAAAGATTTTTTTCAACTAACTTATGAATCAACTTTCTGACTATCTAAATTTCATAGATTCTGCCTATAAATCCAGCCACCTCAGTCTCCAGCCTGTAGTTTCATCTTTGATCCTGTTGCATTTTTCCCAGTAGCTGTAGGTCATTCTTCCCTAGATAAACATTAAGCCCCAATTCATCTCCTTAGGGTGTCTGATTAACACACGTCAGAGGTTGTAAGGCGAGGGAATAATCTACGTCTGGGATAAAAATATCTGTGGATAGAAGTCAAGAGGACCTATCGGACCAGGGTGCCTGCTAGTAAGTGCCTGTGAGTAATCCCTTCTTAAATACTGTCACAGACGGGGTGAAAGCAACACAGTGAAAGTGTGCGCACTCCAACAGAAGCATCCACCCTCAATCACAGTTATCAAACACGAACGTCTGTCGGAGACTCACACTGCATTGTAAATCCTAGAAGAACAGCTGTGTAGCAGGACAATTGGCACTCCAGGATGAACTTTGCTGCTCAAATTTTGTATGCAAACCATATGCTTGACGGGTCACCAAAGCAAGTGGGACTTGGCGGCAATGAGGAGAATGACCCCTTCTGGAAAAGGTGGGAGAAACCAGACACATAATGTAATAATATGTTATATAATATGCCAAGAGGCATTGGTTTCGTGTCATTGATATGTGTATGTGTGTATGTGTTCTCTTACACAAAGAACTACCACACAAGTCAGTTCTATGCTCTCGTGAACATCCTACCCCTCACCCCTTATGCACACTTGGCTTCTAGATTTGGGTACAGAGAGGGGTTTGACAATGTTGGTATTTAAAAAAAAAAAGAAGTTGAGAAATGGTTGGGATGTTTCTTTGTTGTTTACAACTCTGTTTTTAAAATAAACAGAGATTAGATGTTGAGTCTTATTAAGAGAACTTCTCACAGTGTTGGAATTAAATTGTAAAATTAGTGGATTTGTTGTAAAAGACTAGTGGGTGCCTCAAAATGTTTAATTACTGCGGCTATAGAAGTGGTAATTATTCTATGTTCAACTATATATCAAATGTATTAATTATACATTTACACATTATGGTAATTCATGACCATATCTTTTGGTAAAGTTACAATTAATAAAATATTAAGACAGTAGTGAGGAGTTGGATTTTCTAAACTTGGAAATTCATACATGATTTAAGCATTATGAAATGATGAAAGGAAAGGATCACTCTACTACATATGTGTCCAGACACACCCAGATTCGCCGAAGACTTAGCTAAAGCAAACCTCTGAAGAGATAGGTCATAATGTCTGTTGTACCTGTTGAACTACATAATGGGGTATTTTATTTTTTGTTTCAAACTTTACAAACTTCACTTCTCACATGCAATGTTCAGACTATTAATATCATAATAACGCTGACTTTGAAATTTGCACTTGGTCAGAAACCAGAATTTAGTTTCTAGTACCCCAACTTTACATTACTTATTTGGGAACTTCAGTCGAATGGGCAGTTCCAGTGTTTACTGTTGTGTGCATTCTTATCTGCATTAAGTGAGCATCATGAATTTAACTGTTATCTTACCCTTTTTAATCTCTCTGTACATACATTTTAATCACAGCCAGGAAGAGCGTTTGAACCCCAGGAAACAGAGTCATTCAGCCCAAGATGGCCACTGTGGCAAGAAGGTCCCTGTGAGCAACGGTGTTGTAGGCAGTCAGTGTATCCCTCTGTGCCCTGAACGTCTCAAGGACTTTGGCGCGGAGGAATATTTGGGTGAGAATGTAACTGTTTTGGAAACCAAAGTGACTAAGGCACCAGAAGTCCAGAGGACGTCAAGCCCAGTCAGGCCAAAAGAAAACTGTGACAATCCATGTCCACCCACAAAGAGTGTTCCTCCTGAGTTCCTTACCTTTGAGAAGATCAACATGGCAGCATTTAAAATCCAGTCAGGAGTCCCTAAGACCCCATGCACAGTAAGTCAACCTGTTACTGAACTACTATTAGGATTCCTAATAAAAATGTATTCAATGGATATTTATTTAGAACAAACCGGAAGTAAAAAAAAGGCCTAATGTGCTACCCTACCAGTGATACAAGCATTGACTTTGAACAAGCAAGTTTTAAAGCCATTTGTTATTAAAACTTCTGTTAACCGATTTGTATATGTGGACTTTAACTGCAGCTGATGTTAAAAAAATATATCACAGATGTACAGTATGATGACTCAAAGTATGCCATTGTGTCATACAGTACTCTAGGCTGTCCAAACAGTATGGAATGGAGATTTTCATGAAGAAGGAACACCTGAATTACACTGGATCTGTAAAAGAGAGAGGAGCGCTTCACCTTCTTTTATCCCTGACATTAGTAAGTCAGTAGTACTTAAGGGCTATATATGTTACTGCAAGAAATTGCCTTTGTGCTAAGCATTTTGTCTAGTTATCAAATAATTATGAAATGCTAGCATATTGTTTCAGAGCAGTTTGCATGTGTAAAGGACAGTGTGAGAGGTTAAGGTCAGGTCAAGAGACTCAATGCACTGTAAAACACTGCCCTCCCCTCAGCTCTAGACTCGTGAACCCAGTGTTTGTTTGTTTTTTTCAAATAGGCTTAGGCATCAGCTAGGATTAAAGGGTTACCTACCTGTTTTAGGTCATCTTGGGTAATACATAGGTCACCTAAAGCATTTGGATAAATCAAAAGTGTGGTAAATGTAGTCATTTATCTAATATTTCAAATGATGTGTTCAAACCACCGTTAATATTCAAAACACTTATTTTCAAACTTGCACTGACACACTCGTGCCAAATCAACTCTGAGAAGGACTAAAATAAAGTCTTACATGGAGCGAGAGTGTGCATGTTCTTATACTCCTGTAGCTAACACTGCACCAACAACATTTGGTGTGTGGTGCTTTTCTGTTTCTACATTTCATACAAGTACTTGTGATGTCACAAGCAGAGTATTCCTTTAATAACCCTTAGCTGTATTAATTATTATCTATACACTTTAGAAACTTGTTTTAATGCATTTTTTATTCATTCAAATTTGATTTTTGGGACTTCTGGCAGTTGGCATCCATGACTTATCATTTGCTATACAACATAAGTGTAGAAAGAAAAATGCATATTTTTCTATTCTGTTCACACAGGAGCAGCAAAAAAAAGGTGTAATTGTGGCCACAGACTGTAACTTCTCTCTTGCCATTGCACATCATGCTACTGAACTGCGGATTCCCGTGTTTGTCATCATGCCAGCAAACAGCTCCAATTCTCGACTGCGCATGTTCCGTGAATACGGAGCCATGGTGATTTTGTATGGTAGCAAAGCACAGGACTCTCAGCGCCACGCACGCTACCTAGCCAGGGAGAATGGTTACCTGTGCCTTGAGGAGTGAGTCCACCATATTTGCCCACCTCCACACACAGACAAGACAAACTAAAATTATTCAAAGGATAATGGTAGTATTTTTATTCCTGTAGAGATGACAGTGCAGTGTACTTGGAGGGACTAGGCACAGTTGGTATGGAGCTCTATGAACAGGTGCCCAAATTGGATGCAGTTATCATACCTGGAGGTGGCGTCTGTGGTCTCCTAGCAAGTACAGCTGTAGCCATCAAACACCGAAATCCCAACATATCAGTCATAGTAAGTGTGCTTGTACCACTACAACACACATTTTTCAAAGTTAATTTCCACTTATTATTGAAATGTACAAAGGCATAGAAGTTGAAACTTAGGTAGAATTTCTTTCATATTTTACAAAAGTAAATAGCTATAAGGAGGTCATGTTAAGGAGTTTCAGAATGATATAAACGCTGAAAAGGTATTTTGTGGTTTTAAATGTATCTGTTTAAGAACATGCACATAATTACAATTATGCTTCAACAGGGAGTAGAACCAGAGGAGTTTCCTCTCCTGCTTCAGTCCCTGAAGACTGACTCACCAATTCAGGATCTCTATGGCAACCACAACAGAAAGCTATACAGGGGTAAGCATGTCTGTTACTGAGCACTTTTTTGTGCATGTACTGACTATGAATTTGGGTGTGCAACTGTTTCCTCTGTATAGATGTTTTTGCCCACTTATTTCAAATGGAAATGCATATTTAAATGGGCACTTCTAGAATTTGTATTGTGCAGTTTCATATAAAAATACATTTTGCGTCCCTTAATTCAGCTGTATTTTAACTGTCAGGGGTATACTGTATGATACACGCAAGGCTATCTATTAAGTATTTCTATCATATGGGGTGCTATCATCATGCAAGTTATTTCCTCAAGATGTTTTGCTTTAGCAACAGGGTGAGACAGACAGTATTTATGTCAGCTACATACCTGTGCAACATTAGAGCTACACATGCTCGATGGTCATTTTGTTTGCGCCAACTGTGGTGACTTAAGTCCTTTACTGCTGTGGTACAGTATCTCCATCACCACTGCTTCACCCAGAATATTCCTCTGCCAATGGTATCTCATTCTTGAGGGTGTGATATCTCAACATCTCCTCAATGCACATGTATATGTTCATGCTTTAGATTTGGTACAAGTTTAGTCAAACAGGTATGAATCAGGCCTGTTTTAAAATAAGAGTACTGGCAAAAGGTTTTTCATTAATGTTTAAATTTAGCATGCATGTTTCTCTGGATTCAGCAATGACCTGATGTGATTTTGGAGGTCAAGGGTTCAGTTCAAGTCAGTGTGACCTTATTTAGACCCCGTTCTTGTGAATGTGTAATCTTAAGAATGCCTTGAGGTACATGCTTCAGATCTGGTACAAATACTAAGTTGGACTCAAATATGGCTCGAATTACTGATGTATTTGCTAGAGCTACAACTGTCCAACTGTAGGTTTACTGTCATTATGCTGAATGAATGACACTGCGGTTATTATACACTTCCTTGGAATTGCATTTACAGTTTCAATTGATATTGTGGCCATTCACTACCTTATCCTCCCCCTTTCTTTTTACTGCTTCTTCTCCACCACCCGCTAGTGTCATTCAGTGCTATTTTTGAAAAGCATATTGACACAGTTTGTATACTGTGTTGCCAAATGCATTTTCATGCATTTTCCATTACCAGGCAAAATTACACATTAAATTGACAATTGCAAAAGGCATTTTTATATTACATCAACAACTTTCACTACGGAGCCAGGGAAGACTGAATATATTTGAAATATTTTGAGCATCTTCGTGCTCACCTTACATAACATTGTGAGCACTATTACTTAACCATAGTCATGATTTATAAAACGTGCGAATACTATTGAAAGTCGTGAGAACAATGTCATTCAAAATCGTGAGCACTAAATAGTAAAATTTGGCCACGATGTATATAATGTGCTTGTGTTAGAGAACACCGTGAGCATGGTTTATTTATAATAATTTAATTAAAACAGTCTTACTGTACACAACCACAGGTACGCCTGTCACAGTTGGCGTGCAAAGTGATTCTCACTGGCATGCTGGCGATGGTGTGCAGCCTTATGCGTTAGAAAAAGTTTGGCTGTCTTGTTGCTTGTGTGACAGACGGTAACGCATCCTATTGGCTTAAAACAGTTCTGCACGAGATGAGCCCCAGCGCAGCAGTTGTGCCAAAGACTGTTCATCAGGTTGCAGCAGTTACCAATTGCAAGAAGTTGTTCAGGCATTTGGACATTTCCCTTTTAGACATTATGGGTAGAAGAGCTTGTTGCTCCTTATTGTACAAGTACACATAGACTTAGGTATGAGTTAGGTATAGCGCACAAAGACATACTGGCAACTCTAGCCACCCAGCATGGTATAATTACAAGTCTAAGTACTTTAGATGCAGTAACAGTGGTCCCATTAAACTAGGATATTATAAGTAAATTGTGCTCACAATGTTCCTTAACGTGAGCACGTTATATAAATAGTGCCCACATTTTACTAATTCATGCTCACAATTTTGAGCACGAAGGTTCTTAAAATATTTCACCCGAGCTTTCCCGGCCTCTGTATTTAACAATAAATTACCAACTGTAAACCTAGAAGGAAACCCCCCACAGTCAGGTTGTTGTAAGATAATCGACATGTCATTCGGTTCAAACAGAATCTTCTGCCCCTTAGATCTGGTACATCATTCCATGGGGACTGACACATTCCAGCTTGCCAAGAAGTTTGTGAACAAAGTCATCTCAGTGAGGTATTACGCATTCAGTCCTTAATACCTTGACTTCCCATAGAAATTGGAGAAAGTAAAACTAAACAACCTTTAGACTGTATCTGAAAAGTACATACACTACTAGTCATCCTAGAAGTACTACAGCCTGTTACATTCAAGTAGATATCTGTTTACAGGACTTAATGTGGTTTAGTATGTGGTTTGTTATAAAGTTTGTACACTCTTTTAGTTTTATTGAACTAGGACAGAGGGCGAAGGACAGGCCTACTTCCTTTCCACTTTCCACCAATTTGTAGCAACACCTATGAAAGTGCAGAGAAAAGAACCATTTGTATTCCCTAAATTAGTGAGTCATGACATGCATTGACATGCATTTTCAAAATTCATTTTAAGGAGGCTTTTACGACTTCTCAACAAGAGTACCGACCTTAATGCTTTAAAACATTACTAAGTGATGATATAACGAAATACACATTTCTGTGCTGAAAGAGGAATTTTTATGTTAGTAGCTGTTGCTTGAAAGAATAAGGTCTGATGTGTATACTACTAAAATATTCATGTCAGTGTTCCTGTGTGTGTTAGTGTGTGTGTTAGTGTGTGTGTGTGTGTGTGTGTGTATGTGTGCGCGTGTGTGTGTGCACGTGTGCGTGCATGAATTAGTACCTGTTGTGGGACGGGACCAGCATTTTATGTTCAAAACAGTTGCACCTACTACTACCAGCTACTACTACTACCACTTTGAAAAGATCAACAATTTTATTGCCCACACAGAGAGGACGATACCCTAGTTGCCATGCTGAGGTTTCAGGAGTATGAACGATCCATGGTGGACATGGAAGGAGCCCTGGGTGTAGCAGCCATCATAGCTGAGCTTCTGCCAGAACTTAAAGGTAAAAGGTAAGTATGATAATAAAAACAAAACGTTACAGTTTTACAAGACAACAAATATGTAATCTTTGTTTTATTAAAATATCCTTTAGTATCAGTTTTCATCAATATTCTGGACAGTTCTAACACAGTATTTCACCTCTTGAATGTGTACGATAAAAAATATTTAATGGCTGCCATGCAACAATTTTCAGGTTTTCTAAAAGTTGGGATACAAATCAGAAGGTACTAAAGGAAAGGCACAGAGGGTTAGTTTAAATATGTGGATGAATGAAGACATCCCAGACATAATTTTTAATTCTAGATCAAGAATAAAACGGAAAGCTCTTAGGGAGGCCTCTGCTTATGCCAATGGTTCACCATGACCAGCAGAGGGCGTCAGGTACTGCAAATACAGGAAAGTGCAAAAGCATGAATCAACCGTGTAGATGCTACACCTTTCCACGAAGGTTCATGAGGCTGGCTGAACCAGGTAATGTCAGCTGAGTAAGAGCCAAATTGCCATGTGATCTTTAAACAAAAAACAAAACAAAAAAAAGAAATTTAAAGAATTCCCCAAGCTGATATTTGCGTAGCGGGTGCTTCTCAGGACAGCAGTCATTAAGCAACAAAGGGGAGGTTGGAAAACACAGGCTGCAGATTGCAGTGCTTATTATTTATTGCAAAACAAGACATCAATATTTATTCAGCCGCAAGGCCCACTTTACTCAAATTACACTTTATTGAAATTCCTATTGTATATGACATGTAATTAACCTACACTTGCTGTTACTGCTATGATACTGTCCAAAGTAGGCACTGGTAAAACAATTACATTAACAACAACTGCATAAATAGTTCATCTCTGTATCAACTCTTTTTATTTCAACAAGCGTTCTTCACATTTTTAACCTGGTGGCTGTGTTCAAAGCAAAAGCAAGTAAACACATGACCCACCCACCAACACACAGCCACTTCATCAAGCCCCTGCTGTTTTCCCAAATCGACTTTCTCATGTCAGACAATCAAAACAGTATGAGCTCAGGAAAATACTTCAATGGGAACCTTATAAAGAAATGTACCTTACTCCTCTGCAGACTGCAGCCAAGTTCATAAAGATGTACCTGTATTAGCCTATAAGTTACCTCTACTTTCTCTGGATTTAAAAACGTACTCCACTTTACAATATCTTTATTTACTGTATGTACATTACATTTCTTTCCAATGAATTATGTCTTCTACCATACTTCCAAATGGCAGAGCTTGCATTAATACATACTCATATATACTTGAATATAAAAGGGTATCATTGCTAAACTTAATGGGATTACTCATTGTTCACAATTGTGTCCTGCTGCCCAAACACATAATTGTTTCATTTCATGTGTTTTCCTATAGGGTGGCAATAGTCACCAGCAGTTCTAACATGGAGCTGGACCTTGTGAGGCATTGTGTGGATCAGGCCTTGTTCTTGGACAATCGGGTCAGCCGATTCAAAGTGCATGTTAGTGAATGGCCTGGGGAAATGGCCAAATTGCTAGATATGCTAGCTCGTGAAGATATTAGGTAAGTGGAACAGATCCCTGAAACAACAACAACACCAACAACAAAAAAAAACTTCCCAGTCATTAACACTGCACCCGTTTTGTCATGGCATTACATTAGGGAATAGCACAAACCATAGCAGTGGCAGAGCAGCAGAGCCTAGTGGTGATTAAGTCTAAATTACAGTAGGTCAAGAGCATCTTTAGTCACAGAATAACATTAAATATTTATAAAAAATATTTTTAATTTCAAAATATTTAATACAAAAATATTCAAATGTACCATACGTTCATTCATTTCTACCTTGTGTTTATTCTTTTTCTTTTTGATCCGCTCTTAGGTTATTAGATATCTGTCACAGGAGATACAATGACAGCCCTAATCTCTTCAAAACACAGGTGAGACTTTTGTTTTAGCACTGTAGTCTTCAAAGTAGAGTTCAGTCACAGTCATAGCTTGTACAGGACATGCAAAGCACACACTTTTTCTTCAAATTTGACCTTGCCTACTTTTTTAGTAAATTTTAATAATTTCTTTAGGCTCCAAATAGAATGTTTTTTTGTCATGAAAATGTGTGGGACCCTTTAGACAGCAATATGGGTCAAATAGGCCTGTTTTTAAACATATGTAGAATTAGGCCCTGTAGTATGTAATAGCTCTATGTTTAATGAAACCTCATCAGCAAGTTTTTTTATATTATATATTTATATTTGGATCTCCAAAGAATAGTAAGATAATATATTAATTATTAAAAAAGAAACCATAAAATGAAGTGTTACCAAAAAAGAGCTGTATAACAACACCGTATTGTGTTTCATTAGCAAAGTGTTTGATAGCAAAATGTCCCAGCAGTATTCACAACTCTTAAGAAATTACAAGTGCAGGTTTCTACCCAAATAATGTACATTTCAAATACAAGTGACATATATAACCATTCCATGGTAAGAGATATTTGGACTGCTAGCTTGCCAGGCCTCCACTGGTTTTTGCCTGACCTTAGCATACATTCCTTATGAACACACCTTTCTTAACCGGTCACTAGAAAAGTGAAACATGCAAGCTATTTCTTTGTGGTCTACTAGACTTTTTCTTTAACAGCTACATGCAAGAGTAGCTTTAGTTTGTTTGTCTATGTATTGTGGTAAAAAAAAACACTTAGTGCAATGGGATTATGTTCTAGTCAGTATTCATGTGTGTGATTATGGCTTTTGTATGTTTTTAGGTGGAGTGTGTTGTTGAAACGAGGGATAAGACACAAAATTGCCAGCTAAGAAGGACACTCTCAGAACGCTACCCTACACTTTGTTGGTTGGACCGGTGACCAAAATAGTACAACTGCTGCATGTTGCACACACATTCCCTATCGTAGACACAAAACCTGAATGTACAGTATATAAAAGAGAAGCCACAAACAGAGTGCTGGGTTACAACATGTATATCACATTGTACTTACACGTAGTACGTTATGGTGAAATGAGCTGGCTGAATATTCAAACATTCCTGCAAAAACAGCTCGTAGGGGCCACACAGTTTTTCATGAAGTGTTATGTAAAGCTTCACCTAGAACAGTCCCAAGCAATACATTTGTCTTCTGAGCTGTTATAATGTTCAGTTTTTTTGTGAATATAACTTTTTTTCACATTTGTGTGGGCAGCTGTGGCCTAATGGTTAGGGAGTTGGTCTTGGGATTGAAGGGTTGCTGGTTCAATTCCTGTACCAGTGGGAAAATATGCGGGTGGGGGAGTAAATAACCAGCACTCTCCCGCACCCTCACCATGGCTGAAGTGCCCTTGAGCAAGGCATCTAACCCCATGTTGCTACAGGGTGTCTGTCCCTGTACCTAATTCATTGTAAAATGCTCAGGTTAAGAGTGTCAGCTTAATACAATGTAATGTAATGTAATTCATCTCCAAATGTTTAAAAGAAAATCAAATTTTTCAACAACACACTGTAAACTGATCAGACATTCACTGACCTTGTGGGTTACTATTGTACATGACCAACATTGCTTAAATGTACTGATTCTGAATAATACAGCTTTCTAAATGTAACAGCCCCATTTTCTGGCATCATTCCTACTTTGAATTTTCAATGGCATGCTGTGCTGGAAGGCCCTATATAAAAGAACCAATAAACATTGGAAAATCCTTTAGAGTTATGTTTTGTGTGGACAGAATAAATAAAACTGATCTTCTCTGGACTACCTTAGTATTGGCAGCATCAGAATATATAAGCTTGAATGGTCTTCTTTTCAATGAATAAGTCTGTTATTCCCGTTATTTTCACACCACAGTATGCACTCTGTATATGTAGTCTCAATTAAACTGATTAGGCATAAATTACTAAGACTACTTTAATCATAATTGCACTAAAATGCATGCACTATTTACTCATGTTTTACAAATGTTAATTCTATAAACAAAAGTCTTTTGGAAAAATGAACAGCATTTATATAGCACTTTTGTACACTCAGCACAGTATCCAAAGTACTTTGCAGAGAATTCCTCACATTCACCCATTCATGCGCACACACACACACACACACACACACACACACACACACACACACGCCAAAAGGCTTTCATGCAAGGCACCAACCAGGACTTCGTGTTCAGTGTCTTCCTAAAGGACCCTTGAACCTAGCAAGGAGGAGGTGGAATTGACTCACCACCTTTTGTGCATGATTCATAAATCCTTGATTAGTCAATCATGTTCACTGTGTATCATAATGTGCATATGATTTTCACATTAGAGCACCTACAATTTACTGGAAAGTGCTCACAAATGAAGAGGAAACCCATCTGCCATTCCCAGGCTACACTGACACCAGCAAATACTCAGACAGTATTTGAATTTCAAAGCTCTTCAAATTAAGACTGTAACACATGCATTCATCCCCACACGTGCATGCACACAAGAGTGACAGAACTGAAAACGGCAAGTCCCCTTGAGAAACTGTTCATATCAAGATGCGGAATATTATATGTTAATATTTATTAAATCATATGTTTTCTACAAGGAATTTTCAATATGTTATACATACAAAGGTAAAATTTGTCTTCTTTGTTTACTTGTTCCAGTTTTAAAGTCATGTAAAGTTTCACTGAGAGTGGAAATAAAGAACTTATGTTACAAACTGTTTTTTCCCCAATAGGTGCACAATTCATATTTAAAAAGTCAATTAACACAGTATTAATATTCTCTGTTGTCTTGTAGAGGCCTATGCACATTTCCTTTTCACTGAGGCTCTTCAACAGGACTTTGTCATTTTTGTTTCGAGATGCGGTCAGGCTTGTATTTTATTAGTAGGCCCAGAGAGGCGAAGCCAAACAGGAATGTTTGTACAAACCACAGACAGCATGCGTTTGAGCTCCGCACTCCTTTATCACTGTAATGGCACAAAGACCAGTAAAGAGACATTAGACCAGACAACCCTTCACACAATTAAAAAAATCAAATAAACCACTTCTATTTAATCAATACTGAAATAATACAAACATGTTTGTACTGTCCTTTTAAAATTATACCGGAATAGACCATACAGTAAGAAGGTAAGAAGTCAAACCCTTTGCAGTTAACTATATTCCAGAAAATTAAAAAAGAAAGTAAGAATCAAAACTGTCTCATGAATCTCATTCTGTTTATATCACATTACTGTACTGACAAAAACACAGGTCTTCACAAGTTGTTCCTTAACATAGATGTACTCAATGTGCTACTAGAAAAAGTCACTCCAATAACTGGATCAGGTTTGTACTGGAAACAGCATGCACAGCATAAACATCTAACAGAGAGACATACTGTCATACTGTGTACACTCATTGGCTGACGCAGGCACTGCTGCCTCAAAAGTAACAATTTTGAAGCAATTCCTTCTGGCAACACGTACAGTGCCCTAAGCTGATTCAAAGTGAATTTTAACTCTGACACTCCATGTGAGCACTACAGCATGCCATAATCATGGGAAGTGGCCAACAAAATCACCTATCCCTGTGAACAGGATGACATATAATTCTACCGAAGAGAAGGCTTACCTGCAAATTTTCATGGCAATGAGTGCTTCAATCAAGTGTATAGCCCAGGCAAGCCACCAGCTACAGATGTTGCCAAGCAGCACACAATATTAGTCAACAAAAAAAATGTAATGCATATTTTTAATTAAAAGAGAACAGACTATGTCTTATGACTTTTGTTCTGTGTTAATGTATTTTATTACATGTGGTATTATGTGTAGCATTCAAGTGGACAACAAAAAAACATTTCATTATGCAAGAAAACGTTTTCTAACCATAAATATGACAATACATTTTAGCTTGATACAATTTAGGTATATGGAGGTGTGAGCTACAAATTAAACTGTTATTTATGTGAAAAAGGGAACAAAAAGAAACAACTAATGATACTTACCCATAGTAAAGAAGAGAGTAATGATTATCCAGCAAATACTTTGTCAGGGAACCAAGTGGGCCTAACTGGTCACATGGGACTGCCTTCGACCAAAACACAACCCACTGAAATAAAAAAGCAACATGGTTAGAGTACACACAGGCTAGAGGTTTAAAACAATACGCTTTTTTGATTCCCCTTTTACAGTGGGTGTGTTGGCTTTCTGAAATTATTTATTGCATTTTAAATTTTCATGTCCTCTCACCACTTATTTGCTCTGATACTGCAGGTAAAACCACAATGAACAATTCAAAACAGTACAGAAAATAGTGTGTATGCCTATGTACACTGCATAACCCTCCCTTCAAGTCCTCCAAAAACAAAAATATTCAGCAATTTCTGATGCTCCAGGTGTAGCTCTTATATGTAGTACAATAGCCCATTGGATTTAGTGTAGCATAGATTTGCATTAGTTACAACACTGCAAATAACACTGAACTGTACCAGTAGTAGAATTTACAATTTTACTGCCAACACAGTTAGCCCACATACTTTTGACCAGAAAGCAGCCTGCTTTCTTTAAAATAACTCACATCATAACATTTTGTCTCATGTACTCATTTGCAACTTTAGTTTCTAACAGAACGGCCCGCTATACTGCACGAGGGAGAGAAGCAATTTTAAAGCAAGAAAAGAAAAATGTGTGCCAACCAATTAAAAGAAATATATGACATTTGTCACATATACTGAACGTTAATGTGTAGCAATTCATGTGGGAGGAAAATGTTGCTGTAGTAGCAAGTCCTATGATATGTATTCATTAACATTATGATTTCAATGTCATTTAGGTACATATACTGTGACAACATTGATTCTAAAGTCCACAGTATGGTGCAAGACCTCATTCTTATCTTGCATTACAGTGGAAATTGGGGTCAGAGTCGTGATTACCAATTCAAAACACCTGCTGCAAAACTGAATAACACTTAACTGTAATTGCAAAATGTAATGGCAATAATGTCTATTGTGGCCCACATATTGCAACAGTAGCCTACCATATTGTAACCTCCACTATATCTAAATTTTGAGTCATAGGAGCAATGGTGTGAATGCCTGTAATGACAGTTTTTAATAGGAATAATGACGTTGCGGATCCGAAACTAAGATCCCCATAAAGTACAACATAACAAAAGAAAAGAAAAAAACAATTGGTCTTATTCGAAATAATAAACCACTGAGGAGATATCTAATTGTTATTCTGGCTAGTAAGAACATTGCTACGAGCTGTATTGATGAGCCTATCTAAAATAAAAATTACTGATAGGAGCGCGTTTCGATAAATGTGTATTATAGGCTATGGCTTGTTGTCGCCATATGCGACAGAAAGTCGCGGGCAGAATGCGTCATTTGGTGCTCTAGTGGCGTGGCGCCTCACGTACGTGTTTCAACTATAGACGGGTTTCAACTTCTGGATATTTTATTCGCCTTGAGGTGTCGACACTGGGTATAAAGCGACCCATCCCAGAGTGTCCCTGACTTACCCCTGTACATAAGTTGCGTTCGTGGGCAAGTGGGACACATGTAAGCGAAAAAAATGGTTAGCGTCATCAGGTATTTGTTTACACACTGCATAAAACATGCATTGGCCACACACGACAGACACGCTGAACGCCCCACATGAACAAGTCTCTTTTGAAACATGGTGCCATTCAGTCGTGGCCAACAGGAAGCTCGCACTTAATTATGGTTGATGTCTGGAAATATTGAAAGGTCTCAATAATTACACTGTCCTGAAACAACGGAATGCGGACATTGAGAGAAAATGCGACTTGCACTGAGCTTGCAGCATGCTAGCATAGAGAAACAAGTCGTTAGCTCACAAAGTAAACCAACTTACTGTGTAGTACCCCATGGATATAGTTACGGTTATTATCCAAAACCAACTGCTTCTTTTAAAATAGGATCTTCCATCGCTGCTTGCCATGGCAAAATAATGAGACTGTTATAGTACGTTGCGTAACGTCAGATGCCAAAGTCCTAGGTTGCGTGGCCACCTCACAATGAACCACCGAGTTCCACAGACCTCCTGCTCTCTCTCATGTTTCTCTCCCAGTCGTCCATCCCATTTACTCATGTTTCTCCAAGCGACAGCCTCCGGTGTCGATATATTGAGTTTCTGGCATTTTAAGGTTTCCTGGTGGAGCTGAACGTACATTCAAAGGCTACGTTATCGTATGGTTGTCAGTTTTGTCATTGTACAAATAAGATGCAGGTCAAGTGTCATATGCTATGAAAACAATGTTGCCAAGGATGGAGAGATGCTTGTTTACTTAACTTATGTATTGGGTAATTGTTGACATGTTATAAGACCACATTACACCACTGCTTTGGTGGTAAGCTATTTTTGGGGGGCACAGGAATTATTGAATTATGTATTATTTCATTTACTGTTACAATTGTAATTAGGCCTATTGAAAATTAATTTTATTTGGAATTTTATTCGCAAGTTAATGTAATGAAGAACATAAGCCACTCTGACAAATACCACACATCTATAGAAATAGCCTTTAGTTTTAAAAAAGTAAATAATAACAATCCTGACAACAACAGTGTGTGGCATGAAAATACTATTTACTACATTTCCAAAAATTTCACCCGAAAGTCAAATATGCCTAACTTTCTCTAAGTGGTGTATATATCCTTCTTTGTCCTTGTCACACTCCTGAGGAATATAATGATCTAAGGCTAGTGAAGCTAGGTTTATCTTGGTTTTGTCAGATTTTTTAAATTTGTTTTTCTTTTTTTTTTCTCCAGCGATTTTGCATCAACGACTGGAACAACTTTGTGGATGTCATGTAGCCCTAGTAGGCTAGTAGCTAAAAGAAGCTTTTGGCCCCCTGTGAGAGGGTGAGCTTTGGCCATCTCTCCCTCTCACGGTTTTTACTGTTTGTGTTGTATTGTGCTGCGCTTGCCACCAACTGAACCTGCAGCGCAGGAACGGCGTCATCGGGTGGCGGTAGCGTCCAATTAGACAAATGATTGCTCTAAATTGAATGCCCTATTTAAGAGCCACATTTCTCAGTTGACTAAAAGAAGGACGAACGTGGGAGAGACAGAGGAACACGAACAGAACGAGACGTTACGAACAGAGAGAACAAGATAACAATTGCTGAGTAGCAGGGCTGCTGTAAACCTGAGAAGGAAGTGAGCCTAAAGGCATTGTTTGATTTCTCTTTGCTTTAATTTTGTACACGTTTAGTTTCGGATTTAAGCATTGTGTTAATATTATTTACGTTTGTTTCCTTATTGCACGGCATTTTTGTTTGAAAATAAAAAGCACAATATTTTTCTATATCTGTTCGTGGACTTGGAGGTTTTTGCACCACTTCACCCCAACTTCCAGTAACCGTCGACATCCTACACGAAGAAGCCTTCGCCGGCTTTTTCACATTTGGTGTCAGAAGTGGGATGCGACGCCGAGGAGATACTGGAGGCCGCGGGGAGAAGCTGTGTTGGACCCGACAAGAGATGACAACGGAGGGCGATCCAGGAGCGGTGGAGGTGATTTCGAGTCAAGGAGACCAGTGGAGGAAGGGTAATCGGAGCTTGTCAGCTACGGAATCGGGAGGTGTTGCTAGAAGGCAACAAAACTTCTCTTGCGAGAGGCAAGAGGTGGGTCCTGATGAGGGCAATGGTTGCCCTGGACCTGGTGCCCTGATGCGGAGGGCACGGTGGAGGGTCCTGAGAAGGGCAGTGGCTGCCCTGGACCTGGTGGTGGCTGGACGCGGCAGCCATCGTGTAGGCTACCTGTTTGACGCTGATAGTTTTAGGCTCCTAGTCTCCTCTGCTGGTCTGTCGAAAAGGGGAAGACACCTGTTGCCCGGCGCGGAGTTGTCGAACGGATTTTATGGACTTTTTGAGAAACTGTATGTCGGGGACCATGAACATTATGAACTCTTTTTGTCTCACCACTGTGTGGTGAGACTGGAGAAGGGGAGGGAAATGTGAGAGGGTGAGCTTTGGCCATCTCTCCCTCTCACGGTTTTTACTGTTTGTGTTGTATTGTGCTGCGCTTGCCACCAACTGAACCTGCAGCGCAGGAACGGCGTCATCGGGTGGCGGTAGCGTCCAATTAGACAAATGATTGCTCTAAATTGAATGCCCTATTTAAGAGCCACATTTCTCAGTTGACTAAAAGAAGGACGAACGTGGGAGAGACAGAGGAACACGAACAGAACGAGACGTTACGAACAGAGAGAACAAGATAACAATTGCTGAGTAGCAGGGCTGCTGTAAACCTGAGAAGGAAGTGAGCCTAAAGGCATTGTTTGATTTCTCTTTGCTTTAATTTTGTACACGTTTAGTTTCGGATTTAAGTATTGTGTTAATATTATTTACGTTTGTTTCCTTATTGCACGGCATTTTTGTTTGAAAATAAAAAGCACAATATTTTTCTATATCTGTTCGTGGACTTGGAGGTTTTTGCACCACTTCACCCCAACTTCCAGTAACCGTCGACATCCTACACGAAGAAGCCTTCGCCGGCTTTTTCACACCCCCACTGTGCCAGTGTCCATGAAAGAGGGGGAGACCACCAAAAGTCAATCACCATTTTATCCAACCAAATCATTTTTTGTGACGTTTTTTTTTTTCTTCAAATCCATTGAACCTCACACATTAAAACACTGCTCGACACCCACTTCCAACAAAGACAATTCCCGTGAAATTTTAAAATGATGAAAGTCAAAGTAAACAAACTCGTGGTAGGGCGTTTAAATGAATCTCACCAAATTTGGTTTCCTGTTGAAGCTATGTCTCAAAACAGTTTTTGCTAAAAAAAAATCGCCCAAGACAATTTTTTTTAGTATGCCGGTGTTACAAACGCATATCAACCCAGCCCATAAACACTCACTTGTAGCATAGCGCCACCTAGTGGTAAAAGTAAATTCAAAAATTGCCATTTTGAATTGCCAATATCTTGGACTGAAAAGGTGCAAGCTGGACAAAATATGTCATGCATGACCAGCACAATGAGCCCTAAAAGCCCGGCAAGTAGCCTACCATAAAAATGGCCTCAATTGAACGTTGTAATTGTACAAAATGTCATTTTGCTTATTATCTGGAAAGCGCTACGGTTTAAAACCAATTTTTCACCTGAAGTCAATTGAGCCTCACACATTGAAAGCACTGCTTCATGCCCCCTTCCAACAAAAACTATTTCCATCAAATTTTTAATATGATGAAAGTAAAAGTAAACAATATCATACGGCATTGTCATCTGCAGACAATGCTGACAAAAAAATATTAAATGATTTATCGTTAGATTTAATATCTTGGGCCGAGAAAGAACTGCACAAAGTTTGTCATTTACTTTCAGCAAGACAACCTCTGGAAGCATGCTAAGTACCGGTGAAATTTCATGCATCAGTGGACCCTCTTGCATGAAAATTACCTGTCCATGCCCACTTTAACACAATGAAATACTGCAAATGGAATATGAAGGACTGTTGATACATAATACATTTTCTAATGTTTAAATATTAAAATACATAAACACAATCAAATCGAAGTGAGAAAACTAGTACAAACAGGATTCAGGTGAACAGAACAGGTGAGATGTTATGGGGTTGCAGAACCGGAGGTGCGAGGGCCTGTTATCTCTTGCGGCTATATTTATCATGTTGTTGTTGTTGTTTAAGGTTTCAGACTAACTGACAAATTAGTCAAAAGTATACAGCCCATTACTCGCTTAAAAAAAAAGGTGACATCAGTTAGCATGTTCTCTCATTGACTGATACTGATGGTTTGTGACAATAGCACACAATGTATAATCCATATTACACTACTTTGGTGACAATAAGATGTCTAAACTATTTAAAAAAAGGGTTGTTAATGTTAAACACAACTGACTTTGCCTTACAAGCATGACAATACTGGTTAGTTAGCACACATCAGTGCTTGCAGCTAGTTGGTAAGGGACATTTTCCCTTCATGTGGTATTCCTGCTTGCTCAGCTGTCGCACGTTCATACACAAGTGTTTTTTCAGGCCTGTGCTGTAATTAAAGTGACTGGAAAAAGCCGCTCTCTTCAACCGCTCACTCCCATGACTGCAGTCAGCCGCTGAAAAGTGCAGATGACAAACAAGTGTACTTTCCTTATGAATGGCAAATGTAACGCCTTCATCTTGTTTTACCCACTGTCTTTTTTGGTGTTCATTAGTTGAAAATTCATAAAATATGAATCCAGAAATTGTGAGATCCTCTTATTGACAACATAGTGTAATCTTCATGCATGCATGATTACAGTTTGTTTTTAAAAAGCTCTGAAGTTCAGTTCATAGCTTGTAAAACCATACCACATTTGGCTTTGATAGTCTGTTGTGCATGGCTTTTGATTTGTTCACTTTATGAATAAGAAACAACAGGAAAAAACCTTCTCGCTGTCAGGTGCTCACAGTTTTGACAAGTCTAAAAAAGTGCTTACCTCACATCCACAGAGTTGTTCTGAGAAGGCTTGATTTATTTGTTCGGTGTCAGTCCTCTGATCCCAATATGTATGGAATTCAGTAGTCTCCTTATTCATGTAATTGTTGCTTTGTGTGATTCATGTCATTGCTGCTTTGTGCTTGACAACAACAGACCTTTATGGATTTGGAAGGAGGTTGACATCTCAGCAGATAAGGACATGCTGGTTGCGAACTGAAGGAAAGCTAGAATATTTCTCAGACTTACTTTCAGTTTCCACTGTACTGCTTCTATTTCCACTATACCTTTCTCACAAACATACATTCCTTTCCCATATACTCTTTAGATATTTATATATACTCATTTCCCAGGGTCCCTACTAATCAGGGAATTTCTGGAAAATCATGGAATTTCAATACAGTCTGTTACAGACATGGAAAGCAAGATAATTTGGTCATTTTGTTTGAGAAAGTCAGGGAATATAATATGTTTGCACACTCTGCAGACTAAACAGATTGGTGGTGTTTTGCGAGCACTGTTTTTGATTATTTTATTTTTACACTAATCATTATGCAAATAATAATTTGTAAAAACAACAATTCAGTAATCTAGGGTTGTCCAAAGGTGGGCCCATCGCGGCCATGTGCATAGAGCGACCCCCCACCCCCCTCCTTGTGCTTCCTGTGCTAATGCTTTGATATTCGCTAACTAAACTTGACATATGCCCTCAGGATCCCATTTGGAGTTTCTTATTTTACAAACTGCATGGGTAAGATATGGCAAGAAGACCATATCTTACCCATGTTGGGTTTTGTGGGGGAAAAAGAGTTTTCAAAGGCTACAGATTTTGGATTAAGATTTTAGCTCTTTGTGCATTTTAGAAAATAATGATCTTCTAACAAACAGTACAAAACTGAACTTACATTCATTTTGATCTGTTAAAGTGCTGGCCAAATAGTGATAAAGCCTCCAAAAACAAAGTCATAGGTCATACTTCAGTAATAATTTTACATATCCTAACCGTATGTGACACCAACATTCAACCTCAATTACTCACTGCACCACTGCTTGCAGCATATTTGTTTAAAAATTGGATCACTTGCCAGAAGTTCATCACAACCACCCCTGCCATACAGAGAAAAGAAAGACCTTTATCTGATTCACCCTAATACAGTTGATAATGTTTTATTGCAGAAATATATTAAGTATAAAAACTGAAACACAACATGCATCAATACCTTTTAAGCATTTTTGAGACCAGAGGCTCTATACATCTTGTAAACATTAAAGTTTTATTAAACATCTTATACACTAACCTCCATATTTTTTAATGAAAACAGTCATAATGATGTACATACACTATGAAATACTGCAAATGGAATATGAAGGAATGTTGATACATATTAAATTTTCTAATGTTTAAATAGCTCAAACAATCAGAACAGCTGTCATCTCTTTGTTTCAGGCAACAGTTTTAAAAATTTTCAATAGAGAATACAATAGATCACGACACAGTGCTGTGCTACGGGTTGGAAATATCCATGGCTTTTGATTTTTTTTAAAACTATCAATAGGTCATGAGCTGAACTGAGACATTTGAACAAATTTATCAGTTTTAACAAATGTGAACATTTTCTTTTCACTGCCAGTGTCCACCATGCCCAGGTACTATGAAAGGTTTTATCCGAAATATTTTTCAAACCAAGGACAGCTTGGCCAAGTTTTTGGTCATTACAGGAACATGTTGACTGGCTGCATCTAATTAACCCGTCTAAGCTGCCACACAAACTTTTCTTTTATGAATATTGTGTTCTTGGGTATGTGATTGTTACTAAAGTGGCAAAACTACTTTATGCTAAGTGCACTCAAATACTAACAGTTTTGTATGCCAGTATTTCTCCCTAGTCTCTCTACATTTATTCAAGCATGTATCAGTGTCTGCATGAGTGTGATTAAGAACACCAAGACCACTTATACCATACTGATCAAATGGAGGCAATACACTCCGATATTATCCTGGCCAGCCATTCCATAAAGTTTGTTGTATATTGGCATATTGAGTCTTGTACGCATGTCTTTATTCTAGTCTAGAACCAAACTGGAGGAACTAGCCCTGGGCTGGGCAGGGTGAGGATGGTGGACAGAGGGTGACAAAATCAGTAATGAAACCAGAAAAAAGGTAGTGGTAGAACTTTGTATTTAACTGTTCTTTTTTTAATCATTTACTACAGAGCCTGGTGTGGTTGACACAAAAAGTACAGTAACTTTACAACGTTTCAATCTTCCCCGTTTCCATCTCAATTTCACATATTCACATTTTTGTATATATTCTCATATATTTTTTTACAGTTAAAACACGATGGTCATGACAGACTGTTTATTTTCATTTTAGAAATGCAAATAAATATTGTTTTATCATTTCAGACTGTCCCACCCCCCGTATTAATACATATGCATTTATGATTCAATTTGTATATATACTTATTGAAAAACATATTTTTCCACAGGTCCTCATGTAGACTTGTTGTAAAGACACAAGTGATTATCAGTTGGTCCTTAACACTTGACAGATTTTATTTGCAACACTGAGAAGAGTCTTTGCTCGTATCTCTTGAGTTCAATAGCTGGGTTTCAGTAGGTCCATTTGAGGCCAAACCCCCTGAATTTGTCCCGTTGCCCAGCAGGATGCAGACAGTCTCTCTGGCCCATGAGGTGGCCACATCATTCTGTTTCCTGTGAGCATGGACTAATGCATGGAGCTGTTCTTGAGCCTCGTCCAGGAGCAGTGCCATCTGGGTCTGTTTTCTGGGGTGTGTGCTTAAGGATGGAGGAGGGTACTGTTCCATGACCTCTGTAACAGAGCCCTGCTGTGATGAGGGGCTGATCCTCTCTGTATCTGTGTTGCTGCTTTGCATACAAAATGTGTCATCCTCATTTTTTAGCACAGAGGGAATTATGGGAACTGTGCTAGTGAAGAAGAGATGATGTGGGCACAGCGACGAGTCCTTGAGCATGCAAGCGCTTCGGTCCAACTGGCATGACTGTGTATCTGTCTTACTCCCACCACCTGACTTCACACCGATAAGAGAATTCTGTCTTTGGTAACTTTTAGGTCTTATGATATGCCTAATAAAAACAGAGAAAATAGTAAAAATTAATCCTCAATTTAAACCAGATGTGACAGGGGGACATTTGTTCTTGTCTGTCACTAAACAAATGAGATGCTATTAATTGTCAGGAGACACCCTGATCTGAGGAGATGCCCAGATGTGTGTGTGTTGTTTTTTTTAAATACCATCTGAAATAAACACGTACCAAAATTAGTATGTCCAAATTTTTTGTTTTTCTTTCAAGCATATTTTATGGCTTTGTATAAGACAGTGAAGAGAGATAGGAAACAAGTGAGAGAGAAAGATAAAGAACGGTTGGATTGGAATATGTCCACAGGTCAGGTGTGAACCTGGGTTGCCATGGGCAACTACTCATTTGAGGTGCAGGCACTAATCAGCTGCATCACAGCTCCAAAGGCTCCAAATATTGGAGAGCTATGTTTTAACTTTCAAGAGAAACTTGACACGAGGCACCCATCATATTAGGGTTAAGTTCATTGACAATATGGACGAGACTGTTCTATGCAGATGTAAATATACCTACAGTGTGTTACCATGGCTACTAACCTAGACCTAGGTGTATTGCTTAATATGATACCCAGGTAACTAGCAGACTAGAACTAGAACCCATTTTTTTTAGAAAACCACCCTGATCAGATGATGATTTATTGGCATGCTGTATATAGCTACAGATTGCAAAACTGTGTCAAAATATCTACCATCAAACAACAAATATGTATTGTTCAGTGCAGTTCTTGTTTTCAAATCAAAGACACCAAGGTGCAAGAGGTAACTGCTTTACATTTTTTTGTCTCCCATTCACATTATAATATCTCTGCATTCACTGATTTACACAGGCTGGGGTAGTGCCACTGGTACACTTTAAGATTAAAATCTGTGATCAAATTCAGCTCCCATGTGTTTATCAATGGAAAGACTTGCTACTTACCCTTTCACAGAATCAACTTCTCTGTCAGAGAATTCTGGTTCTTGGAAATACTGGTAAGTGGAACTAGGATGTTTTTCTTCCAGAGGGGGATTCAGCAGTCCTCTTGACATGGGAGGAGTCTTACAGTTAACAGCAACAGAACTCTTCTCAGAGCTGACAGACAGACAGTCTCCACTAAAATGGACAACAATAATTGCAGTCAGATCACAAAATTAAAACCAGCGTTCTGTTAGATGAAGCCTACTGCACCTGTTGATTTTTTCATCTACAAAGTACAGCTGGCCAAGATGTGAACCTTTCCTCTCACAGCATTCATATGGATGTTACAACATCAAAATGTCTGGAGACCATTGATGTTGAGGATAATGCCAGAATACGCATACCTTTGCAATGTGCTTGTATCTTTATGATGTAAAAGAGATAACATTTCTATATGGTAGGGTGTCGCAGAGTCACATACATCAAAAAACACATCAAAGACATTGTCACATACTTTGACTGGATAGAAACTCGAACTTCTGCATTCTATAGTGTTGCCTCGGTAACACACGACTTGCCTCTTACTCAAATGACTTTTGAGATTTCCATACATTCTGCTACATTTTTTGTCACTGGTGCAGGAATATGGAAGCTGTCAGTGCTGCAACATTTGTCAACAAACCATTTTTGTGGAGCATGACTTTTGGCTGATGTCTGCTGAACCTTAAGATTTAAGGGAGACACTTTCACAGATTCCTTTTGAGCTCCCGTATCAAACATACCGGGTCACTCCAGACCCACATTTTCCAACTAACATGAATACAATATAAAACAGTAAATGTTTATCAACCTAAAATAGACTTAGGGAACATGAGGCAACATCAAATAAAAAATGCATTAGATCCATTAGAGGAGTAAGAAAAACAGGAAAACATGGTTTGACTTAAGCACATTTGGGGGAATATAAACCAATTGGCAAATGTGCTTTGCCTTTTTGTGCAGAACATGATAACACTGTGCTGCAGTCATACCATATACAGCTATGCAATTTATTTAGGCTAGTTTTGTAGGCATAGGCTATGAAGCAAACAAGATATTAAACATCTTGCAGTCCATTTACCTTTGTTAGCATATTTCTAGTCAGCATAGTTCTATTGAGGGAAATACTTGGAAAGTAATACCCTACTCTACATTCGCATTCTTTCTCTTTTTTTGTGCTTGAATTGAATATGTTGATGTTTACAATAATTTACTTGAATTTCAGTGAAGCATCAAATATATGTTTTTGAAAGTAAGGTATTTGCTTTAGAAAATACAAATAGAAAGTTGAAAACAGGATATTCCTCTTTCGACTGTTCATTTTTAAATAAAGTTTGTTTATTCACAATCTTTCTTTGTATTTGAAAAAAAATTACAGCAAATAATGTATCGTGAACTGGAATGTTTTGATATTACTACATTCCCCTGCATTTCCCCCATAAGGTACAGGGTAAAAGTGAAGGGCAGTGAATAACAACAGGACATACCAATTGGGATTTCTTTTAGGGTCTTTGGATTGGGTGAATGGAACTCGTGTGCCCTCTGCAAAACCTGACTGACTCTTCACTCCAATGTGTGCTTGGTTGTGACTGCTGTCTCTGCAGTACTGTAAAAAAGGAACAGAAAGCAAACACACATAACTTTCCAGTGTTATGTAATGGCCATTAAAAAAATCACATTGCAAAATTTGTGTTACAGCACATTGGTGTTGCCAGCATTTGTGGCTGTACCACAACACTTTAAATTAAAATGCTGAGCGAGTTATGATAATGGAATGGATAAGAAAAACTGGACTGATAAGCAGAATCAACAATGGTAAAGATATCGATTAAATATCATGTAGCTGAGTCACTATTTTTTTGTAACTCCAGCAAGTTTAATATCATGCAATCTATTTAACATCAGGGGAAAGTGCAAGTTTTCTGACAAGTGGCTGGAGAAGAAATGGAGTAGTTTTCTTCAGAGTGTAGGAGACATCAGCAAGAACTTGATTTGAATAGAAGCTGTCGAGTTTTACAAATTTACCGGGACAAACAATGTGTCTGGTGATGAAAGATAGTAAAATAGCAGTGTCTATAATTTTACCTTATTCCAACCAGCTGTGATAACCTGTGACAAGAAATGATTCATCACATATGCACCATGCATACTCATGAGTAGGCCATTATGAGCAATCTTTGCTATTGTGTGGCCGTTATAATTCCACAGGCCTTGAGAACATCATCAGAGTGAATGATGTGATGAACTCCATGAAATACCTGGCCATTTCTAAATAAAAAACTCTCCATTGAGATACTAAAAGTGAGTCATCATTGGATCATTGGATATGGATATGGATGCATTTTGCCAAGAGGAACAGTCTTAAAATCTTTTCTTGTACAATCCAACTTTACAACATATTAGAAGAAGAAGGCTAACAGTTTTGTTTTGGTCAAATGAGGGCTTCACAATGTACAAAATGCAGGGGTGCCAATAGTTGTGGAACTTGTGAATTTGGTAAAATTTTATGATGCATTGTTCTGTTTTGGAAGAAATTTGCAGGCCTGCAAGGTTGATGTTTCTTAATGTTCCCATTGTAGGATTTCGATAATTTTCAAATGGGCTTCCAGTCAATTTTCAAGTTCTCATATCTGATTTACACAATCTGATTTACACAAATTCATAGTACAGACTACATCTTATATACATATATGGGAAGCTGCGATATACATATCAACCCTAGATAATTATTTTACATTAGCTTCCCAGAAAACACTTAAATGAGAACACAAATGTCAATAGAGATGTAAAGTAAACATTAGAACAATACATTTTAGAAACATTAACAAAAATGCCAACAGTCTGCCTTTGCAAAAGATTCTGCAGTGTGCCAAGAAGACATGGGTGTGCTATACTCACATTTTGTGGCTGCAAGCTTCTCAAGCAGAGTTTGTGGTTAGGGTCATTAACCAGATAATTTTTTAGGTTGTGTCCTTCTTTCAAATGGACTTGGAGCTTTTCCCTGCGTCGTCTGAGGAAGATCATAAGTACATAGCGAGTTATAACACTATGCCAGTGATGAATGGTGACATAAGTATAAAACACCAGTTTTGAAGCCAGGGTCTTTATCACCATGAAGAGTCGAATGCCAACTTAACAGCAAGATAATGATGTTCGAAGGAATGTTAAATTTTACTTTGGAGCTCACAGCCAAATGGTTTACTGTTAACATTACTATAGCCAACAGCTAAAATCCAAATTTTTGAACAACTAGTAAAGCTCAAGACAGCACTTGCACTTCGCCAGTGGCATAAAAAGTGGCCCTACACATAACATTTATAGAGTGCTGATAGTTAATTAAAAAAAATTGCTTTTACAAACCTACCATCCTCCAATCACCACCATGTTGTAAGGAAGTCTGTGCAAGTCCATTACAACACATTTTGTGAGAGATTATTCGTCACATTTTAACAAGAAACTAACTTTTGATGAGAAAGTCTGCTAGTCTGACACAACTCCTTTCATTTCCTTGCCACTAAACACCCAATAGATATTGTCAGAAACAGCACATTAATAATGCCAAAAGCACAGTGCAACACAGCACAGTAATAATTCAAAAACCAGCAACAGGACTGATATCTACTCTACTGTGTAGGTAGGAGAGGGTACCAGTCTTGTTGCTGTTGAAATCCTCAGAGCTATGGTCAGAACTCGTGATGCAGTGGGCCCTGCGATCCTTCTATTGCAGGACAGTACACAGTGTCATACGGTCAGAGAACGTAGGCAATTCTTGAATGACAAAGGCATGACTGACTCTCATGTTTCTCAACCCTGAATCCAAATGTGCTTCTCTGGGACATTACGTATTGGCACATCGCACTCTGCCAAGACTGTCCAAGAGTGGACTGAGGCCCCAGTCCATTTTCCCCTAAGACACCATACAATGTCTCTTTAATAGCATACAGTACAAGAAGACATTGTAAGGGGACTATATAAGAGTAATTAATATGCAAAATGTAGTCATAGAATCACAAGAGGCAATTCAGACACACTGTATCATAAGGCGAGGACAGGGCACTTAAAGCTCTGTTTGGGCCTTAAACTAGTGTCACAGGAGAACTTAAGAGCTAGATCACGCTGACACAAACAGTGTAATAAAAACACTTTAGAGGCCTTAAACTGAGTCCACAGAAATCAAAGAAACAGTAAGGCATTTCGGACTAAAGTGATGCTAATAATGGCTGGTACAGAGAAGTGAAAGCAAGTTTTAGTAAGAAGCCCATTCCACTCTGGTATGTATTTTCCATACAAGCTCTTTTGTTAATAGCCCAAGATGCTGCAACATCTGCAACAAGTAGACTGCATGGCAAACTGGAGGGGAGCTTGATCTGATGCCTCACGGCAGAGGGAGATAACACCTACCAGACAGTAAGAGAGTCACTTGGTGGAAGTCCAAAAGAATTATCTCCAAAGCAGATGAACAGCTTATCTTAATTCCTAAAACAAGTGTGTTCTAGAAGTGGAGAACTCTAACATGGCAGTGTGTGATGTCGAACATCAGCCTGATAACAGGTCCAAGGCAGGCAGCTCTGTCACCTAACATCTGATACATGAAGTAACGACTTTAGGCTAAATAGATAGAAAGGAATAGGGTGCAGCATCACATTTGCATTGCCAGGCACAAAATGTAGGCAGGAGGTATGAACAGACAACCCTGTTAAGTCAACCAATATGACACTAAATTGACACATACCCCAGTATGAGGACAGTCTGTTAGAGTATCCTAATGCTGACAGTATGTAGGAGTTTAAAAGGGTCAGACAAGAGTGCCTTCACTCACTTCAAGAATAGATTCCAACGAAGGGACGAGCACTCTAGTGAAACATTTAACTCTTGTGAAAATATGAGGAAAGGGGACTCTGGCAATAGAATGTTTTGTGTGCTCAATATCATGTGCAATACACCACAAATAAACAGAATGAATAAACACCCCTTCGCTGAAAACACCCTTTGCCTGTGTCATGGGGGTCTAGTGCTCTGTACGGTCTGAACCATATCAGTAGAGAAATGTAGGCCCAGGAAGCATTGGGCTCAAGCTGAAAGATACTACTCATTAGGGGTGTGGTGTCATATCTGCTTGTTCATTTTGTAAACAGGCTGTTTTGGCACAGGATAGTTCACAGCATGCTGTCTAGAAGACACACTAGGTTTGTGAACCATCGTCGACTAGGCTAATGGAAAATATTTAAGATTAGTGTGTGGGGTTTCTCTGTACTGGATGAGAGGCAAGGAAGGAGAAGTGCAAAGGAGAATGTGCGGCCATAAGTTAGAGCTGCAACTTTCATACTATGTGCCGTGGACCAGTCTTGGACTGTGACAATGAGTGGTGTGCTGGTAACAACAGAGGTAATAAAATTATTCATCCCTCTCATCCTTAATGAGAGGGATGAATAAAAATAGGTGTATAAAAGGCAATTGTGTGTGTTTAAACTTCATCAATTCTGAAATCTGTTTTCAAATCTGTACCACACTTATCAATGCACATGAATTAGGCCTACCAATGAATTAGCTGGGCTCAGAAATGTCAGGTGTGTACCAATCAACATGGAGTATAAATTGATGTGTGGAGTCGTCTTAGAATGAAAATGGAAAAAGGCCACAGGCTGAAATATCATTGCTTGAAAAATAAATCAGTATATGGAGCCAAAGTGTGTGATGACTTCATATAGTTGTTAAAGTTACACCAGTATCCAGCACCTCATATGCCTGTCTTGGTATGCATGACTTCTTTTTTCAATAAACTCCACCACGCCACTGGTGACAATGTTACTGCCAGTCCGCAAAACCCTACTCCTGCAATAGTAAAAATTCTACTGTCAACGCCTTTGTAACTGTATGTCACATCCCCAACCACTTGACAAGATTTTAGAAAGTTACGTTTCGCAGCCATACAAGATTACCCCTCTCTCTGTCACTCAGAATCAGAACTTATTTTATTCATTCACTGACATTCTACAAGTTAAGTTGTCAATGCTACTTATGCCGTGTTCAAAGCAAGAACGATAAAATCATGACCTTTCAAAAGAAGCTCTAGGTCTGGACCAACAGAATTGTTCAGGGCACATATAAGGGCACAGATCTGGGTCAGGTGTTAGAATCCATAGCTTAACACCTTACCACTGGGGAGGTTTAAAACATACATTCCCTCAAAATCCCATCTTTTTGACAAGCAATAGTTTTAAGATCTGTTTGCAAACCACAATATGACTGATCTGCCACCTGTGATTTAAGATAAAATGTTGGCTGTTGATCGCTTGCTCTCATTTGACAACCACAAAGACCAAATCTGTCTGCCTGTCTGTCTGTCTATCTATCAAAAAATAAGCTGATAATTGGGTAGATATGCTCTAATTTGTTATATGCACAGTGGAATCAACAAAGACATGGCATTCTGTATTTAGCACCTGGAGTCGAAAAGGATAATGCTTTGAAGTCTTTCGCTCAACAGTAGAAAGAGATTGAATAATGAATTTTTATCTGTCACATTGGTGCTTCAAAGAAAATATTTAGATATCACCACCACTGTTTTTATGTCACTGCTCTAGAAATTATTCCCATCTGTGGCTGTGATATAGAGAACAGTACAAAGTGAACAGAACTGTTTAAGTTAGCATTTTCTGTTTTGTGTATTAAGGATTGTGTTTGTATTTTTGCTGTCGAGGCAAAAAAAAGATGAGGTAGAATAGGAATAACCACTGTAAGATAATGGAAAAAAACAGTTTGGGCTCTTGTTATTTCCACATAAAATTATATCTATAATGCAGCTCCAGTTTATTAGTATGACCCTTATATACAGTCAATGGTATGACCTAACATAATATCATAATGTGCCTTAATGTCAGTATACTGGTGCATAATACGTACTTGTTTCGGCAGTAGAGAGCCATGCACACTGTACCCAGCAGGCTGATCCCCGTGGTGATGCAGGTGATGGAAAGCACTTGTCTCTTGTAAATTGCTTTACTCTCTGGAGAGACAAAAACCCCAAAACAATGACTTCAATCCACAGTTTACTACCAGGTCTGTCCTAGTGGCTGCTGTTACACAAATCGATTACATTTTGTGATACTTAAACTGTAACAAAAGCACCAAAACACATTTAAATGTTTAATTGTACCCATGCTAGCGCAGTACACAAATGTATAGTCAAGAGGAAGAAAAAACATCTTTATATAACACACATCAGTAAGCTGTTAATGTCGCTGGTAACCCTTGACTTTCTCTTAAGCATAAACACTTTTGCATAATGTCTGAGTGATCCATACCATAGTCTGGTATTAAAAAAGCTTCCTATGCCTTCCTCTTTACTGACTAAGATCTTGACAATAATATTGTTTTGCATTGCACACTTTTTTTCAATTGTCTACAAGAATGTGTGCATTGCTGTGTATATGTTTATGCACCCACCTTTATATATATATTGACCATGCCTTAAAACTAAAAATGAAAGAAACGCTATTGCCTTTAGACCAGGTTTACATAAGTCAGTGATCCAGTCCAGTCACTTCACACTGCCTCATGGTCTGAACACACCTCATTTAAATAGTTACACACCCGTAGCCATCCAGATCAGCTATGTACCTTCGCTACCTTACTTTACATACATAGGTATTAACCTAGCAGACGTTTTATCTTGCACCAGCTCTTGCATCAGGTTGTTTGCAATGCCTAATTCAGGACACATCCACTCTACAACTCCCCATCTGATCCTGCATTTCTTCTCTTGTTTCTGTTTAAGGCTCTCCTCACTCTGTTGGGTCTTCCCACATCAACCAACTGCTACCATAAATAGTCCTATTCATTGGACTGTAGCACATATTAGTTGCAGAGAGATTGGCACTGATATTTCCACTGTTCTGCCTCTTGGTAAAGTCTGATTGGGCCCAGAACTCGATCATCAGTCTCAAAATCAGTTAATTGCGCATATGTCAGGTTAGGTTATTATCATGGTTATTGTAGGCGTTGGGTTATAGGCTACTGGACTTTTTTCCACTTGAAGACTTTTTACCCGTTAACAGAAAAGGCCTCTGATCACTGATTTAGCCTCTTGTGATGGCATACTAGGGCTAGGGGGTGGATGTGGGACCTGCTGACAACACCCCATGCCAGGTTTATTCAGTAGTTTATTGAGCAGTATATCTATCCACTCCACTTCTGTCTCCATCTACATAATACCCCAAAATCTTTCTGCTCAGTGGAGACCAAACCAAATGCTGCCAAGATTCAGATCCCTATGCAGTCATCTCTGCCCTTGGCCAAAGCAACCTGGCTGAATTTCCTTGACTCATCCCTATCATAGTATGCAAATGGAGGAGGTAATTGGTTGGGCATTTCTATCTAGTTGCCTCAAGATGCAGAGGTGCAGTCCATCTCTACAATTTATTTTAGCACCTCTGAAACTAGTATGTCTAGTAAGTAAAATATCTGGAATAGTTTTAAGCCCTTTGACATCACTTGTGGATGCATTGGACACCTACTGGTTTAAAGTGCTGTTTACACTGGTTTACTTCCTTATCCAGAAAGGCATTTCATGAGTGGCAGTGGTTACAGTTCATTTATAAACAGTAAATGAAGGCTTAAACAAACGGCTTAAACAAAGGCTTAAACAAATCCAGATTTCTTCAAATAGAACTACAATGTACTACCCAGTTAAAGAGTGATTAATCCAAGGCATGCCTTCTCACTGGGGATTGAAGACCTGATTCTAAGATCACCCCTGCTGATTAACCTACATAATCAAAAGGCAGTGGCTAATAGCTGTTTATTCAAAATTCACATCACAACATCCATTGTTCACCAAAATACTTAACTAAACATAACTCAGACAAATGAGCCCTGACTGTACAAAAGACAAACCAATCTAAGTATCAGACATCAACCTGTCAAAATGTGTACAACAGCCTGCTTTGGAGAATCATCAAAAACACTGTGAAATTTCTCATTTAAAACAGGAACGCTTTGTTCTGTCATTACTTTATTAAACTCCACTCACTGTAAACAACAACAAAAATTCAAAGTTGCCAACCAGGTTCAGAAGTTCAATTATAAGTAGAAGCAGGATTTCCAGGACAGTTTAAGCAAAAACAAATTATTTCAACAGATTAATAAAGAGGTTTCATGTTATAAATACTTACCCATGAATTCAATGCCTAAATGTTCAGCTGCACAAATGGAGGCAGTGAGAGTCCAGATGGTAAGGGATGCATAAGTAAACAGGGACACAGAAAAGAAGAGAATCTTTACAAATACAGCATTTCAACATTCTACTGTAGGATTGGATCCTGTAACGTGCACACATTTTGTTCTGTTATGTTTCATTTCACAAAAAATGCAAAGATCAGCTTTGTAATGAAGTTCTGGGAACAAAAGTCTATTCAACTATTAAATACTTAAGGCAGATCAGTAACTGTAAGTCAGAATGGTCCAACCCTTAGGTTGGTGTCTTTGTAAATAAATTAACATTGTAATTTAGAAAACCTTGTGGTGAACTGAGATTTAAGGGCATTTGGGTGCCCTTATGTTTTGGGGGTCCTTGTCACTACCTCACATTCATCCATAGGAAGCACTTATAGCTCACCCACTTTAAAGTTATTTTCACCAATATAAGATGTAAAAAATACACTGAGTGGCAGGACACTATAGTGGAGGCTATGTTCCATTACTCATAGAGATGCATAGAAAATTTATCAGGAACCCTGCTTGAGTATATTCATGCCAAAAGAGGGTTAAACCAGTGATTTACCCCAAAGGTTCATATATTTTTGCACACAGCGTTTTGGATGTCTGATGGAGACATTATAAATTCTTTAATGCTGTTAGCTTCAGCACATTGTGTTTGTCTACAGTCAAGGCAAAGATGTAGATCAAATCACATTTAATCATCGAAAATGCAGGAAACTAGTAATTTCAAAGGGTTTACATATGTTCTAGCAGTACTTGAAGTCCAATCTAAGTTCAACTTCAGGTGTAAAAATGGTCTTATACTGTTCTTTTTCTCTCAACAAGATCTGTTCTTTCAGAGCATCACAGACAAGACCCTCTAAGAAGTAATAGATTCTTCTGGAAGTAGTTTCCTCTGCTGGCTATCTACTATAACAGACATTTGCTCACCATACTTTAAATCAAAGTAAAGCTATTTTTGTAAAAAAGTAGTCCATTAAATGTGACAGATCTTTGTGTTAATGCTATGGTATGACTTACTTTAATAGTTTTCTTCATTTAGCACATTGAAAGTTATTTGCTATCAGCACATATAACATTTAGAAGTCCTGCAACTTAAATATCCTCATCACAGTCCTGACAGTAATTTAAAATATAAACGTTCAGTGACCATAATAATAGCAACACACTAATAACAATAATAGCAACAGATTTTCATGAACTCTGGGAATGACAGCACTTTCTTTGTATTCTTTTAAGACACTTTCCTCATATGACACACATTAATTCAACTTGGAGACCAGGAAGCATCCCAAAGCTGAAAGTCAGGTCAGGTCAGGTTCAGGTCAGGTTTTGGAACAGAAAGCCCAGAGCATCCCAAATTTGAGGTTTAACAAACTCTTACAGCAGTTCCAGCAAAAGCCATTTTCACCCTATTGTACATTGAGTGCTGGTGACAGGAGTCCGTATGTCAACAGCGGAAACATTGTACAATGCCCAATACAATTCTGACAAGATTGTCTTTTTGTTGTGGTGCCACAGACAATTTAGTGCAGGTTGTTAACCATGTCACATTATCAGGCTCATTCCTCTTTCCATGTTGTGCCCAACCTTTGAAGTTCGGGTACGCTGATAGAAATGTGTTGGTCACAACAAATATGTGGCAAAATTAAGCTTATATTGTGTAGTCTGACCAGGCCAAATCAGAGTGTTCCTCATCTAGCCACTGCTGTTAGTCCTTTTGTTACAGTTGTGGTTCAATAGGCCATTTGGACTGATTGAGTGTCCATATTATTTTTAAATATTTTATAATTTATGACAACAATTGACCTATCACTGAATGACACTTTTAATGACCAGTCTTCAGAGAGAGCCAACCATCTAATTACAGTGGTGAAAAAAAGGAATGAAATGTTACACCACCCAAAATGTTTTATACCAACGGACATGTGAAATGAATATTAACTAGAGAGCACCTGTATGGATTTTCTAACATCAAAACAAGTTTTCAAACAATCAGCGCATCCAGAAAGGAATAATGGAATAAGTAGCCTACAGGCATGATGTACGTTTATAATCCTGCATTCTATGAAAAGATTAAGCAGCGAGTTTGTGAGGTCTGAAAATATAGCCTGTACAGCAACCTAACATCCCTCTTTCCCTTTCCCTAATCCCTCACCCTATCCACGGTATGAGCATCCCAACACCACCACCCGTCTACTGATTGAGAAACAGCAACAGACTGAAGAACATATCAGAGTGGGTTGTTCTTCTGTTTGAGGCACCTGCCACAAACTTTGCCAGTATAAATAAAACATTGTATGACATTAGTAAATCTAACTTTAATATGAAAGAACTTACTGGGATCTGACAGGATTGAGTCTGTTTTGGGGAGAAACTGGTCACAGCGTATACCCTGGAATCCTTCTTTACATCTAAAAAAAAAGACAAAATATGAATTTGGCAAATATAATAGCTCCAGGGGGCAAGAGCTTCTGATGGAATGGATACCAGGAAAATAATATTCAACAAGCAAGGAACTTGCCATTGTGTGAGACGTCAAATAACAATAGTCACAACCTTCTGTGCAGGAAGCTGTTGCAGAAATCTTTAATGGCTCCTGTGAATTACCTGCAGTGTTTGTGTGATCCGCTCAGAGTCTCAATGACGAAACACTCCCCATCATTTAGGCAGTACGTCAGGTCTTTCTCATGGCATTGCTTGAAGTGCTCAGAGCGCAGAGGTGGCAGAGTGGGTGATGCTGTTGGGTAGAGGACAAAAAGGAGAAATAATGTGTCATAAGAATTAATTTTTAGAAAACATGTAACATGAAAACGTTAATCACTGTACAACACTGTAAGAATGTATACAGCATACTGTGTCTGTGAATAAATAATCAAAGCATAACAACCATATAAACACTGCCCTAAATGTTTAATTGTGTGATACATTACTTACACCACAGGCATGCAATCAAGTTTTTACAACTTTAGACAAGCAGCCACAATTATTGTGTGCACTGAAGAAGAACATCCCAAATTAGTTATGGGCAAATATAAACAAAGTATATATAAGTTATAAATGTATATGTTATTAGGGATTTGGTTGTCAAATGACCATAAGCACCTTCCTGGGATTTGCATACATAATAGAAGTTTATGGGATAGCAGAATTCTTTGGAATGGTTAATATTGTAACATTTTATTGAGGAATATGGTGGACATCTGACTCCTTTAGAACTTACAGGAAATATGGAAAAGAAATTCATCAATACAAGCTATATAACAACAATAGAATACAGACACTGGATCGATAAGAGCTAAAACAGTGACTAGCCTACAGGTTTGGAATTGAATTGCTTTTCAAAAAGCTTAAACAGAGTATCACTGCCATTGAAACATTTGCATTTAAGTTATCTCTAGGTACTGAAGAGAGTTTTTATAGTTTTTGTGTGTGTGTTTATTCTGGTGTTTTATATGGCTGTCTTTTGTTTATTTCTTCATGTCAGCCTCTTTAAATGTTTTTTTTTGTGTGTGTGTGTGTGTGTGTTGTCTGTGTGTCTTTTCTGACTTACACATCTAGTTTTACACCAATGTAGTAGTCATTTTCCTATTCAGTTCCCTTGTTGTTGGCCACATGCACTTGCCATAATCTATGCTTTCATGGCCAGGTCAGTTGAAGAGCCCTATGCCACACTCTAGCCGCAGGAAGCCGATCTAGCCGTAGCAAGCACACTGCAACAGTATTAGACCGCTGCAGTTCTCATTTCCCCATACAGTGCCCACACTGTGTACTCATTTGTGTGTCATTAGGATGCATTATCAAGATTGCAATGCACAAAGGCGAGCTTTTGAGTGCACAGTCTGGGACATTTTTAAGGTGCCCGCCTACCACCATCAACACAGAGAAATGCACACAGAGGTGAGCGAACTAGCCAGGGACATTGCGTACTGGAGGAATATGCATGGGCCATTGAAACAGCATAGCGCAGTCACTGTCAGGAAATGCTCAACCACTTCACATACACCAAGGACAAACAACACTTATGGCAGGCTCTACTAGCCTTCACCAACAACATGCCTGCCACACTCTCCTGTGATGGGGATATCTCACTTTTTGAAGCACTACACCAGTTCTAATCTAGGTTTAAGAAACTGAATGACACAGTGACAAGAAAAGACAGGAGGTGGTAACTGGTACACCCCAAAAAACCCTTTCCTTAACATGGACAACACATGGACAACTAACAACAAGTTAGTTGTTAATTAGGAGGTTAGGAGTTAATTATTGATTCCAGACTGGTTCAGCATACACACTCCACTGCACGTCAGTTTTATCACAAAGAAAGCGCAACAGCATTTGCACTTTCTGCGGAAAGCCCACCTTCCGTCCCAGAAATTCTATAGAGGGACTATTAAGTATATCCCCAGCAGTATCATCGCTGTGTGGTTCAGGTATTGCGGTATCGGAAGGTCTTACACCACACTGTGAGAATGGATGTATCAATGAAAAGATCACTTGGCCTCTCCTCCCTCTATCTCAGACATTTACAACAATGGCTGCTTGGACTTAATTTTAAGTAAGCAAGTACATTTTATTTATAAAGCATACTTAAATACATTATAAACCACCCACAGTGTGGTAAAATAAGTATTTTTACTCTGGGTAGGTAAGTAAAAAACATCCGCTGGCAAAAGAATGCATATGAACAACAAATAGAACAGCTGAAAGTCAGCAGCAGGCACAGGGAATTGCATTTGGAATGTCAGGGGGACATAGTGAGAAGGTGGGTTTTGAGCCTGGAATTAAAAACAGAGTAGTAAAGAGAACACTTGATACCAAAAGGCATCTTGTTCCACAGCCATGGAGCCACAACTGCAGGTGCTCTGTCTGCTTTTGGTTTGGGACATGAGCTAGGGACATATAAGAAGGATTTGTCTGAAGATCTGAGAAGGCTGTTGGTTAAATGCAGTTGAAAAAGATCTGTAATGTAAGGTGGGGCCTGCCCATTTAGAGCCTTAAAAACAATCAATAAGCTTTAAAAAAACAATCAATAGGCATCGTGAAAGACACAACACATCCCTTTTTCACTCGTCTGCCTACTGCCACCAGGAGCAAGTAAACAACCCCACACCTCCAGAAAAATGGCGAAAAAAGCTTCCTACATGCAATTGGACTGTTAGACAGCAAGACAAAATGCATCCTTGCATATTGCACATATACCACACTCTGCATTTTTTTAGTTCTGTGCTGCCACATTTCTATCTACCTCACCATTATATTTTTCTAGCTCACTGCATACTGTAAACGTAGTGCACCATGACAGGTCTGTTATTGCTTTTGCCCCATCTATGTTTGTCTGGTGTCTGTTGTTCTGGGCACAGTCTCTGTCTCAAACATAGTGCTTTATGCAGTAACTGCACTATGTATGACCTTATGTGTGTGTGCAAGGAATGTGACCGTTCCATGCTGTTTTAAATATGGCACCAATTTAGCCTGCTGACCAATGTTTTGTTTCACTACACTGTATATGGCTGAATGACAAAAGCCTATTTGACCTCAGTGCACAATGTGTGTACACTCTGCTGGTAACACACATGCACTGCAGTGCACAAACAAAAAGATTGGAAAAGATTATAATCCAAAAGTTTATACTCTGTTGTTACACTGCCACAAGAGGCTTACTGATAATGCAGTGATGTTGGTAAATGATCTGTGTGGCATCAGTAAGGAATTACCAGTGCATGCAAAGCAAAAGTTTAGCGCACATACAAAATGACTGACAGTAGGAAAAAGACATAGAGAAGAAAGTGTTGAGTTGTTTAAAGCCATTTTGGAAGGCAGTCAGTCAGTCAATCAGTTCCGCCTTTAATCTATTACGAGTAGCTATGCACATATTCAAAGTACTTCAATTTCCATTATTTGGATAAGAATTCAGAAAGTGGAGAGTTTTTAAAAGGTGTGCAGCTGTGCAGTACTACAGCGTTCCTTTAAAATATTTGTCATTAACATTTACATTCCAAAAAGGCAGAAAAAACAACACCAAAAAAGATCATTTGGAAAAGACTTTCAAGATGGATAAATTTAAGCAATGCCAAAACAAAAATATAATAATTCTATATTAGTCAAAACTAAATGAGAAATGAGAATGAGAAATAAACAATAACAAAATAAACCTCTAAAGGCAGCCTGTAATTTAGTTAATCGGTGAGCTGAGATGGAGCTAGGCCTAAAAAAGAATGTCATCTGACTTTATAGGTATAGCTATTGGAAACGTGAAGACGGATACATTTCAAAAGACAAGGACTAACAGACTTAAGAACAGATTTTTTTCCAAAAGCCATAACCACTCGGAACTCACGCATGCACTGACTCCACAGTGTAAGCCCTCAATTTCATGGACTTCCATCCATCCACCAACTTGCAATATTTAAGTTAATGGTATTGGAATACTGTGAAATACCTAAATACTGTGAAATAGCATTACAATATATTGTCCAGTATCCACTACACATAGCATAGGATTATTAATATGCAGTATTAATTCATGTGCAATAATGTATAATTAATGTGTAATATTACAGTATATAAAACCTCATCTGTTACTTTTGCCTCAGAACTGTGCATCCTACCCCCCTTTCTTTTTTTACTCTTTATCTTGTTTTGCACTACTGTTTATTTATTCTATATTGTAAATATTCATCATACACGTCTGCACTAAAGAAGGAGTTGCTTTTCAATCTCAATAAAAGGCTTTCTATTCTATTCTATTCTATTCAAAACACTAACAGTTTGAAGAGGAAGACAATTTAGCAACTTGTTTTATGGTGAATAGAGACTACTGAAAGAGAAAAAAGTCACTTTGTGTGCAGCCATGTTAAAAAAAACTTTACCTGACATTTTGGTATAAAGATTTGCCTAATCATATTTTAAGTAAATACAAACATATTAGCGTGGGAACCGGACCCCCATCTAGGAGGATGTAGTGTCTGGTGATGAGTAATATACTTTTTCCTTCAGCAACCACACCACACAACATTCAGTGTGTTATTCTTATTCTTATTCAAGTGAAATAAGAGACATAGTTTAGTTAGATAAAAGATAATAAGCTTTGCTTTAACTTTTACTTAAGCTTTACTTTAAAATGGATTTAATACTTTGATCAATATAGGATACAGAAATTTTAGTTTATTAAGCAGCAAGCTACTGGTAGACAGTAGTGTACTGTGATTATGAAACAGCTAGGAGTCGTTGTTAAGCGCACCATACAATTAAAAGAAAACATAATATGTGGTAGCCCCACCCACTGCATTAGGACAGACAGCAAAACAAAAAGGCATGGCGGAAATAGCATTTACTAACAGTGATGATTTGGCCTGGCCAGTCACCATATCACATCCTGTAGAAAATATAGACACATATAAAGGCCACATTTGTTGGCAAAGAATTTAGGAGCACTGACTAGCTGTGGGCAGCAGAGAAAATGTTATGAAGCACACTGTTAAAAGCTGTCAGGTGGCTTTGCCAAAACCCTAACTTAAAAAAAGGTAAAGATTTCAGACTAAAATGTACATTAGATTGGAGCAATGCAATGATTGGAGTATTGTGTCACACGTTGCTTCCTTCACTTATATTATTCAAATAAATGCAATAAACTATATTTATTTTTTCACAGGTGTGTACTTCTTACAGATCTTGAGTCATTAAGCTGTCCTGCGAGTCAGAACAAAAAATGATGAAGCATTCTCTGTTTTTATATATTGAGCACATTCACTTGTTTAGAAACTCAGATCAGCTGTTCCTCTGGCACTAATGGCTTGGTGGCCCTTGTCTAAACAGTGACTGGCTTCCTGGCTCATAGACACTATTCCGTAACTCATGAAGCAGCAGATACAGCAGCTACTCTGGCACCATGCCTTTTGGTATACCAGCTTCTGCCAGTGCGGCATGGTATGAGTCTCTTTCCTATGTCTTCTTAGAATGCCTTTACAGCCTCCTCCACTGGAACTAGTTAATGGACAGCATTGTGATGCTGCATTCCCTCATATTCCAGTGTCTGCAGCCTAGCTTGAGTTTACTTCCCTTCATGGGCTGCTTGTGTTCATATTTCCTTTTGAAAGGGGTTGCTCCTATGGTGCTGATTGGCTGCAGCTGTACCTGGCAGTGTTTAAGCCTTCCTTTGTTAACGCACTGGTGGTGCTGAATGTGCATAGTGTGGCACGTGGGCGGGCAAAAGCCATTTGATAACTCAGTCTGGCAACTATACCACTAGCTTAGTTTAGCTGCTGGAATCCAGAGTATCCACATACCATGTCAATTGCAAAAGTGATTTAAAAAAAATCCCAAATTATTAATTATTATACTGGATTCATCTTGCCTGTCCATTCATAGACAAAAATGTATCCGAGCCGTCACTTCCTTAATATTGGATGCGATTCTTTTATATTTGGTATGCTAATAGTACATAGGGAAAAGGTGTATCACGTAAAATATTCACAACCACTCATTATTATTAGGTGAGGAACTCTTGCCATCGTGTACATATAATCTATGGAGGTCTCTTGGATTCTTGATAGTTTACAATCTTGCAATAATAATAATAACAATAATAATAATAATAATAATAATGACAATAATGACAATAATAACAATAATAATAAGAAATAATAATCATATTTAAAGACAACAACACCAATATGTAAATATGTTGTTCATGGGCTTCACATGTAACTTATTATTTTTTGTGAATAAATGTTGTAATCGACTTGTACCTTAGTCAAAAGGTCAAGGTCATAGCAGTCAGGACTACTCACTCAGGGTACCAGGGATATCATCGGAATGCGGGCGTTTCACATCCAACTTTCTGTTTCTTTTGGGATGGTGTCAAATGACAAGGTTACAGGAGTCAGGACTACCCGCTCAGGGTAGCCGGGGGTATCATAGAAGCATGGACATTTCAGATCTATCTAGTCATTTCTTGTGACCTGTGTATTCACAATGACTACAAATTGCAATACAATTTTTCCCCTCCCCATCTCAAAATGGTATGTTCTTTGCAGACAAGCTCAAGTTTGACAGGCAACCATACACTGTGTAAAACATTTGTCTGTAGTATGTGCATGTGTGCAGTTCAATCTCTTTCTCCACCAGTATTCCCAGTCTAGGTCACCTGCATGTGCTTATGTTCATGGAAGTTCTTAAGTAAAGTTCTTTATGAGGAATCCCAAAGCCATTGTTTTGCTCATTCTTCAACATGGGGTCAGAACTAGGGGTTGGTCATGAATAAATGGTAAGGTCAACTTTTCTTAGTGCCTTAAAGACATGGCAAGACATCTAACTGGCACTGAACAGCCATCGTAGCAAAGGCGAGAGGATTTAACAACCATGGCAAAAATATTCTGTACACTAAAATCACTGACATTTGACAGAGCCATCGCTCAAAAAATGGTGTGCATTCGAGCATGCTTTTGTGTATCCACCCACTGTTTATGTGGGGGAGGGAGTAAACAGATGATTGGTGAGAGCTAGAGAAGATCTTGAGTGCCTTAAACAAAAAATCCACCAACTGTGTAACCCTCAAACATACATAACAATGGAAAGGCATAAATCTAATTCCAGAAACCAGCGTCCAGATGAAACGATAGAAGTGTATATGAGTGATCTGAAAAATAAAGAAAACTCCTACGCGACAATGAATTAACATTAACTGAAGCTGAATGTGCCAAATTTATGATCGACTGAGCAGCATACCAAAGCCCTAGCAGTCTCAAAGCAACCATCTACAAAAGTGGTCAGTTTACAACCTAAAGCAAGGAAAAGACAGCCACAGAAACCAAATTCTAAGACAGGCACAGAGCAGCGTGCAACATACCAATGTCCAATGTCCATGATATATTCTCTACCATGTACATTAATGGAAAACCAGTAGAACTGAATGTGGACAGGCGCTAAGTGTAATGTCATGTCAGCAGGCCTTTTGCACAAATAAAACAAAAAAGAAACTCCACTCATCACAGGGAATGAAGTTGGTAGCTTATGCAGGAGAGGAAATCCACACAGCCGGTAGAGCCATACTTTCGTGCCACTTGGCAAGCAGAACATACACCCTGCAGTTCTTCATAGTAAAACAAAATGTACAGGCGCTGTTTTCCCTACCAGTCTTCACTTGGGCTTAGTCACTTTGAACAAAGAAGTCCATTACATAGCCATGAATCAGAGAATGAATTTCTCACAACAAATCTTCCCAGAATATGCAAACTTCTTCAAAGATGAGGTTGGCAAGCTTCCTGTTACCTATTCCATGAAGCTGCACCCTGATGTTGCACCCGTTGTAAAGCCTGCATGCAAAATACCAGTGCCAATGCAAAATAAGATTGAGGCTAAACTAACCCGAATGGTCAACTGTGATTACTCCTGTCACAGACCCCACCGAGAGGGTATCATCCATGGTTGCTCATAAGAAAAACTCTGACGACATCAGACTGTGCATTGACCCAAGAGATCTGAATAAAGCTCATAAACGTCCCTATCATCTCATACATACCGTAGAAGAGGTGGCTGTCAAAATGCCCAACTCCACAGTTTTCTTTGTCCTTGATGAGTTTGTTTTGGCAAATATTACTCAGTCACGACTCATCCATGTGAATGTCTTTCTTAGAATGCGGTATGGAATCAACTCATCCAGTGAGGTGTTCCAGCGCTATGGAGCAGATCTTCACCACTTAAGTTCTGGTTTTGCAAAGACAAGAGCAATCAGTGAGATGCCCATTCCTGAAAATGTCCCCCAACCCCTTCATTGTAAGGGATGATTAACTATCTAGGAAAGTTTATTCCCAATTTCAGTAAAATATCAGCAGTCCTGCGTGAGCTGACATGCGAAGACCAAACACCACCAGGAGGCATTTGATGCTTTGAAACAAAGCCTGCCCACCCACTCTACAATACTATGATGTCCAAAAGCCTTTCACACTGACCTTAAATGCCTCACAGTATGGACTTGGGGCAGCATGTCTTCAGGATGGTGCTCCAGCTGCCTACTTGTCCCGAACACTGACGCAGACCGAAATGCTTTATGTGCAAATTGAAAAGGAGCTGTTGGCAGTCATCTTTGCATGCTCAAAATCTAATGACTACATCTACAATAAAGATGCAGATTGAGACTGATCATCAGCCATTAGTCACAAAACTTAACAAGCTTATGCACTCAGCTCCAGCCAGACTGCAATGTATGATGCTGAGACAGCAAAAGTACAACTGCAACATCTTGCACAAAAAATGGCTCATAGATGTACATTGCTGACACTCAACAACAACAGAGCAGCACATTGCTGAAGCAAGTGACTATAAGATTATGCTAATTCAACACATCTATTGCTCCAGACTGACTGAACTGAAGGAACATACTGCTTCAGACCCAATCCAACAAAATCAGTACCGTCATGTCAAATGGCTGGCCTCTCAAACAAACTTAGAGATTCTTCAGTATTTTCCATACAGAGATGAACTGGTAATCGATGATTATCATAAAGGGCCCAAAAACAGTCATTCACCATTCTCCACAGAGGACACCGAGGTACAGAATCCACTAAACACAGACTGCGTAGCATCTTATTGTGGCCCAGCATCATGACATTGAGAAAGAAACAGCTGTGTGTCCCATGTGTAACAGTACAAAACCTCACCAACAGAAAGAGTCACTCAAGCCACATGCAGTGCCTCACCTACCCTGGTCAACTGCGGCAGCTGACATCTTTAAGTGGAACAGCCAAAACTATCCAATCATAGTTGATTTTGTTCGGGATTGATATGCTTCATGGTTTAACTGCTGACAGGAAACTGAAAAGACACTTCCTTGTTCATGGCAGCCCACATAACGTAATCTCAGACAACGGTACCCAGGTTACCAGCCAGCGCTTCACAGACTTTGCTCCTGTTCATGTAACAAGCAGCCCAGAATACCCACAAGCCAATGGGCTAGCTAAATATGCTGTTTGTGGTGCTAAGCAGGATGGAAAAGTCAAAGAGAGATGGAACAGATGTCTTTCTCAACCTGCTCAACCTACACAATGTACCACATGACCACACACTCGGCTGCCGAGCTGAAAGACAAGGCAAACACAAACCACCCTACCTGTAAGCAAAAAACTGCTGGTCCCAAAATCCCAAAACAACTTACTGGTCAAAGCAGGAACTGTCCATAAACACCAGTCACAAAAGCAATTCTATGACATGTCAAGTAGACCGCTTCGTGCACCAAGGTGAGGTAGTCAGTATGCAAACCCCTCATGGGCATGACCACCAAGGAACCATCAAAGAATTCTTCAAGGAACCCAGATCATACATCATCCAGTCAGATGGAGAGCACAGGTGGAACTGCAGGCACATTCTCCTGGTCTTTGAACCACCACTGCAACAAAGAGATCTTCATGACTGCTTCACTCCTGCAGTCCAGTCATCAACATCCTATTCTGAACAAAAGACCATCCAAAAACAATCTGTACACACTAAAAAAACAGCCATTTAGCCAAGCACACAACATGAGCCAGGACTGTATTCATCCCCCCACAGCCCAGCACATAATACCTATATAACATGCTTAGGAATGGTTTTCAGGCCCTTACAGGCCCAAACCCTAAGTATAGTTAATAAGCACTATACTTAAGGGACAGAATTTTAAAGTGACAGGCCTACAGTATTTATCCTATCTGTAACTCAGTTTAGATTTTGAATTTAAAATTCTAAATTCCATTAAAAATTCATCATTGCTCTCCTTCAGTTAAGTTCTGGTTTTGTGGATACCTTTTGACTGAGATTTCTGTTTCCTGGTCCTGGACTCTGATTTGGTTTCTTGAAAATGGTTCTTCTGTGTGTTTGTGCATTTATTCCTGCTTGACCTCTAACTGCTTTTTCTGTTGACTGTATAATAAACTACCCTGCAAGCTACATCTCCTTGTCCTGCATCTGTGTGCCGTGACAGTTCACTTCTATTCAAGATTTAATTCTGAACATTTTCAGAAATTCTTAGAACAGTGGTTCTCAAACTTTTAACTTCTTTGTACCTGAGAAACGCTGGTACCAGGTATCCCCAGCTTGCTATGAATATTTTCGCATAATAATTTGTACACCTTGAAGTGCATCAACTTTTTGATATATGAACACCGTGAAGTCCATTATACCACGGTTACCACACATGCCCCATGTTTGATGTTAGAATTTCCACGTTTTAATGCTAATGAATTGTAGGTAGAACTACTTTACCCCCACCACAAGATGTGTCTTTTTTCATAAGTTACTGGACAAACTGCAAATACTAATTCCAAACTGGAGGTTGCTATGGCCAAGACCCAATCGTTAGTTTCATGCCTTTGGTTGTCAAACTAGCCATTCCAAAGTTCTGTTAAGCCTAGCTTAGCAAAATCACGTTGGTTGGGAGTCCAAATGTGTCATGACTGCGCTAAAATTGATCTCAGAGGCATTTATGTTGATACTTTGTGTAATCATGTCTGCTTGACATTGGCTAAAGCTGTGACATTAGCGTTTATTTACAGTTCATCACAAACTTGGCACATTGATACACAAACGTTATACGGTCGGAAAACAGGGACTACTTCATAGGTGTGCACATACAGAAAGTTGTCATTCTAAAGAACACATCACCATGGGAAATTGAACCAAGCCATGGTATAAGGTACATAATAATGTAGTGCTAATTGGGCTGTGTATGGGATAGCTTAAATGTAAGATCTTTTTCCACATATGTATACTTAATCTTTATGCTAGTAGAAGCTGAGAACTCATTCACAAATTTATTTTGTGTACACCCTACAGTTGATCCAGGTACCTCTAGGGGTACTGGCACGGCAGTTTGACAATCACTGTCAAGTACAAAGTCATTATCACATAAGATCACTACTCCAACACCTTTTTTTTTGGTAAAATTTGTTCCATTGGGGGCGCTATAATTCCCTTTGTGCTGAACTTCACAACACACTGTGGCGGTCATACCATGTACCGTACTTATGCTATGCGGTGCACCTAGTTTCCACAGCAGTACACTAAAAAAGGAGGACTTTGTCTGTAGTATGCACATGCAAGCAGTTCAATTTCTCTCTCTACCAATATGCCCAGTCCAATTGCCTTTAAAATGTCAATGCTTCTCCATGACAGTCATTTTCGAAAGGTGTCATAAAATCTATGTATTACTCCTACAATTTTATAGAGTTGCTTCTGTTGGGAGGAATTTGTCATTGTTTTGCATTCATTAATGGGGCATGGATGTTTAAGTGGTCTGGCTGTCATTAGCATCAACTGTGATATGGCTCAAAAAGTGTCCAATGATAATTTTACAGATAGGAAATGCAGACATGCACCCCTTTAGAGCCTATAACCTAGGACCTCTAACAAGCAGTGCTTGTTGAATATCTGTCACATAGGCTACATAAGTATCATGCTCTCTTCGCAGAGTGTGTAAAGTTTCCTCTATTGGGTAAATTGTACTGTACTGTTTTTGCATACACAAATTGAGTTAGAAAATGATTACAGTTAAATAAAGGTGGCCAAGTTATGATAATGCCATTTACTTCATGTCTAAGAATTGGGGGAATTGGGAATTGGTTTTGAAAGTAAACACAATTGCACTGGCAAAAGTTGGCAAACAAAGCTGTTGTGCAAAAATGGCTAGCAAGGTGTGCAGGGACAGATCTGAGAAGTTGCACTCACTAATCGGTGGTTGTGTCTCTCATTATGGATGTACATACAGTACTCTCACATTCTATTCCACAAGCTCTCACCCCAAGTGCACAAGCTCCTGCATTTTACCCTCATACACATCACCTCCCTTTACCTACTCTCGCAGTCTTTATCGCCTTGAACTGGTTGTGGTTCAGAATGAGCAACTAAGTTGGATTTCCTTTATTCCCCCTTTAATCAATGTTTTTTTTTTTTGATAAAAGTAATGCTTAACAGAAAAGACCACATTTAACTTAGCATACATATTCATTTGAGACTCAAGCCATTAATGTGTTCGGTGCATACAAAGTTTCCCTTTAAACCCCATCTAACTTATCTGACCTTATACTCATGTACAAACTGGATGAATAACCCAGGAGAGTAGATTGAGAGAAATGACGGTGTATGTTAAAACATGTAAAAAGCAACCCGAACACTGGAATATAAAGAAAGTAGACAGGTACAGAAACTGGGAGTGTGGAGAAAGCATCCATTTAAACAACAGAAGACTATGGTTTGGACTTAATTCAATGTTTGATTTTTTTGTCACATGCTTGAATATAAGTGAATCAATAAATAACTTCAAATAACTTTTCCACGCCTAAAAATGCTGTTTATTTCGAAAAGGATTCATTTCCAAGTCATTGCCAAGGTGAAGATAATTGAAATGGTGATTCATTAAATCTCGTTTTATTCTGTAGGCCTTCTCATAGACTAAAGTGTTGCCAAGTGCTGAATACGATGAATGTAGTGCATCAGGCTACAATTTCTCATTTTACATTTTATCTTGGCTTTACAGAACATGAGTTGACAACCATTAACATTTATCAAGGCATGAATAATTTGCCATCATTATACATAAACATAAACTAATTGGCTATTTTGATGGAATACCCCCTTGGACAGTGGACAGGACAGTTTCTTTGTTGTGTTCAGAGACACAAAATGATATTAAAATTCAGATCATCTATGCAACTGATTAATCAATGTTGTCAACATGTAAATATTACTAATGTTGGATCAGACTCTCATTCATGCATATATTTCCACTTTAAACGGTTTAAGTGCTGAAGCTGAAATACTGCTTCTTTTCACGTCAGCCTGTAGGCTTCATGGTAAGATAATAACACATCAGGTAGAGTAAGCATGAAGTTCATTTACAACCTACCCTACATTTTTCTGTGCAAAGCGTTAAGCTCTTCACTTGCACCAGACGTGCGTGTCTACGTTTTTACAATGGTTGGTGTACTGCTTTTCTGTTTATCTACCAGTGAGACTCTCCATCTCCTGATTAAAACCTATTGAGACTATTATAGTTATCACAGCTGTGAGTGATATGAGGGCTAGAGGCTGCTCTTTCTCTGAGACAGCTCTAATTTTAGCTCTGCTGCAATGCAGGTAACACCACAGCAAGACTGCCAGAACAAAGCATAAAGATGCATATTTTGGATTTAGTGTGTTTAATGGATTTTTTTTTAATCAAAATCCAGGTAGCAGTTTTTTTTTATTCATTTGATACTATCAACACTAACACATATGAACAGACAACAGTAAATAATTATTCTTGAACATGTACATTTCGTGTTGTGTTAGCCATTTTCTACATTAGAAAATGTAGAACAGTGTAATTTTCCCCCATCTCTCTCCCTCTCTGTCTGTCTGTCTGTCTGTCCATCTGTCTGTAACTTGAAGATTTGTACACTTGCCTTGTAATTTGGCTCCCCTTTAAATGTCTGCTCTTGACTAAATAAACTGATTTCTGACCATTTGACTGAGCTAGTAGATTACATGCTCTCGAAGAAATCTTGAAAATATGTTTATTGTCTACATTAAGACCCTGGCTCTCTAAAAATACAATTTGTTGTTTGGTTTGTCCAATATGCACACTTCTAAACAGCTTAGTAGAGTCAAAAAACCCTATTGTCTCACCCTTTCTCATTGAGAACAGCAGTAGCACAGGTCAAGAGTAAAACTGTAAACAGGTCACCAGGGATCAGTTCTGAGTTAAGGCTACATGCTATGAGTTGAGGTGCTAAAACTACAGGAAGCAGTACCTAGCAGTAACTCTGTGTCTAAAAGTTTATCACAGCTAAAGCTTTCACTATGAACTCAGAGGCAGAGACTCATGCAGGCAACATGAAAAACAACAACTGCCTGTCCCACAGGCAGGAGGTGGACAATGCTTAAGACAACATTAAACCCTTTTACTGTCGTTTCCATGTTTAATGCATCTGTTTGTGCTACAGTCATAACAGAGTGAGGACATCAGTTATGTCTAAAGAAATAACACAAAATAATTTACCTAATGGAAAGCAAACTAACTTAGCAGTATAATAACAATCTAAATTGTTTCTTTAATCTTTTTTATCTTAACAATCATAACAGAGTGGCCAAGCTGAGGTTGACAACAGAACTGCCTCATGTTTCTGATCATCAAAACATGTGTGTGTGTGTGTGTGCGTGCGTGCGTGCGTATGTATGTTCACGCGTTCCCCTGTGTCTCCATCCCCCTCCTGTGTTATTGCATGTGTCATCAGTTATCATGCGTACATTGGGGGAGGTGTCCGTGTAGATATAATAAGGGTATTAGACAAGTCAGGGACTGATAAGGGGTGAGATATCTAAGCATTTTTACAAGCACAGTATTTGTTAAGAGTGAGTGATTCTGTGAACAAATTAAGCAGTTATTGTTGTGTTTAGAAGTAGGGGGTTTGTTGGTTTCATTAAGTAACACCCCCTACTGTCCATTGCCCTCAGACTGTACATCTATAGGCAATAAATCACCTCTGTCTCAATTTCCATTCCTGGGAACAGTTAACAGCACTACAATAGATTAACAAATCTAAATCGGCCATAACCATATCAATTTATGTATATAGTTTAATTTATTTATATAGTTATACACTGATCCATCCAAACACATTCATAAAATCATGTGGCAGTGGGCACATTATGAGACTTGTTGCAACTGACTCTTCTATGGCTCCCTAATATCTTAGTTTGTGCTGTTGGTCTAATCAAAAAGCTATGGAGGCTTGGGCACTACAATAACCACACATAGGATTTGAGTCATATCTCAGGCTCTGCATGGAGTGTTTTTTTCTTTCTGACTTCTTGGAAGCTTCTGCATCAGGTGCCACACCAATTTTTGTCAACCTAATTCCCATGCCATATTTAAAGGCTTCAACATGACCTATCTCCTCCAAGGTCTTTTATTTGATTCTCACCAAATTAGGCATACATATTCACCAGACTGCTGGTAATGTAGCTTTTCAGATTTATGATTTTTCAAACCAGATCTTTCTAAATGTGCTCAATACCATCTCATCAAAACAGCCAAACATATGCTATGTTGTATATCATTCCTTGGATGCACACCAAATTCTATCCTTGCAGGCACTCAAAAACTGCTGAAGCTTAACATATGAAATTGAGTAATGGTCAATCAAATCTCAAAAGTCAATATTTGCCAGCTGGAACGGCTGATTATAAAACTCTTATTTATGACAAGTAATTGGATGCATACCAAACCCCCTCTATAGGGGATACTAAAACTGACACATATCCACTTAATATGAAAATGTGAAATTTAGTGTATATATACCATACCTCATTTGATGTCATTTCCTGGTGTATCAATTGGCTCCCTCATCAAAATGACTACTAATAAGCAAACAAGTCAATGATATCAATTTGCTGGGACCTGCTGTTTCCTTTTGGCTCACAAACGCAAATGCTTCAGTTCATCAATTGATCAATAAGAATAGACCAGCGTTTATTTTTATTTCTTCATTGGGGTACAAGCAGCACTAGTTTTGTGATTACCTCACATTTTGTGATTATGATTTTTTTTTTAAATTACACAGCTCTTCCTATTGCCCTTATATCTACATGAGAAATGCTGTGAGTTCGCCTCTTTTGGTAAGACGAACAGGGTGCAGCTGACAACATCGCGAGGGGTGTTAGTGAGCTTATTACACTCACAGCGCTGTCAGCTGCCTCCTGTTGTCTATCCCTTGCATGTAGATACACATACAGACACACAGCAGCTGACAACATTGCTTTGTTTACACTGGTTTTGGTGAGGCCTTTACACACGTGTACACACACACACACACACGTGCAAAGAGCCAACATTGTTTTTACATTGATTCTAGTGACATACTGTTGTGTCTCCCTCAAATGTGCACACATGCACACACATGGTCCACAGATTTGAGATATTTATTACATTCAGTTTTTTTGGTGCTAGTTGGTAGTCACATATTGGTGACTGTTAAACGATTGGTGATTCATATAATGTGTGATTTGGTTTCATAAGCATTTGCTGTGATGTTAAACAATTTTGTTGTATCGAACATTTTTAAAACTTATGGATATCTTGTGAATCTACCATGTTTTTGCTCTGATGGCTTTTTAAATGACTGCAAATAACATGTTATTTAACACAGAATGTCAGGTAATGTTCATTTTAATACTTAATGTAAATATGGTAGTCATGCTTTTTAAATGTAATTGATGGTTCTTAAAAGAGCTGTTTTGAAATCGGTATTCACAAATCAAGTTGCCAGGCAACAGCTCCCTCATTGCAAAAATAGGAAATATATGCCTCCCTGACATCGCAGGCCTCCTGTGTTGGGTTGTCGCTGCCCACTCTTGTGACTGGCTACAGGCCAGCAGCTTTGCTGTCTGCAGATGGTCCTTATCTTGGTCCTGAAGGATGTCTGGTGGTCCTTCCCATAAAGTTATGGAGAACGCAGGTAGCCCCTTACACAGCCATCCACATTTCCAAAGCTCATCCAAATGTCTTTTGTGTACATACACCACTGGGATGTAAGAATACCAAAGGGTATTATCAACAGTCAGCCTTGTATGGGACAACCTGAGTTTGAAAGTGCTGCAGCTGGCATACAGGTCGGTTCCAGGAAAAGGGCAGATGAAGTCACGGCCCAGCAGGAAGACCTCATCTGCAACAAATACAAACAGCTGAAGTCCCAAATGCTCAGCACCCAGAAGCAGTGGCAGGCCAAGGTTCCCATCCCACAGCGCCCGGCCAAAGATGGAATTGGCCAGGACTGGTGCCAGGACATCAGTGACTGTCCCATAGCTGCTGCATGGAACACTTCACCACTCAGAAGCAGCACTGTGAATTCACCACTGTCAGGAGTGGTAAAAGGTTGGTAGCATTGTGATCAGAGGCCCGATCAACAACAGAAAGCTGTGAAATTGCACCCTGTCCAGCCTCCAAGCAAGGGGAGCCTCCCCTCATCTAGCCACAGCTCCTGCCCCAGCTGATAGAATTTGCTGTGCTGATGATGGCCCTGAAGGACATTGTGCACCCGTCCTAAACCTGTATCTACTTATTCTTCGCATGTACAGAACAGCAGCACTAATCATAATGATATCTTGAATTTCCATATTGAGTTTGACACAATATGGAGAAGTAGAAGTATTTATAGAACACATTTTTATTCTACAGTAGCATGCTTGTTTTAAGTAGGAATGCAATTGATTTGCTCTCCATACAAGATCTATGAAGTGCACTTACAGTAAACCGAAGGCAGCTATTGAAATCACAACAAACAAACTAATGTTAAAGCTTAGTAGTATAGACAAGGGATAGTAATGTAATTCTCATAAAATGTCTTTAAAGACAAACCAACCTAACAACCAGTTCATACATCATGAAGGAGGTGTGAAACATCTGCTTCTATTGCCACCTGAATCATGGGCAATCAAGAGGAAGCACAGATCTCATCCTAACGATGAATAATCTGTGAGTCAGAGCAGTAAAAATGTATGTGTATGGAATGCCTATCCGTTTTTTCCCTGCACATGAAGTACAACTCAATCAATCTTTATCTTAAGAAATGTTATTCAAAACTGAAATGAACACAATCATTAATGTCATCTCAGTAACAATTGGACAATACCATCCAATCGGAGAACCTCAGAAAAATTGTGTATTTTCCAAAGGTTCAGTCCCCAGACTGTTATCCATGATGTAGACTCTGCTTCAAAAATCTGAAGCAAAAGGCATTCTCATTCCAGCTCACATGACCACATAATTGCTTAAGTTTGTTTGGTGATTTTTTTTCCCCTCATAGACACACCAGTAAGAGGTTGAATAGAGGTTGAAAGAATGTCCATCCAATGTCCAGTACATGATGCCAAATGCTTTCTTTAGATTCAAATTTTCTCAAACAGTGTAGCAATTTTGGCCATAGGATTTCTAGAACAAATACCCCTGGCACAAATAGCCTTGGGCAAGTAGCTGTATAACATGATAACAAATGTGTTAGCCTAAACACATGCCTCCAAAAAACATGGTGGACATTTGTCTTTCTTTTAAGCGGAAAGTTAACAATTTAGTAAGGTTTAGGCACTAATTTGTTAGTTAACAGCAATCACATAATTATGCCTTTAGATAAAGTAACCTCAATATTGCATAGGGTTCCATATCGGTTCCATAGGTCCATAGACCCACCATAAAAAATATTTTAAAACTACATTATTCTCCCTAATAGTTAGCAAACACAACATTTTCAGCATAAATGTTTAACCAGTCTGACTGATATTATGGTAACCGATGACAACATAACAACATACCTTAACTATCTAGCAACTTAATAATTATACAGCACATCCATCTGTATTACACTAACTATTTTTGGCAGTAAAACAATTTGGTATCTGGGTCAGTAAATACATCTGTTGAAATCAGAGCTATTTTGGACATTACCATCAATGAACATGGTGCCATGAAGCATTGTGCATAAACAGTTATAAAATACCCTATGTTAGAAAATACCCTATGAGAAATCAAAAAGTCTTTTAAGTTTCAAAGCCTCCACAAATTTCCAGCTATTTTAATCAGCTATTATAATGTCTTGTACTCTTTGGAAAGTATAACTTCACAAAATTACATTTTGCCTGATATCTCATCAACACAGCAAAAGTCATTTGTGAAGTGTGTATCGTCAACCCTTTAATACAAGAATTTATGGGAAAACAAACACGACACTCCATTCACGCCAAGTCCAGCAAGTGTTGCCCCTACCAACATGCCAACTGCACTGATGTATTTCAGCAGAACTCGACAGACAATGTGGTATCTAGGTTACTACATACAGTACATATCTATGATTATGACAATGAGATTTATGGTTGCCTAGCAACTGAACCTTAAAGGAAAAAAAAGATCATGAGGATTATGTTGGTTGAAGAGACCATAATGATGAAGGTGGAGCTAATAGCAGTTGTTGTGATGTAGAGCTATGTGTCATCAGCATAGCAATGACCATTATTTCCATGACAGTTGATAACTTGTCCAAGGGGGAGAAGATAAAGGATGAAGAGGACAAGGTCAAGGACTGAGGCCTAGGGAACCAGGTGTGGATTTCATTTGGGGTATCCAAGGGAGATACCCTCTGTTCAATTTGTGAGGTATGACTAGAACCAGCTGAGAGCAGTGTCACTGAGTCAGTCTGATGGTGTGGTGAAGCTGATAAAGGAACATGCTAGGTCAGCTATATGAAATGCAGCAGATAGGTTAGGAAGAATGAGCAGAGAGGGAGAGCCAGCATCAGCTGTCATCAGAATCTCTTTTGTGTTTCTATTTTGTGGTCAGAGCAGAAACCTTTGAGATGGTCCTGAAGGTGGGCAGGCAGCAATGACTTTCTCTAGTGCTCCGGAATAAAATGGGAGATTGGAGATAGTTCTGTAGTTGGATAAAACACCCAGATCAAGTTGTTGGTCGTTTGAACAGTGGTCTGATTATGGCATTTTTAAAGCAGGAGGGAGTAGTTAATATCCATTATAGGGAATTCTCAAGAGAAAGATTTCAGAGTGGAGGCCCAACAATGCAAACAAGCTGAAGGCTGCTATCTAAGCAACCTGGCCTTCCATTCCATCTCAGCAGGGCCACATGCTGATCGCCTCCACGCCACCCCACACTGATACTATGACTCATGCAAAAACAGCACCAACCAATACTGACAGCATATACATGAACATACTTTTCAGAAGACTGACATTTCTGTATTAAAAATCCAAATCCTTCACTGGTAATACTCTAATGTTCTGAGTTTTGTTTTTTTTACTAGGCCTAGCTGTAAGCTGTAATCATCAAAATTAAGTCAAAGGCTTCAAATATTACACTTTGTGTGTAATGAAGCAATATTATTTATGAATTTCCATTTTTAATTGAATTAATGGAATCAATTACCTTTTACACAATACTCAAATGTATTAAGACACTTGTAAGAGGACTGTTTTTCGCCAGAAATGCATTTACATAAAAACACAGGGAACCCTGAAAAAAGTAATAGGACTTCACAAAATACTGGGGAGGAAAAAAATAACATTTGTTCATGTATTTTTCCTTTCCTGCTATAAATAAGACCTCTAAACTGAGCTATATAACAGCTGTGAAGACTCTGCAGTTACCATAGATACCGCCGTAAAGATGATGGAGGTGTGTGAGGTATTACCATGGTGATCGGTGCAGTAGCAGAACTTGGCAATCAGTGCCTCCCTTTGAGGCACCTGTTTTATGTGTGATTTCAAAACCGATATTTATTGATAAAGTATGTTGACAAACAAAGAATTTGTATATGGTGACAGACAGACAGACAGACACACACACACACACACACACACACACACACACACACACACACACACACACACGCACGCACGCACGCATGTAGGTAATATAGATACTATATAAAAAAGCACTCAAGTGCATTGTGGTAGTGTAAACAAAAGTACGTAACACCAGGGGCACAAGAGTAGATTATCTGGTTAGCTGTTTATGAGAGTGGTGGCATGGGAAAAGAAGGTTCTCCCATGTCTCAGTTTTAATATACAGTGTATGGGAGCACCTATAGTACCAGAAGAGTAGGAAAGACTGTATCCAGAGTGTGAAGAAGCCTTATTTTCCCTGTCTATTTCTTGGTGTACAAGTTCAGAATTTTTACCATTGGAGCTAAGATTCTTTCTGCTGACTCACTGTAATTGTACAGCAGTCTACCCATTAGAGAGCATCCTGCTTCAAACTATATGGCTGTTCAGTCCACATTATCATTATGTATTTGTTTATTGAGGACACCATGTAAAACAAAGTGTATTTGTTCTTATCTAAATGCCTTTTTTTTAGGAAACCCACACATTGAAAAGACTACTTACGGTATATGCCATTGTTTTAAAGGTAATAGAATGGCAAGAAAGACCTGTTCTGCGGTTCTTAAATATACAGGGATTGTGTGAAATCACCAGCAACATATTTCCAACTTGGTATACTATACCTTGGTTAGAGTGTTACAATAATTCTCTTATAAATATAAAAGTTGTATAAGAATTACATAATATTGTACTTCTTAGAAATATCAATACCTAGTGTCAGTGTATCAGTCATATAAAAATGTATATATAGCCTTATCGATATATTGTCCTATCCCTACAGAGGAAGTGTGCTCATATTTCAGCCATCTTTGAAATCTTGTCACTTGCTGAGAGTGATTACAGTTGTGACTGGCATGGCTAAATCAGCAGCTGCCTGTCCCCTTCATGGCTGCTTATTTGCAGCTGTATTTACAACATTTAAATTATATAATTTATATTGAAGAATTAAAATGTTTGGATGTAGTTTGTTGGCAATACATCTAATTTCTTTCCAATTTGCAACCAGTACAAATACAACTGTTTTTGTGTCCCAGTAAAAAGAACAGAAACTATATTTTATCAAGCCTCAGAGCAACCAACAAACTGCTACAGTTGTACCACATGCAAATGTTTTGCCACTGCTGGCGTTGACGCCACTACTGATGCAAAAATGTTTTTTCATATGGCACAATGCATGCCCTGACACAATGTTCAGGGGTATTATGCAGATTATGAAGTGGACTTGATCATTAAGCTCACCGGGGTAAAATAGATGTTTTATCTGGACTTAATTTCTTTTCTTAGAAGAATGATCTTAGAAAGACCTTAAAAGAATGTAAATGTAATCACATTAAATGACACAAAATTGAGTTGCACTTGGTGTTCGAGTCCTACAGTTCTTCTGGTGCAGTTGTTCCTAAAAAAACTCTACCTTCTGAGACTATACATTCTGTGCTATTGTCAAGGTCTCTCCAGATTCTGCTATGGAGTCAGTCTGGTCAGTCGCACCCCCCAACTTGTGATGACCAACACTTCCAAGTTGGCCATTTCAACAAAAACACCCTGCCGAGGGGTGGACTACTCCATAACCTACACGGTAGAAATGCCAGCCTGTCCAGGTTTTTAAAAAGAGGGCACAGCTGTGGCCTCAATCTCACCTGCAGAGGCAGTGGATAGATATGCTCCTGCATAACTTGTAAACATCAACCTGTAAATATTACAGGTCATGGATATTGTTGCATCACTAACCAAGAACACTCTAAACTAAACAGAAAAGTACACATATGTGTACTTGATGTCACCGATTGCTTCAAATAATAAAATTCATGGTAAAATATGTTCTCTCTCACCATGACAACCATTCTATATATGTAGTAACAGTGGAGATGGAATGATTTAAGAGGGAACAATAAAGGTGAACAATCAAATTCTGTGACAAAATAGAACCCTAGAATGACATAAACCATATTAAGTCTATCGCCTGCCTCTGCTCTTTATTGACTAAATCAAATTTCATGACTTTTCCAGGCCTGGAAAATGGGCTATAGAGATTCCATGCCTTTTCCAGGTTTTCCATAAATGTGGGACCACGTTTGAATGCAGGTGGTTACAAAAAAACTAAGGCGTAGCTGCATTATTTATTCTTTATTATTTATTCAGGTCTCTCCAAACAATCTCAAAGTAGCTTTAAATCTGAATTATGCAGGACTAGATGGCAACATTTTCTTGGATGGCGATTAAGAAAAACATCAAGAACTCGCTTACCCTGTTCACCATGGTTGACGGGCTAACAAACCTCCCAAATCAGATACCTCCAGACCTTCTTTCTACTGAAAGATGTAATGAATTTTTGTGCTTTTTAAGTCAAAAAAAAAATCAGAGCGGGCAGCATGCCAACACCAATTCAGTCACACACTAAAACAGTGATATCTCTGCTTCACTTAACAGCAGTCAACTAGTGCACAGTTTTACACAGCTGACAAAAATTGTCTGGAGCAAACAGTTTGGTATTTGAAATCCTATTACCTTGATCCACCGCAATGATGAAACCAGGTAATAATACCAAAACTATAATTAACATATAATTATCACATTCTATTGTTGTCCCACATCTTGCTTCATACATCATAGAAGTCGCATAAGCTTTCATTCAGGCCCAATGTACAGCATCCTCCCTTCTGATAATGTGATCATGTCACAGTGTTCCCCAGACATTGAAACTATTAGACCTCCCCCACTTCTACTAAAGCCTCCTTTTGCCAATCCCAGTCTGTGAGCCATAAATGACCAAATTCTTTGAAGGCAACACCAGTATTGCTTGGAAGATGAACAGAAATGTAGGGAGTCATATGGTTTCTACTGATTAGACGTACTGCGACATCTGTCCATTTAAATATGCTTGATTTAACATTATTAACTAGAAAAGAGTAATTATCCTTACAGAGTTTGTTTAATCAACGCTTATTGCCATTCCAATCGTAATACCTTATTCCTGTAAATAAATAAATAAATAAATAAGATGGACAATTATTTTAATTTAGCACATTCTATCAGTAGGTCAAAAAAGAGAAAGGCACAAATACTTCAAAACCATTGTTGTTTTTTGATATATTTTCACAGCACTCTGTGCATTATTCCTTATGAACAGTCTAGCCAGTTGCTAAAAATAATTTGTTCAGTTCTGCTTTTGCTTCTTGGAGATATAAAAACTTTGACTTCTCATCTCCATGCAGAACAAAAAATACCGCTGGATATTTTTGTTGTTGTTGTGATGCTCAAGTTGTACGGCCTCTTCCACAGGAGGCAAAACCGCCATTCTCTTCTTGTTTCCAATGATATGTTAGGAGATAATTTGATACTCGCTCTCCTCCACTGTACCTGCATCATAAGTTTGTCACGGCTTGCTGTGGTGTCAGCCCCTAATGGTGAAGGTATTTCTTACAGGTGATAAAAATGACACTGTTGGTGTTGGTTATGGTGTTCTGTTGATGGTGTGGGCCATGTTGCTGGGCAATACTTCATCACCTCCTCCATTTTCTGCAAAACTTCTGGCAGAAATTTCAATACTACTATTTTCTCTTTGAGAGACTTATTTCCTTTCAAAAGCCTGTGGTATTTCTTTAGTAAATGCTCGCAAGCTGGATGATGGCATTCATTCAGTGATTCATTGGTTAACGTGGGGCACAGTTCAGACTATGGTCCTAGTTTTTAAGATTGAGACATATTTTTTCTTTTCTTTTTTTTCTTATTGCTTTCAGTAGTGGCCTCAGTAAATCGGGTACTGATGTGCTAGGGAAGTGTCTTATTGCTTTTGCCAAGGAGGTTATGTTTTTGCCAGCGTTTATCTGTCTGGTTGTTTATTTGTTTGTTAGTAAAATAACTCAAAGTTATGAACATATTGTTCTCAAATGTTGACAGTATATTGTCACTGCCTCAAGGTGATTCTTTTTTGGAGAAAATCAGTTCATTGTTTACCTCACAAAAACATTCAGAAAATGAACATGGGGAAAAAAGGGGGGAGGGGGATTGAACTGCTTAGTGGAGGTCTGCATTCTTTGATTGCTGAGTATTTGGTTAAGTTGAAAAATGCATTGTCCAGCTAAAGAGGGGGTTTGATTTGGCACAAATGCCAACAACATGGACCACCAGAAAAAAAGCAGCAAACCAAGTTACCTGAATGTAAATTAAAATTTGGCGGCATTATTTTGGTGTGAGAAACACTAGCTTTGCTTGAGTGTGTGAGAAAGTGACCATTTGTGTGACTCTCAAACAAACTGCATGAGAGTCAGAAGCCCTGCCCGTGCCGTAGTCTAAAATTGTTGGTCTTCAATGCTTTGCTTTAAGTGGCTTTGGTTCACATGGGCTACTCATGATGCTGATTCAATAGTGATTTAATAGCATAAATGAATAGCCTACCAAAAAAAAAAACTTTACAACTGCTTTTCAGTTTACGTACCCATGGGTAGCCTGCACTCTACAACACACCAAATAAAAATTAAAGTGATTAGATGTATTTACATGGCTTAAAGTGCCGACAAGCCGGAGTCATGTGGTTGTCCAAACAGTGATAAACAAAGGCATGCACACTCATGCCTTTGATTACCCTTTTTTATTTTATTACAATGGGCCTATTAAAACATTGATGTCTGATAGTCTGAATTTCAGAACAGATTACAGTAAAAATAAGACTTTTAAAGACATTTGCAGAAGAAGTTAGGGACATGTAATAAAAACCATAACTGTACAAGACAGTCAGCATGCATTAACTTTTGGTTAAAGGCAAAGAAGGGCGCTAAACTTAGGTAGCCAAGTCCAAAACTGCAATTGATTCAAAAAATGGGATGGGAGCGTGGCTCACTGAAAACGTATTATTTAGCCCAAATGTGTAAGAATACAACACTATAGCAAACTATTTCTTTTGTGGGCAGATTTTTAAATATTTACTTAAATAAAGGAACAAAGGAAGACCCAAGGCCAGGGTTACCCAATATCCCTATATTTTTGTCAGACCAGATTTCCCGAATCTAAAACCGGGACACTTTCTGGTGCACCTACTGCGGATGCACGTCCATACTTTTTACATAAAGCTGCGTTCGCACACACTGCTCACAACATGTAGGGTCAGGGACACCAGCAGGATTCGGCACTAGTAGTGATCCAAATTTGACTTTGAAATCAACTGACACTGTTTGATGAACAGTGTGAAATGTCACAGGCTAGTTTTATAGAATACCATGAGCCAAATCTTGCCTAGCATACAAAACCCAACATTTAGTATGGGACCAGAGTCATGTTCAGATAATTCAGCCTAAACATTTTTTATTATTACAGTATTGCAAAAAAGAAGTTACTGTGTTAGAATATTGCATATAGCCTACTTGCTTTGGCTTACCAACTGATGACCATTACAGTTTACAAACTCTGGGCTCTATTTTCACGATCATACGCGCATTGTCTAAAGTCTGTCGCGCAAGTTGCTTTGGGGGCGTTCCTGACACAATTTGGTATTTTCACGGCGGAAAAAGCAAACATTGCGCCAGGCGCATCGTTCAAAAGGGTTGGGTTAAGTTACTTCATTAGTCATGGGTGTGTTTTGGGCGTAACATACAATTAACCAATGACAATTTATACTCTCATTCCCTTTAAGAGCCAGCGGGCACATTGTCCATAGCCTGTTGCTATTACGATGGCGGATTTACCCGGACGGGAGGGTGCTGAGAGGTGGTCACGCCCGGGGCGTAGAACACTATAGAACCGCCACTGCTTAAACTCAAAGGAAACATCAAAAATAAACGGAAGGTATAGGTCCATCAAACCATTAGTCCACTAGTTTTCTTTTTGATGATTTGTCCATATTATTTCTTACAACTTGCCACGCTGTTTATTTAAAACGACAAAAGAAATCGTAAATAAACTGCAGAACATTGCAATCGCTGTTTATTTAAAACGACAAAAGAAATTGTAAATAAACTGCAGAACATTGCTATAAACTGCACATTGCTATATTCTCATTATTTGTGCCTGTTTGCGTACTAAAACATAAAAATACATGGCTATACAGGCTATACATGTTGCAACTTTTCTGCCAGTTCAGCTCGCCTCTCTGGCGCAGCAGCAGGTACATCGGGGTTTAAAGCGTTGTGCGACTCTAAAATAGCTTTTCAACAATGCGCCAGTGACGAAAAAGGACCTTTTTATTGATCAAAAGCGCAAATGGTTTATCCGTTCTCAAATAGCATCTGGTGCGCTTTGCGCCAGACCACACCTCTTCTTCTTGCTGACCCGCCCGTCACGGCGCAATGTCATCTGCTATCTAGACAATGTGATTTTTTGCCTGAAAAAATGAACGTTGCGCTGGCACAGAATAGCAATGACAGCATGCGCATGTCGCGAATACACAATGCGCCGCGGCAAAATAGGGCCCAATGACTTTCTCTAGCTTCCAGTTGCTGGAGCAATAGTGAGGGTGAGGGTGTGAGGGTGTTGGTAGGGTAACTGAGGTAGTTACAAAGCATTTGTACCAAATCAGACGCACATGCCTTGACACATTCCTGAGATAACACACTCACAAGAAGGTGGCATACATACTTTCACATTCACTTTGACCTTCAACATCAAATCAGCTCATCTTTAAGTCTATGCAAACATGTATGCTTGAAGCATATACCTTGAGGAATTCTTAAGATATAATGCTCACAAGCATGGCTTCATCTTTCACCTCCATTAGCAAATCAGTTCATCTTTGAGGCCACATGCATGCCTAATGTTGGCCTTAAGCCATTCTTGAGATAGCATGGTCAAGGTGTTCACAAGCTCTAGCAGGGGCTTCTACTTTGAAACAGCTCTGTAAGGCTAATTCAGGCCATTTTACAATCCAGTTGATCTACATCTAAAGAATGAAGATGCATTTGCCTTGAAGATATCTCACTCAAGAATGAGACATGTACCTGGTTACACTGACCTTGATCTTTGACCTCTAACATCTACACCAAATCTAAAGCATGTGCCTTGAGACATTTTTGAGATAATAACACACACAAGAATGGGAAAAACATATGTTTGCATTGACCTTGAACTGTCTCCTTTAACCTCTACCGACTGCAGTATCAAGCAAGACTGCTACAGTAACAGAGGTAAAAAGGACTGCATTTATATACTCACAGCGTAGTTGCAGTTTAGATGCTGTGTAAAGGTTCCATTATACTCCTCGTGTTGTGCCGTGCACAAGTGAAGTCACCGATGCGCCCAACCCTTTATACTTGCGCTCAACACTCACCAATCTTCTCCTCATCAAAGGTGTCACATGCCACAGTAGTTAAATAGTTTGGGAAACTTCAGAAACATTACTGAATTGCAGGTTTACATCTTGATTTGGGAATTAAACTGGATAAATCCAAAAAGAGGTACATGACAACCAGACGCACACTCACCAGACGTGTACTAGTGAATTTTGACGCCACTTTCCTGCAAGGAACTAGCTAACGCCTCCGTGGTGACACAGCTTTGCCTTGGTTGGTTAAAAGTTCACTGACGTCTGTCACCACAGAGCCCCTATTTACTGGTAGTATCAACTTAGGACAGGTTATGCCTTATACACATTAAGAGTGATACGACCACTGTGTAAAAGGATAGTTTACATAGACTGAACTAACAAAGAAAAATAGTTTACTAACCTACATTAATAACAGACACTACATATGAAAAAAAAAACATTAAAACTCTTTTATAACAAGGCAGTTAAATAATACTGCAGTAACACTGCCTCACAAGTTATGGGAACACTCAAAGTGTTAAAACTGAAAGCTTACAGCATTGTAGAATGTTGAAAAAAATTGTGCAATGTAAGGCTTGTAAGATGTCCATCTAGTAAATAGCTTTAAGTCTTTTAGTCAGGCGTGTTGCTTTAGGTTGTATGCTATATAAATATGTAACCAAAATAGGTTTTTGTTTCTTTGCCGTAAAATATAAAGAGTTAACACATGGCATTGTAAGCTCTCAGTTTCAATGCTTTCCCATGCTTTTCAATGTTCCCCTGGCCAATCTTTATTCGAGTGGAATAGTGTAGCCACCGCAGAGCCCAAATGCAACCACTGTTTATTGCTACTATTAGGCCAACATTAGGAGGGATTATGCCTAATACATGGAACACACATTAAGAGGGACTACAGTCATCACAATCATCAGTGCAGAAGGGAGTTTCAATTGACTAAACTAACACATAAAACAAATCTACTATATAAATAACAAATATGGAAAACATTAAAACCATTGTATAAAAGGGCAATCTGCATTAACACTCCCTGACACGAGTTAACTCTCTGGCTCTGTCATTTTCAATGAACAGGATAGCTAATCCATTCAGCCGGTCCTGCCCCATGCCGGTCAGGTAGGAAATCATATGTTTAAGTTTAAAGAGTCAATAGTGTTTGGCTGTTAAGTACAAGTCAATGGTCTTTGGCTGTTTTCCTATGAGGTTGTGTATCAAAACATGTAGCCACTTTTAATTCCAGTCTTTATAAACTGACTTAGTTAGTATTATTGCAAACCACGGTTTTGTTACAGTTTGCTAATGGTCATGTAATCATACTTCCATATTAGTAAAGTATTGAGCAGTTGGAGCCTGCAAGTATTAAACAGTATATCCAATATAATAACAAATGTTTTCTTTCCTTTTCATGTTACTGTAGATATAGAGGTGGGGAATTAAGAAGAGGGGACTGTACTTGCAGTGGGTAGGCCTACAAAGTAAACCATACTATAGAGAGAGGACCTGTGATTGCTATGGGCACTAGTGGGCCTATGCTATAGACTATTACAGGGGAGGAGAGGTTTGTGTGCATGATGCCCCCCAGGACATTTCATCACTATATAACTGCACCACCAGTGGCAGCAAGCTGCAGCTGGCCTTGCTGGCAACAGCGTTTAATATTGTCTGCCGAAATGGTTGACTGGCAGTGACACAGAGGAGTGAATTGGGTAAAACAAGCAAAAAAGTTGAGAAAGGAAAAGTTCAGTCTTAGCAAATGAGCGATTTTCCCTGGGTGTGGCCAGTCAGATTGTTTATCACATTACAGTAAATTGACTCACATATTACAGTAAAATGGCTCAATGTATTAACTGATTTGCCGGAAAGAACAGTCTAGAGGGCCTTGTAATCGGCTGTTGTTTTTCCACGTGTAGGACATGTATATTTTCCATGAAAAGTTTATGGAATAAGAATGAGAGACACTACAGCCAATTAGATGAATAGCCCACAAACTACCTTAATAGTTAGATAAACACCATGGCAAGACCACGAAATTAATTACTGAGACAGGATTTTCAATGTAATTTACGTACATAACAAATTGCACATTATATAGAATGTGGCCATTTGCTTCTTTCTGGAGGTACTTCTTGCCACAACTAGTACGGTTTAACCTACATGTAACCTTATAGAGGGACCCTGAAAATAATTTAATAGCAAAATCAATCCAAAAACATACATCACGTATACTACAGTATGTTTTGCAAAGAAGCTACATGTTTTTCAGTTCTGAAAAGGACATTTAAGGATCTGTAGCAGTTCAAAACCTACAATGTAAAATGTTCCTTTTTATTATTATCATCTACCCTAAGTTAACAACATAGAGAGATGAAAATAGCTGGCAGTTGTAGCTTATTGTGCATGCTCTGTCTTTAAAATTATAATAAGGTATAGCAGTGTGGTCTACCCATTTGCCTACATAATTTTGCACTGTCTGCTGTTGAGTGTTTTGCTCTTGACCCCTTGACTACAGTAGTGCTTGCCACTGTATATGTATAGGTCTAATGGATCTGATTAAAACAGCAATAAGGAGAGTATTTTGTGAAGACCAACCCCCCAAAATTGTCACTGTATAATTCCTACCATGGGCTGGGCACACACACTGAAAGTAAAACTAGCCTTACACTGGTATGTATTCAGTACCATGGAGAAGCTCTAAAGAAGTCAGAACGAGAAAGACATTTCATTCTAATGACACAGTGCTTCAGAAATAAGTCAAATGCAGAGGTGCTTATGAGTCATGCTGAAGGTAATAACAATTCTGTAAGATCGTTGCCAGGGTATAATTTTTTTTAAACCAAATTTGATGCATCTGCTGCACCCCTAATAAACAATTCATTTTGAGGAATTAACTGACAAGATTGGAGGCAAACTACTAATAAATCCTCTCTTTTTACTTTGTATACCAGGACTGATACCAGCCCTTAAATAAAACCTCCTTGATGGTGGATGTTTGACAGCCTCCTTTGATAGTGTAAACCTTAACAGTTTGTTAAATACAGTAGGCGGTGAGCATTGGGTGCACTGGATCCTTATTTAGGCATCCAGTGCACCCCTCAGGAGGCATACCAAGGACTCCACTGGAACAGGTGGTATACATATTTCACCCTGTTGCCTGTGCCAAAGCAGATCTATTTTTATGGTATGCCAGCGAGAACATATGTTTCAGGTACATCACTATACCTATAATGTGTTGGCTTTATTTTATGGCACAAAATGATAAGTAGCTCTTTAATTTGGATGTCAGTGGTGAAAGTGTGTGGCATAATCATATTGACAGCTTGTTGAATTACATAGTAAGTATACATAATTAATCAATTTAGGAAATCAGGAAAATGAAGAGGCCCCATTTTGGGATTCATCAGCAGTATTTAACAAATGGCAAAATGGGGTGAGGTGAAATTACAGATAAAAGCATGGCTCAACTAAATCACCAGTGAATTGACTTTTAATGAGGCATCAACTTCATACTGGCATTCTGTAGTTGTAATTAAACTCAAGAAAGAATTGATTCCATGCTGAATAGTACATGGCAGTGTCTCATTGTGGTGTTAATAGGCCATAATTCAGATTAAGCCATTCATAACAGTGACACCCACAGTCGGTTTGTTAAAAAAAGGCAATCTGGAATAATCACACACTCAGACTAGCACATTAATCTGACAAGGGTCTTGTATAAGGGGAGACACAAAATGGTCACTGTTTTTCCTCTGTATAACTAAAACTGCTGTATTACTAAAATATTTGACAAAACATAGCAAGTATGCTTTTCTATAATGCACAAACACAGCTTAATAACATAACTCTCTATGCCTAACCCAAAGAATAGGCTGAAATATTACAATGTCTGAAGCTGTATGGCAAAGACCATTCATTCATGCTATATTCTTTTAATAACAGAAAGACGACTTACGTGTTGTTCCTCTGTTGTGTGTAGGTGTAGGCGTGACAACCAGCAGCTTGGTGTTGTGATCATGTGTCCACAGCTGTGTGGAGTCGTGTAGCACTGTTGGGTTGGAGGTCTTTGAACTGGAGGTGGAGGTACCCTGGTTAGCCTTGGTGCTAACTGCAATGGTGGTAGTGAGCAAGGGGGGGTGAGGTCCATGGCGCATGGTGGTGCTTCTCTGTGTGGCTTGTCTACCTGGCATAGTCGCTCTGCTCGTGGTGGAGCTTACTCTGGTTCTGCCTCGCACCACATTAGCTGTGGTGCTGGATGGTAAGGTCGCACTGACCAGATGTGTGATAGCTGTGGTAGTAGTAGTATCAAAGCTCTTTGGGAAGGTGCTGGGCTTTGACAGGAAAATTGGATCCTGCCCAATACCCTTGGCATTAACCAGATCTGTGGGTACATAATCTCGCACCGACCCCACCACAATCCACTTGAGAAGCATTAAGCTCAGTCCAAGGCCAATGAATCCGATGAAAAGGGGCACAACACATAACCAGGTCTGCTGTCTGGGCCACAGGGCACAAGGACCACAACGTAGATGTCCTGGCCCCCTGGCAGGAGCCTGCTGATGACTCCCAGCTCTCCCCCTCTCTTCTGGTTCCTCCAGAATCATGGCACCAGAGGTGACACCCACTCCAGAACTCTCACTCATCTTGCAAGCGGTGCGGCAAGGGTTAACCTCATTTGAAACATGGCATTACGGATGTCAAGATTGAATACTGAAATGCGAAAAACCGATGCAGTGCTATCCAACAGATGGAATCGGTAAACCAGCGACAGACATTTACTCACAGCCAGCATTAATAGATATGCACCACACACACACCCTCACAAACAGACATTTGGCAGTGTCGCAATGGTGGATTAATCCATTGTCCAATATCCAGCTGCAAAGGTGTGTCAAACCTAGAATTATAACATCTCATTAGAGAGGACGGGTACAAAATAAAAAATGAAGGAATCCTCGATTATGGATAAAAAACAATCCTCTTGTGGATCCTGTTTTTGTTGCTTCCTTGACCCTGCTACACCCAAGCAGATTACACATTCCCATTTATTTACGAGTACCAGATATTTATGCAGTGAATTTGCCCCAGAATTTGACAAAACCATAATATTTCAGTTTCTTGTCTGTACAACAGGCTCTCTTTTAGAACGTCTTATTTGGATGAAATTGATTTGCAGCCCTGTTTCTGCGTTGCTACTGCCCCTAACGCTGAGTCAGCTCGCCAGGTCCTGGAAAGCCTCTTTTTCAGCCTGGATAATATACCATCTCATTTGATCACCATCCTGGACATCGCCACTTACCAGTGGTATATCTTCATATCTAACACCCACATTTCTGTAATCTGGGATCCAATCATTGGAGAAAAAAACCTATACATACATGAAGCCTTCCAAAAAAAAAAAAAAGAAAAAGAAAAAACAGAGCAGTCACCAAATAATAAATCTTCAGAGTAATCCAGTCACATCTGTCCACTAAGGGGTATGGTCCTGTGGTACAGTTAGGTCAGTGAAGCAATCCTTTTCCAATGTCTGCTAATGCAGCCTCTGGTGGGTAGCTTGTATGCATCCGCTTGCTACATTCCGCCACAGAGGGAGAAAAAGAGAGAGAAAAAAGGGAGGGGTAGGGCAGAGAACAGCCCATCGGAGGCAGGAGGGGGAGAGAGAGAAATAGAGCGAGAGTGGGGGATGGTTGATGGTTCTTTTCTTTTGCACAAAAAGCTGCAGCCCAGTTCATGATTTGGCTTCCCTCACAGCAGTGGCAGGTCAATGACTAAGCCTTCCTTGGATTTTGCAGCCAAATCACTCCCTGTTCCCTTTACAGGGTTGAATTGTAACAGCCTCCTTGTAGCTATGATGATGGGAAGGGGAGAGAGCTTTCCTCTGAAGCGTACACTGGAAGGAAGAGGGAGAGAAAATGGACGCTGCGAAGCAAGGATGGATCAGGCTGCGTGTGTGTGTGTGTGTGTGTGTCTGTGTGTATGTGTGTGTGTGTGCGTGTGGAGGGAGGAATGGGGGGGGGGTTGGCTGCTCTGCACCTGCTCCTTCCACCAGCTCAGGAAATATTCTCCGCCTCCATTCTGGGAGGGGCTGAGAGTGTGTATGTGAGAGAGATATGTGCTCAGAATAATAAAATGAAAGGGTATGAGAGAAAGACAGATCAGTTAAAAATGTCAGTGCTCAGAGGCAGAAAAGAGAGATAGACAGATGGAAAAAATACAACATGAACAGAATGTATGAAGTTGAAAGATCAGACACACACACACAAAATTGTGAGCATACTGACAGCCTGTGCAAAGGAGAGAGACTCTTGCTGTGATGCATTAGATCGCTGCAACAGATCATAGGCTCACAATGTCTGCCTCAGTGTCCCTCCCAATACAGCCAGTTTCTCAATTTCACACATAAGCAAGGATGTGAAGGACGCAAGCAAGTAAAACCATGTTTAGAATGAATGAATGAATAACACAGAATGGAAAAGAATACTCTGAAAATACACATTATTTTTTATTAGTATTTTTTTTTTTACTTTACCACACCACTGTAGCCTTTCCCTCCTTAATTATTCATGATGCATGTATGAATTTGGGCTGTGATGACAACAAGGCAGTCTCTGTGGGGCTGCCACACATCAGCAAGTGTAATTATGGTGCTATTAGGGACATGTTCCTAGGAACAAGTACTAAGTTTTATGGTCATTTATCCATGCAGCTGTTTTTTCTTATGGCAGATTTTCATATTTGACATTGTCCTTAAATCTTTTTTTGAACACTTAACTATCTGGCTAAATCTATTTTTTAACACATTATTATGTCAATGTCTTGTCACATGTAAACTGTGAACAGCATTTTTTTTCCACATCTTAACATTTTTCAAATATTTTTCACCCAGTGTACAATCCTTAACCTCCCCACTATACTTGCAGCCTGTTAATGTATATTCCAGTGAGTTAAGATAATCTCTTGAGGCTTAATCCTCAGACTATACATATTATACGGCTCTTTAGAAGGCTGATGAAGGTCCCATTGATTTTAAATAGGCCTGTAAAGGATTGTAAGGAGTTTGGCTGGTTGAGGGTTGGTGCTACCAGAATGGTGTGTCCATTAAAACACAGGAATCCAGAATTCTCAGTTTACTGTTTATTTGCCATAGATGTGTTGTTGCTGGTATCTACAAACAAACAATGAATAAACCAAATTTACTGATTTAAACTATATTACATAGGATATTAAGGAAATTAATCAATCCATTAAACAGTACACATAAATCATACAAATTATACATTTGAACAAAATACAAATATTCAGAAATAAACTCACAATGTCAGAAACGCAGCAACTCCACATGGACAGAGAAGCAGCAAGGACAAAGGGATCCACCATGAGCATACACACACAAACTCAGGCTAATTACTTAAATCAGTGCAGGTGAGAGAAAAGGGGCGTATCCCACCATGTGGGAGGCAGGCAGGTAGGGAGGGGCTAGTAAAGGAAATGGGGATTTCGAACAGCCGCCCCCAAATATGAACACATATTTGTTCAAAGAAATCACACTGTACAGTCATTGGGAAAACAAGGAAGGACTACTAGACGGCTGACTGGCCGAGTGAATAATTTCCCATTCATGACGACCTCAGCTGTCCGAACTCTGCCATCAGGACTAGGCAAAATCTTGGTGACGGTTCCTATAGGCCAAGAGCCACGGGGAAGTTGGGGGTCAATCACCATGACAACAGCATCAGGCAAGATTGAAGGAACATCTGCCCTCCACTTCTGACGCCTCTGAAGACTTGGGAGATAATCCCTAATGAAACTGGACCAAAACCTGTCAGCAAGTATTTGACTGTGTCTCCACTTCCTTTGGGTCAAGGCCTCGGAATCACAGTACATCACTTGAGGAAGAGATGCGTCTCGCCGCCCCATCAGAAGGATATTCGGCGTGATCGGATCGACGTCTGAAATATTGGACGACACATAGCCGAGCGGTTTAGAGTTCAGCATCTCCTCAACTTCAATGAGCACTGTCAGCAATACTTCTTCAGTCACCACTTGGGTGCCCAGAGTGACCCGTAAGGCAACTTTAATGGACCTCACCTCACGCTCCCAAGTACCACCAAAGTGCGGTGAATGTGGTGGATTGAAGGAGAATTTAATCTGTTGCAGTGCAAGCTTCTCCTGCAGTGAGGGGTTAAGCTGATCAAAGGCTTCTCTTAGCTCTCTTTCACCACCTCGGAAATTCGTACCCTGGTCTGATATAAGCTCAAAAGGGCGACCCCTACGGGCTACGAATCGCCGAAGGGCTAAGAGAAAGCTGTCAGTATCAAGACCAGTGAGAAGATCAAGATGGACACAACGGGTGGTCTGACACTTGAAAAGAATACCCCATCTCTTTTCTCTCCTACGCCCAACTTTGATGGTAAAGGGACCGTAGCAGTCCATCCCAGTGGACCAGAAGGGAGGTTTATGAAGACGGAGCTTGGAAGCAGGTAGATCGGCCATACGGGGGATGGATGGAGAACTCTTCCATCTTCGACATTCAACACATGCTTGTTGAATTTCCTTGACTGCCTGACGCCCACGCAAGACCCAGTACTTCCTCCTGAGCTGAGCAAACACTCTTTGAGGGCCAGGGTGATTGAGAGCTGAATCCATGTCGGTAATGATGAGCCTAGTGATGGAATTCTTAGGATCCAGGACGATTGGATGGATAACATCTGGCTCAAGATCCTCACTCTGACGGAGTCGGCCACCCACTCTAAGAAGTTCTGTAACTGGATCATACTCTGGTGCCAACTCAGCCAGTCGGCTCTGAGGAGGGATGGTTTGGCCACCTTTTAGGAGCTTGTACTCATCTGGGAAATCTTCTAGCTGGGCTTGACGAAGCAACTGCAGCTCTGCTTGGACATGGCGCGGCTTTGCATCCACTTCTGCAGGATCTAAAAGTATTCTCTCAGCAGTGGCCTGAAGTAAGTCTGACCAGGTGTTGAACTGGGAGGAGTCAAGCTTAGAAGGGCTGTCAGCTTGAACATGCCCACAGAACAGAGGCTTTCTTAACTCAGACATGGCTTCATTGGATGGGGAGACTGGCAGCTGAGGCCACTGCTGCTGTGGTGAATGCAGAAAAGAGGGGCCCGAAAACCAGCGGCTGGTACTGGTGAGCTCTGACAGTTTCTTGCCTCTTGTGATGTCATCTGATGGATTATTAGAGGTATCCACATATCGCCATTGTTTAGGCTGAGTGTACTCTAGGATCTCTGTGATACGATTTGCCACAAATATCTTGTACCTGCAGGTGTCTGATTGAATCCAGGTCAGGACAGTTGTGGAATCGGACCAGAGCGTCACCGAATGCATTGGCAGGGTCAATTCTCTCTGGAGCAGGTAAGCCAGTTGGGAGCCGGTCAAAGCAGCACACAGCTCAAGACGGGGGATGGAGATGGTCTTCTTAGGAGCTACCCTGGAACGAGCCATAACAAAGGAAACAGACACATTACCATGCCCATCAGTGAGGCGCAAATATGCCACAGATCCGTATGCCTGTTCAGAGGCATCACAAAATATGTGAAGCTCTCGGGTGCTGGATGTCTCATCACTCCCAGTGGGCCAATACCATCGAGGGATTTGAATCTCAACCAATTCAGGCAACTCCTGCTCCCAGGCTGTCCAGGCCACTCTAATGCCCTCTGGGATATCTGGATCATCCCATCCTCTGGCTGGCTTCAGCCACAGCTGCTGGAGCAGGATCTTCGCACGGGTAGTGAATGGAGAAATGAACCCGAGGGGGTCATATTGCCGAGCAAGGATACGGTACAGGACTCGCATGGTGAGGACATTATACTCTACTGGACGTTGCTTGAAACTCAGCGTGTCCTGCACACAATGCCAGATTAGTCCAAGAGTGCCCTCACTAGGATCAGAACAGTCATGACTCAGCCATAGCTCAGAATGTGCAGAACGTGCTTCTGTTGGCAGGTGGTCAATCACAGAGGCATGATTGCTTGCCCATTGACGAACTTCAAAGCCACCTTCAAGCAACGAGGACCGCAGTTTGGTGACCAGTGCTTTGGCCTCAGGGACAGAAGGTAAGCTTTGCAGACAGTTGTCTACATAAAAAGCATTGAGAACTGAAGACTGGACATCATGGTGGTCAGCAGGAAGACTCTGGGCATGTCTCTGAAGAGCGTAAATGGCACAACATGGACTACACGTAGTGCCAAAAGGCAAAACTTGCCATTCATATACAGAAGGTGGAACATCTCTCTTCATATGACGCCACAGGAAACGCAAAAGGGGCCTATCGGTGGGTAACAAACGGATTTGATGGAACATTCCTTTGATGTCCCCACTGATGGCAACCTGATGCTCTCTGAAGCGGATGAGGACACCAAGTAGAGAAGGGCCTAAAGTAGGACCGGGCAGGAGGTAGGCATTCAGGTTTTCACCCTGGTACTGGAAGGAACAATTAAAAACAGGACGGTGCTTTCCATTATGCTCCACCATATGATGTGGTATATACCAGGACTCATGACTTGTTGTGACTTCTTCTGGGCTCAACTTCTTAACATATCCCGCTTTAATAAGCTTCTGGATTTCTTGCTCATAGATGTCTGCACGTTTTGGATCCTTGGAAAGCTGACGCTCAATACGACGCAAGGCTGGCATTACGGCGTCCTGAGGGGCATGCAACACAGGGGTATTCTTAGCTCTGAGCAAGGGAGTGGCATATCTCTGGATTCCGGCAATGTCATGTCGTTCTGTTCGTTGTTCCAGGGACTTAAGGGCCTGTTGATCCTGCTTGGAGCGCAATACAGACTTTGGACTCTGGGTATAGGGGAATATGTCTACCTGCCACAGTCGTTCCACATCCTGCTGCAGTGGATCCTTGGTAGAGGAAGCTAGGAAGAGACACTGCGTGTTAGAACTGGTTTTCTCTACTGAAGAAGTGGGTCCATGCAACACCCATCCTAAGCGGGTGTGAAGAGCAGCTGGACTTCTATCTGGTCCGAATCTCACACGTTCTATGGGATGCAAGAGATGAGGATGATCTGCACCCACGAGAAGCATTGGCCGAATCTTATGGAATTCCTGAAGGGGAAGCTCTTTGAGATGTTGGTAACGCCTCTGCAATGTGGTGGTAGGGTAGGTCTGCTCAGGCAAGTCCAGCTGTTTAGCGGTGAAGGCACCTTTAATCGTGTACTTCTCATGCCTAGCAGAGGCTGGGGAGACTGAGAAAGACACATTAGCACCTTCAATTCTCTCGGCTCCTTGTCTGATGGTGCGCAGGACTAGAGACTCTGCCGCCCCATGCAGGCCTAAATTGTCAGCAGCAGAAGACAGAAGCATAGTTCTTTCTGAACCATCGTCCAGAATTGCATAAGTCTCTAAAGACTTCTCATTATGACTTAGAATGACTTTCACCACTTTCAATAAGACGGAATTGAAACCACTGGGCCTACTCAGGTAGAAGCTGCCTGAGCGACTTTTCCGAGTATTCACTTCATGCAGAACTCCTAAGTGTCGATCCTTACAGTGAGGGCAACCTCTCTTCAGGTCACATTTGGATGCAAGGTGAGACCGTGCACATCGCCAGCAGCGGCCGTTGTCCACAATCCACTTTTTCTTGGCTTCGGTGTCAAACTTCTGAAAGTCAGGACACTGACTGAGATGATGGGACTGACTGCTACAGAAAGCACAGGATGATGCAGACACCTCTGAAGATTTTGCCTGCGAGTGGCTACTCTGTTTCTGTGTCTGGGATTTGGTGCACTCTTCTTGACTTACGCCCTGAAGGAACGTGGTAAGAGGGAAAGCTGATTTCACAAATCTTCCATCTTTGGCTTGAAACTTTGTTGCACCCTTAGATGGTTCACTCACTTGAACAGCTAAACTTTGACATTCTGCTTCTTCCTCTAACCAGTTGGAGAAATCTATCAGGTTGTAGGAAACATCAGGTCTAGCTGTTCTTGCTTGTCTGGCAAAGCTGGCAACATGTTCAGCTGGGAGCTTACTGAGTAGCTGGTGGACATGAGATGCACATTCTAGTTCTTTTGCACCCTCATTATTTCCCCAGGACTGAAGCATGCCAACCAGTGCGCGAACACGCACTGCAAACTGACTGAACCCACGAGAGTCTCCAGAGCGGATTGTGGGAAGGCTCTGAATTAAAGCTATCTCTCGTAGAACCAGATGATGGGGTTGGCCATACTTTTTCTGAAGGGCTTTTAGAGCAGTGGTGTAAGGCTGGGGATGATAGGCATAGGCTAAGGCCAAATGGCGGGCTGAATCCAGCTTCAAATGATCAAGCAGAATATGGAATTTATACTGCTCAGTTTCCTCAGGTGGTAACAGATTCGTCAAAGCCATATTCAACATCGCAAACTCTTGAGGGTCATCTCTTTTGAAGTGTGGGAACGATGGCCTCTCAATGCGTGCTGATCTTGGGGGCTGAGTAAGGGGCAAGACTGCATGAGAGACAGGCACTGATGACTGAGCAGGCAACTGGGAGGTGGCTACAGACACATGGGGCCTACTAGGAGGGGGTACACAATCATGTATCTGTTGTGACTGAGACACTGGGACTGCGACAGATTGAGGTTGCTGAGGATGTCTGCAATGATGGGCTGCATTCATTGACATAGGTCCACTGGGGTCATGAGGCAGGGTGAGAGGACTGGATTCAGGTATGGCCACAGGACTATATGTGGGAACAGTCTGAGATGGCAATGGCAGTCTAGAAGGAGCATGAGGATATTGTGGCGCGGCAGCTACTGGCACAACACTTTCAGGCTGAATAGGTGGGCCATATGGCAGGTTAGGCGCAGGATAAGAAAGGTAAGGAGGCCTTAAGAATCCACCGCTAGGAAAGAAAACTGGATAAGCAGGTGGCATCATCCATGGAGGACATGGAGGATAAGGAAAAGGAAAAGCATTTCCTGGCATTTGGTTATACTGCAGAGGGCCATCACTCCTCATCTGCTGGGCAGTGGAATAGAAACCAGAATTCACTTGATTAATGACTGGAGACTCTGGAGGGACACCTAGTGGCTGATTATGATACTGTGTTATTGGGTTCAAGGGACCATGAGCATTGACCGTCCCCATATGAGGAGCTGGAGGCACAGCATTGATATCATGGCTTAACATGGGTGGCTCCACATTAGCATACACAATAGGAGTAGGAAGCATTGAAGCCGGTGGAGGTGGTAAAGTGCTTTGTCTGCTGATCCTTGGTGGTGATGGTGGATTAAGCAAACTTTCTCTCTCTTGCTGATGTTGACGCAGACATTCACCTAACTCTTGCACAAGGGAGGTTCTTAAATCAACGGATGGCTCTCTCCGTCTGGTCTCTGGAGATGCAGCACGAGAGTTCTCTGCTGAACCAGTAGTGAAGGAGGAACTTTCACTTCCCATTTGCATCCCCCTCACCATCTGGCCTAGGTCCATCAACATGCCTTTCATTTGTTTCACTTCATCAGTCAGAGACTTTACATCCATACTTCCATGTGCCTCAGCATTTGCACCTCTGTGAGACTGACCTTGGGTTTGGGCGGTCGAAGACTGTGGATGGGCCATCACATAATCTTGTTGCCACATAGGGGGTCTCACAATCCTAGAGGTTCGCCTCAGTCGGTCTGGGTTATCTCCAGTCTCCATTCTAGCAGCCTATCCGGCTCGAAGGACCCTGTAAAGGATTGTAAGGAGTTTGGCTGGTTGAGGGTTGGTGCTACCAGAATGGTGTGTCCATTAAAACACAGGAATCCAGAATTCTCAGTTTACTGTTTATTTGCCATAGATGTGTTGTTGCTGGTATCTACAAACAAACAATGAATAAACCAAATTTACTGATTTAAACTATATTACATAGGATATTAAGGAAATTAATCAATCCATTAAACAGTACACATAAATCATACAAATTATACATTTGAACAAAATACAAATATTCAGAAATAAACTCACAATGTCAGAAACGCAGCAACTCCACATGGACAGAGAAGCAGCAAGGACAAAGGGATCCACCATGAGCATACACACACAAACTCAGGCTAATTACTTAAATCAGTGCAGGTGAGAGAAAAGGGGCGTATCCCACCATGTGGGAGGCAGGCAGGTAGGGAGGGGCTAGTAAAGGAAATGGGGATTTCGAACAAGGCCACTCCCATGTTCAGAGGTCAAATATATTTTTGTATAATGACAGCTCAAAAAGTATAAGGACCGCCGTCAATGGCAACGGATTTTGTGCTTCTTTCATATCACTCCACAAGTAGTCTGTTCAATTTTAAAGATAAGCTGCAATGAGTTATTTAGCAGTTGGACACATTGCTACGCAACACCTATACATTCCATTTCCACAATGAAGTATTTTTAGCAGCAGAGGCCATGAAACGGAAACAAAATATTTAAAATATGACATTGTTAGAAGTTTCTAACTCTCTATTATCGTTTTTTGGCAGGCTGCTGTATAATAAGCGGGATAATGTTCAGCAAGGCAGTCATTCATGTGGAATAAGCCCCTTCAGAGTGATATCTATATACATATATAAAATTATCATTTATTTCTTCTTGATGCATTGTTCTTTTTTTTTTAAATAAAGTTGCTTCCCATTGTACTTTTCTTCTATATTCTCATTGTGAGTTTAAGATACACTATTACCAGCTAAAATTGTTCTTTTAAAGGGGTCCTTCCGCTAAAAACCACTTTGAGTAGCTCTATTTACAATGTGGTGGGTCACAACAAGCAGTATATGCACGCCGCATTCCAAGATGTGAAATTCGACCCTCATGGTTTTACTGGTCATTGAAGGGTCGAGCTAACCAAAACGAGCGGATCAGAGCATGCTAAACCTATCTACGTCACTAGGTCGTAAGCCCCGCCCAGAGCCATGTATGGCAAGCCCACATCCCAAAGGAAGAACAGTGGACAGAAGCTAGGTGAGCGAAAGACAGCGAATTTGCCCAATCAGAGGTGCCTTATTGACACGTCATGGATATTCACGAGGGACACCGGAAAAGCCAGTCGTTCAACCACTAGACCTGTTATAGCTTACAGAAAACAGCGTCAAGCAAGAGAACTAGGACATAATTTTTCACAGAAATGACGCACAATGGATTCAACCATAGTGGCGACACAGAAATATGAATAAAAATAACGATGAAAGGACCCCTTTAAAATATGTTTTAAATACATTTTTCCAGGGGTGCCAAATATTGTGCAGGAAATTGTAATATCAGTAAATAAAATTGAGGGTTGAGTAGGAGCCATTTGGAAAGGAAAGACCCATTAGGCTCCTTTATGTAACAGGTATGTATAATAATTGTTAACACGTGTACACAATTATAGGCCAGCATGTAGAAGTCCTGCATGTTGATTGTAGGACATTGTTCAATCTTATTGGTTTTAGGTTTCATTCAACAAAACACTAATAAAGAAATATGATTGCTTAAAAACCCAGGAGGAAAGCTTACACTCGCAGCTTGTTGTTTTGCCCTTTGCTGGACATGTCTATGAGCAGTCATGTGAGTTTTTATACAGCTATGAAATATAGTATACATACACCACATTTAAAATGTTCAGGGTGAGCACTTCAGATACTGACCCATCATCGGATATCCCACAAATATGGTAAATATATTTGACAACTCTAAAATTCAAAGACTTGCTCAGAGGCACTTTTGAGTTTCCCGTATTCCAGAAATTTATTGTTAAAAAACTGAATATAAATATTTTCTTATCAGAAAAGGAAAGTGAAATGTGACAAACTTTGAAACTGTTTCAGTTTATCCACCCCTGCATACATGAAAAGCATAAATCTTGAGAAATGAAATTCAAGATGAATGTACTTAAGATATACCATATCAAGTTTCTGTAACAGTCCAAAAAATGTTTCCAGTTGAATTAGTCTGCTTTTCCCATCAGATAATCTTCAGTTTGTTTGGAGCAATTTCTATGATAAACACAAATGGTTCATATAAGTAGTTAAGGAACTTGTGTACAATTGAAAAAGAAAAAGTCATACTACAGTCACAGAAAATGTAATACTTTTTTATCCTTAAACCTTAAGTGTTTGTCAGAGCAAACTAGTCATAGAATTAATATGCCTTACCTTTTCCAGGAGCTGAATTTTAGCTGACAGATTTTGATGCTGGCGGTAAAGATTTTCCTCCTTGTGCATACCCACTTCCTCTTTCAGCCTATGATAAAACAAAGTATATCTAATTTGGAGATATCTGAACAACATTTTAAAAATCACGGGTCGGATCAGATTTCCTTTTTCTCAGGGATTTCCATCGCTATGACAGATTTCTGGCAACTGAGCGCTCTAAAGGTCATGAATTAGATCGATGCCGTATGGGGGGCCAGCACATTGTCTCCCGTACAGACCTAACACCGATGTCCAACAAGCTGCTGTAGTTGTTACACCTTGATGAATCCTTACTTGTCATGTCTGCTTAATAAAGCTGATAAGTTGTTGTGGCAGAAATAAATACATAAAAGTGCACAGTGGAAAAACACACACTATGTGACTTTACAAGTGAAGGCGTATCTCTACAAACTCAGAGCCACAGCTCAGTCCTACAAGCCTGCTGTAGAGTAATCAAGCTTTGGCAGACAAAAAGGTTGGAATCAAAGTTCTCAATACAATTTAATGTTTCTTAAATAAAAATAAATAAGCTTGTGTAGCTGACCAAATATGTGGGCTACTGTCGGCCATTATGTATACAGCTGGATACGCCCAAGCTGCCCAAAGTGTTCGTCCACACCACTGAGGTTTGAGTCTCACTGTCCATTTCTTAATAAAAAAACTATATATTTAAAGGTCAAAATTAAGACCAAAACGACCTGGATTATTTTTAGCCTACGTTAACCAATGTTACGTTATCCAGTTCGAGAGGATTGGATTTGCCCCTGTTCTTCTTTCTTTCTCCTTAGTTAACATTTATTTTGCTTGCCATTGAGTTAAAATGAGCAAATATCACCAGGCTATAATACAGCAATGTGATTACATGATACCATGACAAAAAGGCACATAGGCTAAGGGCCTTTGATTTCCATCAGTCGAGAACGTCATTTTGCTTTTGGTTTTGATAGCATGGATGCACTAAAAGGAACACACAGATGTGTTGGACATTGACAAAACAATAAAGAATAAGTGGAAAAGGGCGGTAATGGCAAGCCATTTGTAGGTCATTGTGCAAAACACAAACTATTTTCGGTGTGTGGTTTGCTATAAGAAAATACTATTTCTATAAAAATAATGGCAAAAAAGTGGTACTCGCCATCTGTCTAAAGCTAGCCATAAGGCTAGCATTAGAGCACTCCAAAAGGCGTCCTCATTGCCTGGACCAACAACTACCACCGCAGAGATTTATTCTATTCTATGGTTGACCATGTTAGCATGCACAATGTGCACATATGCTCATTTATAGGAGCTGAGCATGCCATGACCTATCGCTGACGATATCTTAACACCTTTTTTAACCGAATTAAATCTATATCAGAAGACCAGTGCACACTCTCCAGGTTATCATTATCAAATGCACAAGCAACATACATGCGGACCCATTGTATTTCAGCTAAATAATTGAAAATTAAAAAATTGTCAGCCAATTAATAACAATGGTGCAATCAGTTGTATTACCTATTTACTAGTTTTGTGCCTTAGCTTAAATTACTGTTAGAATTGTGTAAATAAAAATACAAGTAGGGGCTTAGGGCATGATGTGTCAAAGTTGATGTATGGCCGAGGTGGTATGGGCCCGCGTTTGGTTTAGGAAAAAAATTCTGTCAGATGACTTATTTTGCTTTAATCCCTGTGTTCTCCCTTGTTGTCAAGGGATAGCATTTCTAACCACTCTTTACAGAACACGGAATGACATGAATATCAATCAATCGCGGCCATTGGTGTCTGTTTCCACCTACGATTACAAATGATGAGAGTACAAACTAAAAACAGACGCATTCAATGCATCCAACATGGTGCCCAAGTATCTTAAACTCAAACAAATAAGTGCTGGGACAGTTTTTCACTGTTTTTTTATAAACTCAGTGAGAAGGGAAAACAAAATCCATCAAGAAACAGGAATTTGGAGGTCCATCAGACAGCGTGGAGCTCATGCCAGCAAAGGACACTGCCGAATCTACTTTCACCACCAAAAGTGTTGAGAGATTTGGAGGGGTAGAAGTAGGCATTGAACTCCAAGGTACACTAAAAATATAACAAAGACAAAGTAAAACCCATACAGACATTTATGATTTGTACTAGATGTATTGACATGCCTACAAAAATACAATAAATAACTGAAATTTCCTACAGGATGATTAAGGTATTTAACTATATTATACAGCACCAACTGAAGATCCTGGCCTTGGGTCCAGCACACAAGGTAAAGCAATGGAAGAGGGAGAGTAACGAAGGTCCACAGGCCAACCCCACACCAGGTCACGCTTCAACTGCCATGTGCAACAGGAGGATCATCCTCATCCTGCAGCTTCCGCAAGACAGTTTTGACATGCTGGAGTGGGAGCTGACAGGGATCTGATACGGTGTGTGGCGTGTCAGCACACGTTTTGGGTGGATGGGGATGTTTCTGAGGCCTCTGGGTCCCATCGCCAACAGCCCTGAAATGCTGGCTGAAGCTGTTGAGCATCTTGCATCAGCATTAAATGTTCCGGTGATCCTTCCCAGTCCTCCACTATGTCTTCCTCTACCCGCTCCACCAGGAGCTCAATGCTCCATGCCAGGTTCCCAGGGGTCCAGCGTCGTGGCTCTCCCCGCCTACGGACCAAAGGAGAGAGAAAATTATGTTTTTTGACTTTTTCTTTAGATCTGATTTGTTCATTTTAGTTGTTACTACTTGGCCAGTACAATTCCCTCTTGGGTTTTATGTATATGTTTATGTTAAAAAGTAAATGTTAAATGTTGTGATTTGCTGACATTTCTGCCTGTTTGCTTAATAAATAATGACATTACATTATATGTGTGTATGTGTGTCCGTGTGTGGGAGGGGGGCATAAGTTTGCTTACCAGACTATACATGTTGCAGCTCTTCTGCCAGTGGAGCTCATCTCTCTTACACAGCAGCAGGTGCATTTGGGTTCAGGGGCATCGGCACATGCAGTTCAGCATCACGTGTCCTGAAGTCCTCTAATGTGTCCTCATTTATATCAACACAACACCCACCCCTCAGTGTTTAGTTTCTTGGTTCTTGACACTCAAGCTTGATAGGTGTATTTATATACCTAGGTGTTGGCCACTATAGGTCAAACAGACAGTTTTATTCAATTATTGGTAATTACTACAATTAACAAAATTAAGTAAATCTTAAATAACTTTTTGGAAAGAATAATATTGTGATGTATGTGATGTACATATATATTTCATCTCCAGGGAATCCAGTTTTTCTCCACATGAAAAACCCTTTGCATTAGCACTGCTGCTGCTGATGACAGAAGCAGGGTGTGTGCGTAAAATAGCCTTTCAGCAATGTGCGACTGACTCCCAACCAGGTTTGTCTTGATCATTGGCAGACCTTTTTTCTGCCTCCTTATACTAGCATCTGGTATACCTCACGCCAGACCATACCTCTTCTTTTCATGGACACACCCGTGAGGTCACAGTGTCACCTTCTATCTAGACGATGTGAATTTTTGCTGGAAAAATGAACGATGCACTTGCACAGAATAGTGATGACAGCATGCGCATGTTGCGAAAGCACAGTGCACCGCGTGCATGATAGAACTGTTAGACACAATCCTTGGCCTACAGATTTGGACATTTAAAGACTTTCTGTTTACATAAGCTACAAAGACAAAGAGATCTTGATTATATTAAAGATTGTACCCTGTTAAAAATATCTTGTGACATGAAACAAGATCTGACTGCACTTTCCTGAGTTAATTACATTACAACATATTAAGTTAGACATGCCATCATGTAACATTTGTTGCAGCTACAGTGAAAGGCACAGTGGCTTGGGGGCCCTGCAGGAAGGCAATAGTTTTAGCTACTGCTACTTGACTACAGCTACCAAAGTGAAAACAAAAAAACACATCACATTGCACTTCCTACAATATTCAAATTATTCATACTTGTCTGCCAGTAGACACTTAGTATGTAAGAGTTATGATGGTATCAATGATATGTTGATGGATTGTACAATTTCTTGTCTACTATACTGTAGTAGCCTGGCTGTCACGCCAAGGCAGAGCTTGGTCTGGCAAACCTCCCATAAACAGGAAGTTCTCAGAGACAGGATCAACGGGGACGTTCAAATGCCTCTGTGTACTACTGGACAGAGCTGCAAACAATCAGACCACTGATTCCGATAACGAATGCTTAGTGTTCGTTTTTCACTGGTGCCCGATTTTTCAAGCAGGTTGGCCAGACTGAATTAAACACTAAATTCACTGTAGCAACACAGGCAGCATGGGCGGACTCAGGCTAATATTGCAGAAAACATGTGGAGAATGTATAACAAAGACTGCAGTGACTAGTACCCAAAGATCACTTAAAACTCTGTGGAAAAGAGCTAACTGTTACAAATACAGCCATACATAGGCAAGCAATATACAAGCCTCATCTGGCTGTCTATTCTTATTTTTCCTCCTGAAGTGGAGAGCTACTAAACAGAACAGACCATTTGGAGGTGGTAGTGGGAGGGTGAGACGTGGGTGTTGGGGGTTGTGGCATAGTGACACAGACTATAATTATTCTTTTTTTAAGAAAACATGTTAGTTTTATTAATTGATTATATCTATTAACACTGTTTATAATAATTTTAAACATAAAACTGATTATGTTTTTTTTCTCTAGTCTGTTTTTTGGTGCCCCTTTGACACTTAGTGTCCTGTGCCGAATGTGGTATGCAGACCCTGAATACAATGGCCTAGTTTTATTTTAAACATTCAAGCGGTTTTCTATTTATTAATGTCCAGCTCAGAAAATAGACTGGCTGAATTTAAAGCAAATCTACCTACCTCAGGCAAAGTTTGTCTTCAAGAGGCTTCCTGTTGACAGCCATTCTCTCAGCTTTCAGGCAGGTTGTCAGGGAGACAGCCTCTTTAACTTCTGCTTCCAAGTCTAGTGATAACACATAAAAATGATTTAAACTCTGAATGTAACAATACTAAAACTACCAGTTCCAATGCAATAGCAATACACAACAATCCTCACTTGAAAGAAAAGAAAAAAAACATTAGCAGAAACTGACCAAATTTCATGAAATTTCATGCTTCGTGTACTGAGGCACAGCCATGTTGGAATAGAAAAGAATATTCCCCAAACTGTTGTCACAAAGTTGGAGGCATAGCACTGGCAATATTAATGCTTCAGCACACCAAGACATTTTGGACATTCACTGGAGACAAGGGGCCTAGCTAAAATCCTAAAAAAACAGTTTGGGGAAGACCCTTTTCTATTACAGCATGACTGTGCTCCAGTGCACAAATCAATGACTTTAAAGTCATCATGTGATGTGTCTGATGCGTAAAAACTTGACTGGACCACACAGAGTCATGATCTCAACCCCAATGTGCACCTTTGGGGGTGAACTGGAACAGAGATTGTGAACTAGGCCTTCTTGTCCAATATCTAATGTCCAATATAAATGGAGGGACAGACAAAAGGGGGCATCTAAGGAAAGTCTTTGTAAGCCTGGGCCTACAGAGATAGAGTCTGTGAGGATATGACTCAAAGATGAAAGGATCAAAAAGATTAAGGGTCAAAGGATTAGAGGAAAGTGTTGTAGTCTGGTCAACAAACAGCCATTGTAGCTGATCCGCAAGAAATGTTGGTGGTGATTTTAACTGCTTATTTTTAAGAAATCCTCTTTTTTATTGTGGAAAGGACTTTTATTCAATCGTTAGTTATCCTCACTGGTTACAGATAATAGAAGATTTACTGTTTTATTCCCCCTTTAGTATTAAAATGGAACAACATATTTTGTGCTCAAATTTATGGATACAAGATGAGCATTTTGAAACATGAGTTCACAATGGATAGGACAATCAGACAACTTGTTTGTTTAGCGTCTGCAGGTGCTAGCCTGAACACTGTCAGTGATTGCAAACCAAGATGGGGGTTAAACAAACATATTCAGATGAGTCCTGTACTGCAGTGTGGAGGACTCTGCTGGCTGTGCCTGTAAGGAAAGTTGCTGTGTCTGTCACCAGGTGCCTGCTACCATGACTATGATCTGTAGTGGCACTGGCTGAGGATCCCATGCTGAAATGGCAGAAAGGTTGCAGGAATTTGCCTACAGCGGGCATGGATGGCAGGACTGGCCAGTGCCTCAGTCACGTGATCTATCACCAGGGTGACTGTGCTCAGTAAGGACATAAGGGAAAATGCGATGTCACTATTGCATGCAGGGCTGTAGTGGTAAAATTAGAGTTGGGTAAACAATGGATTTTGAGATCAGACAAACCTTGACATGATGCAACACGACACCTTTCATAACGCATTGATTAAGCATAAAGGCCTATTTAGTAAAACTATAACTTAGCCTCCCACTCACATGTTGAGAAGAGCAAAGGTGAAGGGTGGAGTCCCCCATTTAAGTACTCCGGTCCAGACTGTGTAAACTACGCATCAACACTTACGGAAATTACTTTTTACACCCGAGATTCTTCTGTTTTTCAAGAAGGTAGGCTATTTATAGGCTTTGTGCCAGATATTGCCACAAACACAGTTTACTTAGTTGGCTTACAAAGAATGTGTCTAATCTGCAGCTATCTGAGTGAAGATAATTACTTCATCTTCAATTACTGAATGAAAAATTTGATTTTATTCAGTTTGTTTAGATGAAACCAGGAAGGCTGGCTTGTTACCTTCATCATCGTATTTAATAGGCTTTTAATGTAATGTTGTGAAAACCAAAACAACGTTAAAAAAACGTGAATTGATCTTTAGAGTTACTTTGTGCTTTGAGGCCCTTTGAAGGCATCCATGCTAGTGGAAGAACTCGATGGCCGCCTAAAAAAAAAAAATCACCTAAAATCCATGGCTACGCCTAATCCATTCCGTACCTTTAGGGCATGCATGCAAGCTAATCAACCACAACATGTGTGTGTTTACATACTTCCTGGATCCTGATTGGTGTGTCTGCCTCTGCAATTGCACTGCTTGGAGGGTCACAGACCATATGACAGACTACAGCACTTCTATGTTCGACAACATAAAACTTAGCTTAGTTTTAAAAATGACACATTTATTTTGGATTATTCCAACAGCAGAATACATGGCACAGGGAACTTGAGGTGTGTAAATGCCAGTAAGAGGACTGTAAATGCCATTTAATGTCATAAATGTCATTCCAGAGGCATGTTAATGCCATTTACGTGATTTTATCCCCCTCCCTAACAGCCCTGGTGTCATGACTTCTAGTCATGCAATGTGTCAGAGTGCACCCTTTACTGAATGGACACTGGATGGTGAGATGTAGTTGGCTACCATTTTGTGTGCAATTGAGATCTCTGAGCCAATGCACCTGCCCATTCTAATAAGACTAAGGAGTAACCCTGGTTTCATGAACGCCAGCAGATGGAGTTACAATTACAAAAGTGTGAGCCTTGTGTTCTCAGTCCACAGTGATGACAAATATCTCATGTGCCAATTTTCTACCCCATAGCTATCCATGATTTTTGATCATGTTGCATTTAAAAGACAGAATACATAAATAGATGATGATATAATAGACAGAATTGATGATGATCAACAAAAGGGTCCATGTATATGTGATGGTTCTAGCATCACATAGCAACCGAGCAAATGTATATAAGGAGCTGTTGTTGCTGGAACTTTACCGTTTTTTTTTCTTTCTTTTTATATTCTTGCCTGTGTTAAAGGAATTAAAAGTCAGGTACTTTAACACATCTACCTTTAACAAATTGGTGGCAGTAGATCACTCGAAGTATTGACCTGCAGTTTGCTGCTTGGCTCCTATTAATAGCACCACAATCCACAGTTTGGAGAGGACTGAAAACATTTATTTTCAACAAAGCATTTAACTTTTAATTATATTTAGTCATTGTTAGTCGTCTCTCATTAGTGTTCTCCTCTTTAAATTCGAGTTTTATCGCGTTTCTGATACAAGTTTGTGATCCATTTTAATGAATTGATTTCTCCCTTTTTAGTCCTTGTAGGCAATTTGAGATCTAAAGAAGGAGAAGTGCTATACAAATAAAATGTATCATTATTATTTCTTATAATAACATGACTAAATGAGACATGAGAACAGAGTATTCTGAGTAATGAAAAGGTAATTAAAATAAGTTTGAAGGGCCCTCTTCATTTATTCCACACAATAAATGAATACATTCCTTACCCTAAGGACAACATGTTCATTTATAAAATACCTAGCCATGGCACAGCAAATGGCAGATTATATCTTTTACATCCCAAAATTCCCCATTTCTTTTTCACTGACTGAGACACTAGGAAAAAAACAACTGTGAGAATATTAAGTTCAGATACAACTGTTCACGGTTTCATTACACATGCCATTATGCATCTTACATACAAGCAGGCAGGTCTCTATGTAACAGAGTGAAGGATGGCATTAACCGTGAAGGATGGTGTCCACCACGGAGAGTCAGATGCATGTCATGGAACATATATAACTAGAAAAGCACTTAGAGAGCGCAGACCTCCGCCAAGGCAGCTTAAGTCTCCACCTTATTGTCATTCTCACCTTAAGACATTAATCATGTTAAAACATTGTATTACTGGCGTAATAGTTAACTAGTGGGTTCGTTCACTCATGCTCACACGAACTTGGTTGGCTCTTCGGTGCAGGTGGGTTCGTTCACTCATGCTCACACGAACTTGGTTGGCTCTTCAGTCCAGTAAAGTACTTTATCTAATTTCCACTGGCAACATGAAGTACTGGGCTGCTCACCACTACCGCTCGAACTCTCCTCTGTCTTTCACTGAACCCTCTAACCAAAAACTCAACAACTCCTTGACCCGCAACCCTCATTTTCGTACCAACCTACATTCCCTCCTTTCAAAATAAAAGTCTCTGTAGATTCCATGCTACACTGGTAACTTCACTGAATAAAAAAATCCTGGATCCAGATGGTTATCCGGATCACCACCAAAAACAAATCAGTTCTAAGTTAGCCCACTTCTGACCTATCCTGAAAATTTCATCAAAATCCATCCATAACTTTTCGAGTTATGCTGTTCACAAACAAACAAACAAACAGACAGACAGACAAACCAACGCCGTCGAAAACATAACCTCCTTGGCGGAGGTAACAATTCCATTCACAGTGCTGCCATCAAAACAAAGATAAATGACACAATTCAGTGCTACTTTAAGGCATAAAAATGACAGGAACGGATCGCTTTAATACTATTTAGACTGACAAAAACGTTGTGAATGTAATTATGCAATTAAATTGCCGATTTTATCAGCCAAATATGAGCTAGATCATCTATATTGCATTGATTATTTTTGTTTACCTGTGGCAACAGTTGGTTAAGGAAGAAAAGTCTTATTTTAATCCAACTGTATCACTAACTTCAACCCAAAGGGCTGGAAATAGCAAATATACGTGGATTCGATAGAAAACTAAGGGATTTCTATGGGCTTGACAGACAGGATTTTGGAACATTTTTCTAACCCTCTGCGGCAGACGCGCCGATGACATCTCTAGTGGGCTTTGCTCAATTCAAAACAGTGGAGTTCTAATTTGTTGCTTGTCGTGTGGTGTCACAGACATGTCCGGTGGGTGCTGGCCTTGAGACATATCCTCTCCAAGTCTGCAATGTAGATATGCCTTAATTTTGCACTTCTGGAGCCACCTGGTGTCCTGTACTGGTATTTTATGCTGCCTATTGAGTGGGCCTTATACAGTATACTTCACATAGTTGTGGAGCCACCTGGTGTTTGCCAGAGGTCTACTCAAAAGTGTTTTTAACAGCCTCGCTTCACTTTTGACCTAACCTACAAACTCTTAGTGGGGCGGTTAAGCTCATATTTTCATGAGAATTGATCACTTTGTGATAAAAGCACGAAATGTGGTAGGAAATCCCACAAGGGGATTTGTTTAGAAATGCAGGTGCTTCAAATTTGTCGCTTGGGGCCATAATGACCGCCAAATATTTCGTAATGGGAAAACAGATTGATGACAGAAATTAACAATAGTGTTGCTAATTTAATTAGAAATCAATCAAATTTGGATCAGAAGATCTGATCAGCCAAAATGTCCAAATTTCCAAATTTGGAGTGTCTATGTTTCTTAATATGTTCAACACCTTTTGTATACCAAATCTGACTGAAAAATTGGGAACGCCTACATTTCTAAATCTGATCAGATTCAATCTTTTTTGTGCTTAACAGCTCTACTATTTCCCAAACTCCAGTAACTGCAATATACAATGTATGTATATAACCGAAGGTATGTAAATGGCTGCATCATTTACAAGCATCATGATTTTTTCTCTTTTGGCAAAACCTTTGTCAGGTCATTTTATGGGAGCTTTACACCAACGCCAGCTAAATGAGATTATATTTGTCAGCAGAAAGTAAAGAATGTCATGAAAAACAGCATCCTGCACCACTACATCATAGATGAACTCACCTTTACTTAAATCATGGGCCTCCTGTGTCACCCTGATCATTTCAGCAGAATCTTTATGATGAAAAACGGTATGCCTCTGGCTGAGGACGCAATTCTCACAGTTAAACACTCTGACTTCCATCATGAATGTCTTTTGTTCTTCTACCTCCCAGTTCTTCAGTGCCTCCTTTAAAGACAAATAACAAATAACAACAACAACAATAACAAATAACAGTTGCCTCAATGTGTTAACCATAATTGATGAACTGAACATTTTAAGCATCTTTATTTTAACACTGGCTTGTGTTTCAGACTGTACAGAGCTGCTAGAGAATGCCCACTGTACCTTTAAGTACGCCTTACACCCGCACGTCTTGTGTTTACCTTTCCTAAATACTATTCAGCTAATATTTTTTCATAGAAAATACTTTTTAGTGCTGTATTAAAGAACAGTACAGTGCACTTTAAAACATCAATTAAAAAACAAAGCTGAAAAATTGGTGAGTAGACTTAAGGGTTTCGCACACCAGCCTCGACAATGCCCGCAGCACTTTTAAATTCATCTACAGCCGTTATGATAATAATGGACCTCAGTGAGAGGCACCAACAAAAATGGACTCGAATTGTAATCAACATGCCTTCAGTAGCAGTTTGACACCAGTATGTAGGCTTGTATTACAAACAATTAAATCTAAACTAATAGAATGTTGAAAGCAGCACGTTTTTGAAGCCGGTGTGTGGAGCTGAAGTCGTGTATCATAAAGGTCACCAAGAATAGAGTATCTGAACATAGATCTGCAAAAGGACTTTTGGGCAGAGTTTTAATCTATCTGTTAGAGGGCCACAAAGAGTGTGGCAGAAAAGCCATTCACACTGCTTAGTGTTAATGTAACATCAAATGTTCCTTTGTGTTCTTTTAAACATGCCTGAACCCTTTAGTGCCTATGGCACTAAGTTAAAACTGAGCCCAGTTAAATTTTCTTTTGATGGTTCACCACTCCTGAAGTTAATGAGTGAATCAACTTTTTTTTTCAGATTACTGCTTTAGGACTCATGTTTGCTACTGTAATACGTATCGCCAGTGAGGTCAAACATCATACACATCATCAAAGGATGTAGTTTGTGTGTATACACTAGCACCCTAACACAGTACCAGCTTTCTGCATGTGTTTAAAAATACCTGATTATCTCTGAGACTCTGTTGTTGTTGTTGAAGTTCATTTCTTCTGTTTTCTAGGTCTTCTCGCAGCTGTCTTAGAAGGTCGCACTGCAGAGTCATCTCAGAAAGAAGATAACCCTTAAAAAAAAAAAAACACTTAGTAGAGCTTTTTCACTATAACGCTTCCACGATCATATTTTGATTTTCATTGCTAATTTCTCTGAAAACATAGAGGGTACAATTTCAAATATAGCCACAAGCGGTGATGACAGGCCCTTGTACCTCTGGTCCCGAAACCCATGACATATCACCATCCAACAATACGATGACCACCTCCAAATAGCTAAAAAGTTGGACAGTGTTTGTGTCTGCGTGTGTATGTTTGTGTAGATGCGTGTCTGTATGTGTACCAGTGTGGATGTGTGAAGTAGAGACACTGTATGTTAACGTACATCTAACCTACGTAGATCTTATTCTGCTAAACAATCTAGGAACAATATCCGACAGAAAATAAATAAAATCTTGCAAGATAATAAAATCTTGCTATCGTCAGTTGGTGGCGCCATGCCAGACAGTTACCTTAAACATGTGGATGTCATTGTAATTATAATGTGCAATATTTTAGAAAGTTTCAAACCAGTCAGCCAAAGAATTGTAAATCCTGGGAAAATAACTTGCTCAAGAGATGAGATTTAGATTGTTGTGTGTATGACAGACTATCAGTATGTGTGTGCGTAATGTGTTTTGTGAATTAGTTTGTTTCTTTGCATTTGGGCCTTTCTGGGTAGGGTGTGTGGGGGGTGCGTGTGCAAGGTGTGTACAACATTTCATTCAGTTTTCATGCATGTGAAGTGGCTCAAAAAAAGTTTGTAAGAAGAATAAAGAAGAATTTTTCGACAAGCTACAGGTCACAGCCTGCACATCTGGGCTTCGGGCCCTTATAACACATTAGTCATCATTCAACAAAAACATATGCAACTGAATATGCAAATTCTTTCTGATCTTACCTTCTGATTTAATTCTTTAGTAAGGCAGTTCAGCTGTTCTCTATGGGCTTTAATCTGTTCATGACTAGCTGCAATGGCACACTTTGCTGTTGGAACAGTGAAAATATCCCAGATGAAAAATATGTACACTGAAAAATATCTTGCAAATTTAACATTTTAGTAGAAACATTTGCATCTGATGTGTTAGAAGTATGTTAACATTATCTTTTATAATTCACTTCTTGACAATAATTGTAATATTGTATTCCTTCAATAAAAATATTTTTGAAAAATATATTTTAAGTTGATGTATTGTAAAATGCTCTAATTTAAAGAATTATTTTTTTTAAAAGTATGTTCAGTGTTTACTTAATGTGCTCCAAATTATCATTTGAGTGCGGCTCTGCCGCTCTGAGTGCTACTAGTGAAAAGATGGACAGTGTGGGATAATTATGCTGTGTAGCTTTCAGGCTGCCAGAAATCTCATTGCCTTGGGAAAAAGCTCTTCTTCGTCTGTCAAGTTTTATAATTTAACTACATGATATTATGCAGCATCATATGAATTCTATGAGTTTCTGAATTGAGATATTACACAGGGTACTGCCCCAGTGTTCACATTTGTCTTATATTACATTTCTAGTCTTGTATGACTTGATTCTCTTGGCCATTAAAGGCTCTGAAATTAGTTGCTTTTTTTATTTTTCACATTTTTGGGCATGTTCTAAGGGACCAATAATGACGCAAGGCTGGATATAACATTTTTGGCACTCTAATTCCTCAAACAGAACAAAATGTGTTTACACATTTTCATAAATATCAAACCAACACCTCCTTGAGCCATGTCATATTTGAAGAGCCATATGTCAGAAACTAAACAAGATATCAAGCTGAAATTGCGGTTTGATTCTAGTAAGACATAGAAAAATGTTCCAACAGAAAGAAAAAAAAAACAGAAAAACAATTATGACCATGGTGTCTGACTTCTTTCAACTTAATGGAATTACTGGGAACAGAGGTGTCAATCCCGGGTTCAGAAAGTAGAACCCTGCCACAAATTTGATCCAGCCAGCTCTGAATCAGATGATTGTAATGAGCACTCAAGACAGGTAGATCAGCTCCTTAGCAAAGTCACCTGTGTTAGAAGGAAAACCTGGCAGGGTTTTTACTTTCTGAACCTGGGATTGACACCTCTGACTGGTAAGTGTAGGCCTACTGTTAGCTTGACTGTTTTAGCACATAGGTACATTGCAAGTTATTGCAATTCACTAGAATATGCTAGTTTGTTAGCTTGCTAGCTCCCTTTACAAACACTATTTTTAAGACTCAGAAACAGTGGCTTGACATTGATAAAATCTTATCAATACCCACCCATAGTAATGCACGGCTGTGGTTATTTACTTACTTTAATATCTATTCGCTTAGTTTTAAATAGTAGTGTATCATTTCAAAGCCATAGAGTTAATCAGTCTACATTTCACTGTGACTTAACCTATGCCAAAGAGCATAGAGAAGCTCTTTGCCTATGCTATAACTGTGTTTGTGACAAGTGAATCTATCTTGAATCTTGAACTTTACCAATAAGCAGAGTAACAGTAGGCTATGCCGAGCAAGGCTGTCAGTTAGCTTTTAGCTTACTATGGGGCAAACAAGATGTTAAGTTATGATTTACTGGTTATTGGCATTTTTTTGTCTAAGTTTGCAAACTAGAAAAGCTCAGAACAGCTTTCAAGTTTTAAAAGGATATTCATTATTTTTTTTAGTTTATATTTAGTTGATTAATTAAGGCTTTGACTATTATTAGGTCTACCTATATACATGTTAATACGTCTTGTATTTTTGTCGCATTTTAAACGTAAACCAAGTATTTTAACCAAGTATATAACGTGGTGCTTGTTACCGTTATATGTCGGAGAAAAGTATCTGCTAAATACAATGAACTTGTGATGGCTTTACAGCTGAGGCATGTTAACCTTACCTTCTTGAAGCTGCCGTGACTTCTCAGATACATGCTGCTCGGTCAATACAATCTGCTTAAACAGTGTGTCCAGGCTCATAATAAAGCAAATAAATACACCAACAGATTTAATGAGTTTCGCGAAGTTTGCCAATCTCAAACTACCTACACCACCGAGACTGTGTATTATGAATGGACGACTAGCTAACGATCAAAAATGAAGCAACCGGAAGTGTATTCGCGGTACAACTTCTAATCCCGCCCATTCCCATTTGCCCAGCAGCCTCTCATTTTTAGAATGTTATTCCAAATGTCCAATGGCCAAAGTGGGTGGGTTTGATTGACACCTATGATTGACCGCTGCTAGAGAGAGGCTGCACCGACAGCGATGACTACCTATCACCTTAGCTGTCATTAGCCTTACCTTGGCAGCTGCAGTGGAGTTCTTCAAGCTTGTCCAACTTATTATCTTCGTCCTTTTATAATATACTGTTATGAACAATCACATGCTGTTGTGCAGCTGGCTGTACTACCAGAAGACCGTCAGTGGGAAGATCCTATGCAGTTTTGTAAGTAAAACGTTCATACAAGGTAGCCAACATTAGCTAACCGCTAACTTCGTTCACATTTAGCTAGTGTATCTAGCAGTTGGTGCTACATTATCTTTGCATTATACCAAGATCCAGAGATGAGTTGACGATAAACACAATATGAAATTTAGTGCCGGCCACATGAAGAGACAGAAAAGGACATTACAGTTTGAGCTACTGCTGGGTAAAGCGATTGAACAAAAAAGTGCAGTGATACCAAGCTTTAGGGATGTTGGCTTGGGTTGTTTTTACTCTAGCTGTTGGTCATGATTGAGACAGACTCGACAGGACGCTTGTTGTGTTATTAATTTACCATTTAATATTGTGGAACATGCAGTTTTTCAGCAGACACAGTAACAGATTTTCTTTTGTGAGCACATGGATTGGAGTTTAGATAGAGGCGTTACAATTGAAGCACTGATGAGTAAATTACTATGGCATGGTTTGCTTTTAACTTTAACAATTTTTCCCCACAGCACTCACACCAGCAACACTTTCCCAACACACACGCGCTAGGTAGTAGCAGCTATAACCTACCCTACACAGCAGCCATGCCTACGGCGGCATGTTCACATTTAGCGACACTGGGGTTGGGGAAACAAAGACACGCAACAACACATGTTCATTCCGCTAAAGGATTTATTTGCATAGCGAATAGTGAGGTACCCACTGATTCAGTTTAATTATCTATCCACCATTAAAAATTGCTTCACCTGGCAAACAAACATTTACACTCACGGGGTTGCATACTAGTGGTCGTCTCGTCCGTCAGCAAACACGTCCGATGGGGAAACCGGAGCCTGCTACTTATCCACTTGCCACTTGTCCGGAACAGTGGAAAGAACAATGTTGGCGCAGGGGGTAATATCTGCCTTATTATCCGGTTGTGACTGTATATTTCACACATATTTATGCCAGTGTGTCATATTAACCATGTATTGTGATACTGTGTATTTTTTGAGTATTGCAGTACTTTGTATGGTGACCATGGTGTGTGTTGTTGGTTTTCATGTGTCTATGGATTGTTTCCCCCTATGTCTCGATGAGCTCTACCAATTATGTGATTGTTGTATGGGCTTTAAAAGAGGAGCAAAGCGCAGTGTTCAGGGAGTCTTGGTTGTGGAAGGGTGTCCATCACTGCGTTTACATGGTGGGATTGGTTTGGGTGTTGCTACCCAATGGGTGGTCTGTCCCATAGTGATGGCGAAGTGAAGCTTTCTGAGGCAGCAAAGCTTTCACTCCAATTGTATTGGGAAAAGGTTCATTCATTCAAAGCTTTAAAACTCTATGATGACCTCTGCTGGTGAAATGTTGAGTTGCAGTGTGAACCAAAAAGTCATCACATAATGGATTCCTATATGAATAAAAACATTGCCTTCCCTATGTGTCTGTGATTTAAAGAATGTATAGTGTATTTTTCCACAGGACTTGCTAGAACGTACTATTGCTGCACAATATAACTGATTTTAGAAATGAGAGGGCAGTCGGGTATGAAATTACATGTTTTTATTAAGAAAAATGATTTGCTCCACTGTGTTGGGATTTAATCTATTCCTTTTTTTTTAAACAACTTCCCCAGCTTTGGAAAAAACACGTTCACACGGTACAGAGGATGCAGGAATACAAAGTACATTGCGGGCCAAGATATATAGATTTGAGTATAGGACCTTATTTTTGGCCCAATACTGTAAAGGGTCTTCTGACGGTGGGACGTTCGGTTCTGACAGGTACCTCGTCACCTCCACAGTTGCACTTGCCGAAACACTTCTGGTGTTTCGCCTCTCTGAGACCTCGTTGTCCAACAGGTCCCACAACCCTAAAATGGTAATGATATGAAAATGCATTAAAATATGTGTTGCACAAAACAGGAAGACAATTGAACAACATACCTGACTTAGTAGTGGTAGGGACATCAGATGATGATGATGGCTGTGTTGTGTCAGGTGCTCTCCTTATCACATTTGAACAACATTCTGTATGTATTGTACAAAACACCAAACTGTTGGCCAAAGTAACATACCTTATGACTCGGTGGTGGTAGGATCATCAGAAGATGTTGATTGTGGTGTTTCTGGTGCTCATTGCCTTATCACATTTGAACAACATTCTTCATGTATTGTACAAAACACAAAACTATTGACCAAAGTAACATACCTGATGACTTGGTGGTGGTAGGGACATCAGATGATGTTGATGGCTGTGCCATTTCTGTTTTTTGGTGAATCACATTGCCACATTTTGAGGTGAGTTTTTTTTAACTGCGTTCTGATGATGCAGTAAATTGCAGAAGCCCATAGTTTTGTAGCGTGGGTTCAACAGTGTTGCCAAAGCATGCTGTCCTGCAGCTTCATAGTTGCTGAGACTTTCTGACATCTGGTTTATTAGGTGGTTTGCTAGGTCCATGGACATGCTATTGTTCAGGTTCTTTTGCTTTGAGGTTATGGTGTGGCGCAACATTTTCACCAGTGGAATTATTTTTGACCCTGACACAACTTTCTCGGCTGACAGTTCCACCGTAGCTTGCTTGAGAGGGCCTAACAGCTGCAGGCATTCTACAATGCAGTCATACTCAGTAGCACTTAGTGCTACCACATCGGTATGAAGAGAGGCCAGCGCTGCACCCACTGGCTCTCTCTGCTCGTACAACTGTTCGAGCATTTCGAAGGTACTGTTCCACCTTGTATCCACTTCCTGTATAATTTTGTGCACAGGTGCTCCCATCTGCTGCTGATGTTTCAGTAGTTGCTCTCTACCAACAGTGCTGCTCCTAAAATGGTAAAAGTGGCAATGTCCCTTGCCTTGGTCCTTAGCTCTTCCAGACCTACAGTACAGAAGAGTAGAGATACTTTATCAATCCTGAAGGAAAAGTTTCCAGCAGCATACACATAATACACATTGCACAAATCCAACATCACTCATGTACACACATCTGCATACATGCATTCACTTGTGAAAGTAGTACTAACCTGGAGTGAGTTGAATGGCTTTCCTCACCACCAAGTTCAATGCATGAGCAATACAATGGCTGTGCCGTAATTGCAGGAGGCTGCCACAGAGGCTCATATTTGGGGCACCATCTGTTGTTACGCACATGACTTTAGCATGGGAGATCCCCCGGTCCTCCATAATTGTATCTTTTTCAGAAGCAATATTTGCGGCAGTATGTCGTTCCCCAAAACTACCAACTGCCAGCAACACTGAAGCCAGCTGGTCTGCCTCATCCACAAAATGGCACGTCAGTGCCAAATAAGAATCCATGTGAATCGATGTCCACATGTCAGTGGTTAAGGCCACAGCAGTTCCTTGGCCTTCTGTTTTTCCACAAGGTATCTGGCCTCCACCATGGATTTTATAGCTTTTCTAGTTGGAATGACATAGTTGGGGGCCTCAAGCTTCATCAATTTTATGAAGCCCTGGTACTCCACCATCTAAAAGGGGGGAAAAACATTTTAGAACATGCTTTAACACTAGTATCTCTATGTGTGTGACAAATGTCTTAGTTTGTACCTTGAAAGGCATTGAATCCAGTATCATCTCCAATACTGCCTCGTCAATCATTGTTTTTTGATCAGCTGTAACACAACAATGGGTACATTAAGACATGCTTTAAGACTAAACAGATGATAGCAGGATTACATGCAAGAATGAATGCTATTTACCCTGGACTCTGGCTGTAGCTTCTCCAGACTCGGAAGTGCCTTAGCATAGACGAGGTGTTGTTGTTATAGGCCAGTTGCTGGTCACAGACCATACACTGGACCTGAAATTACAAGGACATTTCTCCATATTAAAGACACATGTTAATTAAAGAAACTAGTATTTCACTGACAGCAACTAATTGCCTTGATAACAATGCACGGTTGGCACAGCATCGGGGCTGTGCATGACACATTACATTACATGAAGCAGATGGTTTTATCCAAAGTGACATAATCAGGCACATACAACATACAGTGTGTCGGGGGAAACGACACAGGCATAACAGGTTTGTGCGGATGGGACACAGGAAGCACGGTTTCTTTCCACTGCGCACATTCAGTAATTACTACATGCATTGCCCAGAGCTTCATCGTATACCACTTTTAAAAAGGTACCCTACGCAAACGCCAGACTTTGGGTGACGGTTACCAAAGCCACGTCATCTAAACACAGATGGCTCACAAACTAAAAACTCTTTCGTAGTCACAAGCAGTTTACCACTATTATGAGTAGGCCTACCCTTTATTTGCTACAACGAACTAAGATCCACAGACCATTGTTAAAGGATACATTGCCAAAGCATAAAATACATTTCATGTTTGTAAAACATGAATCGCGGCAGTATGGCACGGAGTTGAATGGCCTTGAAAATGTATACCATCTACATGACACTCTTCAACGTAGTGCACAAAAGCCATCATTTTACTTAGATGCAACTGCCAGATGTTGTGGGTGTCTGACCAAGCCAACTAAAGAGCGGCACCATCCAAACTGATTTGGTAGGACATATGGATTTAAAAACCCTTGCTTAGCCACTGTTTACCACTACTATAAGTGAGTCACTAAATGTAATGTAATGTAATAATAAGTGCAGAGCATATGTTTGATAACTTCCGACACCGTGGAAAGCAGCATTCACAATGCGTAACCTCACCCTTTCCACACACAAACACACACGCAAATAAAAATGTAAAACCAATAATAAAAAAAAGCCTGCCCTATCCCACATCTTATTGGGGGAAATCAAATTGAAATGCTCCCACATTTCGGAGCGTCCACATTTTGCCAAAGGTTCCATTACTATTACTATTCTTTACTATATTCTCTACTACACACTACATTACGCCTTCACTACAAACCCACAAGCGCGCTCACCTTTTAGCGCGCATTTTAAGACTTTGAATTAAACGTCAAATCGTCACGTGAGGGTGCGTTGAATTGAAGCTTCAGCCGTCACTGATCATGTGATCACCAGCCAGCGAATCAAGCTCCAATACACTGCTTTGCATTGCGCTGGTTCAATTTTCCGACACAAGCTGTGATGTCATGAGAGGTTAGCAATGTTCAGCAGGGCAGTTCAAATGAGTGCAGTGACACAAGATTCCAAATAAAGTCTTTCTTTTAATGTTTTTTCAAAAAGGTTTAACAAAAAAGGCACTTCAGGGGCAAAAGGCAAACTAGGATTCTTCTTTTTAAGGCTTAACTTAAACACTTTCTCAGAATGAAATAAAAAGTCTTTCTCAAGATAGAGTCCTTGTTCTCAATCAACAATTACTTGTCTCTGTTTTCAATGTCCAGTTTCTGGGTCCTTACCCCCGCAGCTACTCCACGCAGTGTTGCAGATGAGATAACCAATCCACAATTAAATCCTTTTTTCCGGCAGGTTCTTCAAAACAAGTGATCCACACAGTTAGGAGACTCCAACCTTCTCTACTCCTCGACACACTCTCTACTGAGAGCTTCTGGTTTCTTAAAGCCCTCCAGTTCCACAGCAGGGGATTGCCTAATGAGGCACACCTGTGGCCAATCAGTGCTTGGTGGTTTGAGGTGCCGGGTGTTGAGGGGTGGAGTTCCACCAGCAGATGGAGCCGTGCCGGGATGCAGCTGCAACCATCTCAGGGGAATGTAGCGCCCCTCCAGGACCCAGCCTCTCGTGACATCACAAAGCGTTGAAGCAGGGGAGTCAGAGGTAACATCACTACTGTCCCAAAATCCTTGTTCACATGCAGTTCGTCTAAGCAGATAATGGTCAGAGACCTGGCCCTTTCCGCTACGCTAGGTGGGTGGCGCTGTAGTCAACTTCTATCTTTCTATTATTATCTTTTAATGCAAGGAACGTCTGTTCCACGCATAACTCTCGAACCACTCATCCGCTTGATCTCAAATTTGGAGGGCGTCATCATGACGACCCAGGCTGATATGATTTACAACGCTAGCTGCTACAACGTTGGACATAACGCGACTAACGACATAACTACAATAATGGACATAACACAAGTAAACATTTGCCCACAACAAAGCTGCTACGTAGGTAAGATACGCAACAGCAAACTACAGCACTGCACACATATGCCTACAGTGCATACAGGCGACACGTAGAGGAGACTGAACTTTTCACCTCTCATTCCGGTTATCCCACATGTCAGGTCAGTCAGTGCAAATGTTACATAGCCTCCTCCTTTTCACCTGATATTATTACCCACTTAAACAATAAGGTGGTCTAAACAAAAAGATAATACTCTGGCACATTCTCTATGGGCTCTGCACTTTTCCTACTAAATAAAGACACGCCAGAATGTTCTGGCGGCATACAAAGATGGTGTTCCAGGAGTTTGACGCATTCGCGTACATGTTGTGCATTCTGCTGTGTTAGGAAGTCCGTATAAGGGAACAAACTGCGTTTTTCATTTCGTTGATTCATGCGCAGTACGCAAAACCAATCCGATCCCGTGCACATGGCAGCACCAAGTGGTTTAACACCAGCTTGGCCTGGCGTTCCAAGTGGTTTCGTGAAACCAATCTCAAGCCGATCTTTATCCCGTACACATGAAGCCGGTACGATCCCAAACCAGTTCCAATCAGTTTCAACTCGTCCATGTGAATGTCAGCTTGTTGTGAGGCTGTTACAAGTGAGTATTGAAATGTATTTCACCCTGTATTGCCTATTGAGGCCAGTTTATTTATTTAGTTTGGTTTACTGCTTTTCACTGTGCACTGTAAATAAACCATCACTGTTATTCACTTTAAATTTTGAGTTGCCTACGTTTTCCTACAATTCACCCTGTGGGTGTGGCCAGTCCTGCTGTGATGTGGGGGGTGGAGAAGCTTTCTCATTCATAGGTTGTAATGTTTGAGTGGTAGGCCTAGTTACCATTAAATTGTCAATTACATTGGATTGAGATTCAAATGTTCATTCTTGGCACAACACTGATTATTTACAATAGCTTACAATTTATAAGGCAAACATATAAATGTGTATATACATGTATATCTATACATACCTATAATTGGGAAATCTCTGCAGGCATGTGTAAACGATATACATGTGCTTCAACATTGTTTTTCACTCTGTTGTAGTGTCATTTCACCATGGAGCACCGAGCTAGACCAGCTGGTACTGTACCTTAGTCATGATGCTCCTACTAAAATAAATGTGGTTAAAATAAAGCTTTTGAATTCCTTTGATACTCTTCCTGATTCGCATGACCGATAAGAGTATCATTTGAAAATACCCTAGCGCTGTTCAATTGTAAAGCTGGTATTCTCATGTTCATCAGCAACTGCGCCTTTTAAAGGTGTGTGTGTGTGTGTGTGTGGACTGTGGTGAAAGGATATTCAGTACTGCTGAATCAGCCCTGACCTGGGATATTGTGCTTTAAGAGAGTACTTTAGTTTAAATTTTAAATTTAAAAAATCATTATCACCAAATAGTACAGTTTCAAGAAATTGGGATTTTAAAATGTGTGTTTGTAACACACTTAAAACTGTACAATTTGGTGACAATACAGACTAAGTACAGTGTACTCAGATGTCAGTGTAAATATTTGGACTTGGGTAGAGAACAATCAACAACATAAAAGGGTATTTTATCGAGGCATTTAATGTCAGCTTTTTCAGTTGCGGCTCTGCCTTGCCGTTGCTAGGGTTTGTTTTGGCAACGCGTGATGTCATCAGTTATTACCATGGAGAAAGGATAGAATGTTTTGAAAGAATGTGTCAGGTGGCCAATCAAGAAGCGGAGAAAGTTTTTCGACCACATCTTCGACATTTTAGCAAAGTCTTTGTCGGTATTCTGTGTATGTAATGATACAGAATGAACCACATGCTACCTTCTAAGTCGTAAATGCGCAAAGGGTGCTGTGTATCACACTGCAGAAATTACTTCGTCCGGAAAATGGAGGAAACTCTGGTGATGGGACTGATAAACAAGAGCCTATCATACAACCACGAAGCAGCTCTAGGCTGTGTGAGCATTTCAAAAGACCTTTTGACTTGGTCAGCACGCTGGAATTTCAGACGTGTTAAAACCTAACTTTTGACAAACTGTCACTCTTTATAAAACGTATGGACAACTTTAGCCCTCTTATGGCTACAGTTCGACGGGGTTAGGAAGAAAAAGTGCTCTTTTTCCCATTCAAAACTCAGTAGACATTTTGTATATATTTTATCTCCCTGGTCAGGAAGTAGGCTACTTTCTTTCTTCACGCATGGTTAGAATGGTTATTTAAATGGCGACTGCCAGTTTGTTTTCCTTCCCAAGAGTTGAAAGTGTGCAAGAGTTATAAGGCAGTGTTCAGTTGACGTGTGATTGTTGTTGTTACGTTTCAGACTATTAAAAACCTTGCCCCCTCCCCAGAATTGGCCATTCTGGCTAGTGTTGCTGATGAGAGGGGTCACGTCCAACGTCCCATCCGACATTGGCTACATGGGGAATTCTTTGGGTCATGTGGATGATACAGTCGGGGCTAAGGACGAAGTCTGCAGAGTGGAAACAATTTCCCTTTCCTGAAATCTGGAAGTGTTTGAGCTTTGTACAGTCTACCTGGAGCTTCCTATCCCTGTCTTTGTAGTGTAGGCCTAATTTAACACACTGGTGGCACATGCAACACAATTTTTTAAATCCCAAACGTCTTGAAACTGTGCTATTTGGTGACAATACAGACTAAGTACAGTGTACTCAGATGTCAGTTTAAAGATTTGGACTTGGCTAGAGAACAATCAACAACATGGAAGTGCATTTTAACGAGTCATTTAATGTCAGCTTTTGCAGCTTCGGCTCTGCCTTGCCGTTGCTAAGGTTTGTTTTGGCAACGCGTGATGTCATCAGTCATTGCCATGGAGAAAGGATAGAATGTTTTGAAAGAATGTGTAAGATGGCCAATCAAGAAGAGGAGACAGGTTTTTCGACCACCTCTTTGACGTTTTAGCAAAGTTTTAGTCGGTATTTTGTGTATCTAATGATGTAGAATGAAAGCACAATTCAAATACAGGCTTACCTTCTCATTCGCTAATACGCAAAGGGTGCTGTGCGTCACACTGCAGAAATTCCTTCGTCCCGAAGCTAGAGGAAATTGTGGTAATGGGACTGATAACCACGAGCCTATCATACAACCACGGAGCAGCTCTATGCTGTGTGGGCATTTCAAAAGACCTTTTGACTTGGTCAGCACGCTGGAAAAACGCTTGAAATTCAGACGTGTTAAAACCTAGCTTTTGACAAACTATTGCTCTTTATAAAATGTATGGGCAACTTTAATCCCCTTATGGCTACAGTTCGACGGGGGATAGGAAAAAAATGTGATCTTTTTCCAATTCAAAAGTCAGTCGACATTTTGTATATCTTTTATCTCCCTGGTCAGTAAAACCTTTCTTTCTTTACGCACAGTTAGAATGACCATTTAAATGACTACTGCCAGTTTGTTTTCCTTCCCAAGAGTTGACCGTGTGCAAGACCTGTATTATTAGGCGGTGTTCAGCTGACGTGTGTCTGTTGTTGTTACGTTTCAGAACATTAAAAACCTTGCGCCATCCCCAGAATTGGCCATCCTGGCAAGTGTTGCTGATGAGAGGGGTCACGTCTAACGCATCCTCCGACATAGGCTACATGGGGAATTCTTTGAGTCATGTGGATGATACAGCCGGGGCTGAGAACGAAGTCTGCAGAGTGGAAACAATTTCCCTGTCCTGAAATCTGGAAGTGTTTGAGCTTTGTACAGTAAACCTGGAGCCCCCCCTCCCTCTCCTTGTGGTGTAATTTAACACACGGATGGCACAGGGGCAACACACATTTTTAAATCCCAAATGTCTTGAACCTGTACTATTTGGTGACAATATAGACTAAGTGCAGTGTACTCAGATGTCAGTTTAAAGATTTGGACTTGGGTAGAGAACAATCAACAACATGAAAATGTATTCCAGGCATTTCATGTCAGCTTTTTTCAGCTGCGGCTCTGCCTTGCCGTTGCTAGGGTTTGTTTTGGCAACGCGTGATGTCATCAGCCATTACCATGGAGAAAGGATAGAATGTTTTGAAAGAATGTGTAAAGTAGCCAATCAAAAAGCGGAGAAGAAAGTTTTTGACCACCTCTTCGACATTTTAGCAAAGTCTTTGTCGGCATTCTGTGTATCTAATGATGTAGAATGAAAGCGCAATTCAACCACAGGTTAGTTACCTTCTAAGTTGCTAATACGCAAAGGGTGCTGTGCGTCACACCGTGCAGAAATTCCTTCGTCCCGAAACTATAGGAAACTGGTGATGGGACTGATAACCACGAGCCTATCATACAACCACGGAGCAGCTCTATGCTGTGTGGGCATTTCAAAAGACGTTTTGACTTGGTCAGCACGCTGGACACACGCTTGGATTTCAGACGTGTTAAAACCTTACTTTTCACAAACTCTCACTCTTTATACCATGTATGGACAAATTAAGTCCCCTTATGGCTACAGTTCGACAGGGGTTAGGAAGAAAAAGTGATCTTTTTCCAATTCAAAACTCAGTCGAAATTTTGTATATCTTTTATCTCCCTGGTCAGGAAGTACGTTCTTTCTTTACGCACGGTTAGAATGGTTATTTAAATGGCGACTGCCAGTTTGTTTTCCTTCCCAAGAGTTGAAAGTTTGCAAGAGTTGTATTATTAGGCAGTGTTCAGTTGACGTGTGTCTGTTGTTACGTTTCAGAACATTAAAAACCTTGCGCCATTCCCAGAATTGGCCATTCTGGCTAGTGTTGCTGATGAGAGGGGTCACGTGGAACGTCCCCTCCGACATTGGCTACATAGGGAATTCTGTTGGTCATGTGAATGATACAGTCGGGGCTAAGGACGAAGTCTGCAGAGTGGAAACAATTTCCCTCTCCTAAAACCCTGGAAATGTTTCAGCTTTGTGCAGTCAACATGAAGCTCCCCTCCCTCTCTTTGTAGTGTAATTTACCACACGGATGGCACAGTCAACACACATTTTTAAATCCCAAATGTCTTGAAACTGTACTATTTGGTGACAATAAAGACTGAGTACAGTGTACTCAGATGTCAGTTTAAAGATTTGGACTTGGTTAGAGAACAATCAACAACATGAAAGTGTACTTTATCGACGCATTAATGTCAGCTTTTTCGGCTGCGGCTCTGCCTTGCCGTTGTTAAGGTTTGTTTTGGCAACGCGTGGTGCCATCAGTCATTACCATGGAGAAAGGATAGAATGTTTTGATGGAATGTGTAAGGTGGCCAATCAAGAAGCGGAGAAAGTTTTCCGACCACCTCCTCGACGTTCAAAGTCTTTGTCGGTATTCTGTGTGTGTAATGATAGGCTAGAATGACTAATAAACACGAGCCTATCATACATCCACGAAGCAGCTTTAGGTTGTGTGAGCATTTCAAAAGACCTTTTGACTTGGTCAGCACGCTGGACACACGCTTGAATTTCAAACTTTTGACAAAATGTTATTTTTTATACCATGTATTGTCAAATTTACCCCCCTTATGGCTACAGTTCGACAGGGGTTAGGAAGAAAAAGTGATCTTTTTCCAATTCAAAAGTCAGTCGAAATTTTGTAGCCTATATCTTTTATCTCCCTGGTCAGGAAGTCCTTTCTTTCTTTGCGGTTAGTATGGTCACAGATATTCTAAGACGACGTCGTCTTAGAATATCTGTGGTATGGTTATTTAAATGACTACTGCCAGTTTGTTTTCCTTCCCAAGAGTTGACCGTGTGCAGGACCTGTATTACTCTTCGCCGTTTTAGGAAAGTCTTTGTCTGTATTCTATGTATCTAATGATGTAGAATGAAAGCGCAATTCAACCACATGCCACATTCAACATTTTAAGTCGCTAATACGCTAAGGGCGCTGTGCGTCACACTGTGCAGAAATTCCTTCCACCCGAAGCTGGAGGAAACTCTGGTCATGGGCATATAAACAGACGCCGCCTTCAGCGTAGAATCATACGTCAACGTCGCCGCCATATTGGATGTGGCAAAGTGACGATTCCTCAACCGTGTTCAGACAGTATAATAAAGATCCCTCATTCATTTCCTGCGTTTAACTGTATTTGAATGAATGCAACACGCGATTGTAGTTTTGCTTCCCAGCAAGCATTTAAACTCATTATAATGTTGCAACATACCCAAAGTTAATTTCACAACGGATTTCTTCTTTAAGCAGCTTCCGGGAGCTCTTGTATTTTTATTTGACTCCCTGGTAGAGTTATTTAAAGGGACCAATAGCACAGATCTCACCAACAACATGAGATACAGCCAACAGTAATTTGTGGTTTTATGCAGTGCCATGTGCAAAGTATGGAGTACTGTGCTGCTAGCCTAGTTGCTACACAGGAGTTCTTACCCAACATCACAATTGCTTCATCAGATACAAAGCAATCCAGTTCCTTTGAAGCCACTGCTCTATGAAGTGAGCACTGCTCAAACAGGTCAAAGATACTGCACCAGTTCCAAAAACACAAATACAGAGATTGCAATACGTTTAACTGCAGGTAATCTTTGGATGAAATGTATTTTTACTAACTTAAAATACTTGTATGGGCCCATATAAGTGGAGATTTAGAGATTTGTGCGTCTCTAACCTTTCATCAACTTTAAAAATTGCTTTGTTAAAAAAAGTAGCAAGTAAAGTGTATTGTGCTTCAAGTACTTGCATTTGTAAATGAGTTAGATTTAATTGCTTCAGCTGCACAAAAGGGTCTTGCAAAGGTCAACATGGCGGAGGTGGCTACCAAGTCGTTCTTTGAAACTGTGGGCTGCAAAGCAAAGTTCAGTTAGGGTAATCTGTTCTCTGTAAATGTAAAACTAATTTCCTGAACAAAGTCTAAGGTTTGTCCTAACTAAATAATATTGGTTGGTATGTAAACATGCCCACTGAACAGCTTTTTTCCCCAACATTGCTTACTTTTAATCCTCACCTTGGGCACTGCAATGAGTCCAGCAATAACTGTTTTTCACACTTAGAAGACTATATCTCCTCAATCATTTATGCTACCACAATTAAAAAAAACATGCAAATGAAACCTTATTATTACTGTTTTCTTTCTAGTGCTATCATGGTTCAGGACCATGAAAGCAAGGGGATATTCATTCTGGCCAGTTAAATAAAACTACCTGTAAACACAAGCTTTTGCAATTTAATTCTGCCAGTGTTTGAAAGTGACAAGTTCAGATCCTGTGATCCTGGTCCTTTAAACTAACTTTTAATGGGTTTATGAGGTGTTTGATGTATCCTCCATTCCTCTCTACTATGACAACATCTTCATTATGGAGCAATGGGCAGCTAACTATTATTTGAATGTGATACATATGTAATTCCTGTTGTTTACAATTAGTTAATAGTTAATAAATTACTAAGTAATGCTTAATGACTCATTAAGTAAAGTTAATGTTGGGAAATGACCAATGCGTCAGACTCAAACCTGGATCCCTGTCGACACCTGCCCATTTATGGTAGGCTGTAGGTGCTATAGCCAGCTGCAACATAGCAACCTCGACATCAGATTAATAAACAGGAAATCAACTCACAGAAACAACAGCACAGAGCGCACAGGGTCTGCGCCACAAAATGTAATCATGCAGTTCTCCTATATTTTACTAATTTTGACTTTGAAATTGTTATATTGACACAGATGGAAACTGTATTGACAATGGCCTTCCTAATTTTAAACAATATTTCAAATTCAGGTCTACAGTTTGCCGGCTGTGTTTTTGTATGAAAAAATGGTTCGCCAAATGTATCCTTACATAAAATAGCTTCTTAAACTCCTGAATGTCAGTTATACAAAAATATATTTGGTACTCTATGTCATTTTTGTAATCCAAGATATAAGCATTTAAATCTGTCCCATATTTTTTGCCACACCCTATATATACAATTTAACAAATAATAATAAATATAAAAGCCATTCCTATTTAACCCACTTGATTAAAATCAGGAGATCTCAGCAAATCCTTAATTCCCCTATCTGTTGTTGTTGGGGCAATAATAGGTGCGACACTCCTGTTCCTGTTCTTGAAAACTCGCGGTTGTGTTTGTTGTCTTCTCATAGGCAAGAATTATGAATAGTCTACAATAAAAGTTGTTGTTTTTTGCAGAGACATAACAGTGCTGTCAGGTACGTTTTTTGCGAAGCCTTTATCATGTTTGTGAAGCGTTCTTTCTAACTTCGTAGTTAAATATGTGAATGAAGCTCTGTTGACACAGCTGATAAATAACTGTTGCTAATGTAGCTAGATGGGTACCGTATTACTTTTATATATGTTATCAACACCTAAACATGCAAGGGAGTTATTAGAAGCGGCAAACTTAGCTCAGAACTTGTCCATGTACATATGGAGCATGGCGATCTGCCATGTTACAGGCTACCGAGTAGTCTACCTGAAGAAGCTTTTTCATAAGCAGTATGATACATTGGGGGAATGACGGGTAACATGACATTAGCTTTTGTGTTCTTCACATTTAACACTTAGAACACTTTGGGTCCCAAAGTCACAGATGAGTACTGTAAAGTTTTATATCATTGTTGTTTTGTAATAAAAGTCTCTGTTGTATTCGTTTATTCCTTTTGGTTTCCTCCTCAAGTATTTATTGATGCATTACAGACCATTTCTTAGCTGTTTAAAAAAACACAAACATTGGGTGCAGCTTAACAATAGCCTTCCAGGTACAACTCATATACTGCTTTTAAGCTATTAATTAACCGTTTATTATCTGATAGTAGTCAACAGATGCAACTTTAGCCATCTAAACGTGTACAGATAGTTTTTCAACAAATTAAACAGTAAATAATGTTTTACCTAATTATTTATGAACTACAACTTCTTATTTGTAAGTCATGGTATTGTAACCCTGCATAGAAGAAAAAAAAAAGGCAAACTCAGTAATTAGTTAAATAACTTTAAACTAAAGTAAACTAGTTTTAGGTAACCGCTTATTAACAAATGAAGAATTATTTAATTATGTTTAATGGATTATTAATTTGCCATTTATAGGCGACTGTTGTTATAAAGTGCTAACAAATAGGCCTAATCTTTGCACATGAGCCACATACAACCCAAGGAACAGGTTTGTTTGGCCAAATTGGTTCAGCAGTTCTGGAATTTTTCAGATAAAGAGGTGAAGTGCTGTGCACAATTGTGAAAATAAACTATACCAACAATGCTTGAGTTCATTTATTGGGACCCTGATAATGGTACGGCCGAATGCCATGTCCAGCCTTAGTGTTTTAAAAATAGCTGTTTGGATGCATCTTGGTAAGTGCCCTGCATTTACGTATGTTGGAGTAACTCTTAAAATTATACCCTGGTAAGCTGCATAAGAGTGCCGAAATCAATACCAGTCTTCCCCCTCAAAGGACAGTGACCCAGATAGAAATCCAAACAAAGAGTTGCTGTAATAGTTCAAACATCTTTAGACTCACTTCATTGCTTTAGAGGGCCATCATGGACACCAGGCTGTTAATTCTTCTGCTCTCCCTCTTGGCTTTCATTGCACAGACTGAGGTATTACAAAGTAGTTTGAAGGCCTAAACCTTCTGCTTTGCTTCATATTCAACAGTGACCGAGATAGAAACATGTTTAAAAAATCATGCTGGTTTACCATTTTGGGTGTACTTTATTTTACTGTCCCTGTTACATCAATTAGGTAGAATGTAACAAAGTGTGTAACACTATGTAACAGTATGTACTTACACTGTATCATAGGGTTAGGTATGTTCAGTGTAAGTACATAATTAAATGTAGATACACTAAAAAAGGAACCGTGAAGTAAAGTGTTAGCACCATTTTAAATATACAAAAATGTGCTTTATATTTCACATCTCATCAGTTAAAGAAACATGACAAGCATGGCAAGCGTGGTCATGGACGTGGTCGAGAAAAAAAACACAAATGGCGAATTGAAGGTAAGTTAAGTTCTGTTTTGTTCTCTAGTATTACTGCGATGTTTAATTACTGTTAAGTAAAGAACCACATATTAGGGAAAACCCAACTTTGTATCCAACAAAGTAGTCTGTAAAAGCTAAAATATGAACTAAGCTATATTTGAACACGTGCTTCAGGCTACATGCATATTTTAAGGATATGTAAGTTTGTTTAGATGGAATTCCACACTTTAGTATTCATGTAACAAAATAGTTATTTTAATACATCCATCAGTCATCCATTAAAACGCTCAGCCTATCTAACTTTATATTTTAGCTTTATATATCACTGGAACAGGTCATGAAAAGATAAATTCAGAAAATAATTTACTGAAAGATTTACTAAAAGAGTAGATTAATTGGCTCATAATAAAATCCAGGGTACATTTTGTATCTCCTAGATAAAACCGTACTTATTTACCACAAAATAAATCTTCCTTCAATCAGTTTTCAACAGTAATGCACATTATGACAGACTTTTACTAGTACCAATGTTTGATGCACAATTTATACCAATTTATCCATAAAATATTGACTAAATGACTCACATTATTGGCTGATGTTTGATTCATGACTCATACATTCAACTTTAATAAGCATGACAGTCTGACTTGTGAGTGTTATTGTATTTACTATGATGGGCCTGTTTGTGTATTTTGTAAAGTTACAGTAATGAAATGAAATATACTTTTATATTTGTCCCAGAGTTAATGTCAACTTGTTTAACTCATAAAATCAATGAAAATGAGCATGAGCAAGCGTGAGCTTGCCAGCTTGTGGAGTTAAGCTACAAAATGGTGTAAAATGTCTACATTGGTATGGTCAGTTTTGTTAATGGATTACCCAATTTCATGACAATAGAGCTGATTATGAAAACGACTGCATTCAAGCACGCTGCATATTACATATTCTGAGTTACTTATTCTAAGGGCTACATGTATACATTATTCCAGGTTAAGCATGAGATCCTGACCGAGTATGAATAGCAAAAAAATTACAAAAAGCACAGAAACAGGTGGCACGAGAAGAAAAATGCAGGGCAAACAAGCAGAATTGACACTTTGAATGAAAGTGAAAAAAGACAAAGTTACAAGTGGAGCGAGGCGCAACAGAGGTGAAAAGCAAGGGACGAGCAACATTTGGAGATGACTCCACCAAAAATTTCGGAACCACAAGTATACAGGTTAGATGAAGTGCTTGAATATAGTTTATAGTGTTTATAGAATATAGTGAGTTTATTGGTCCCGGACTCCATACAGTAAGTCAAAGACAGATTAAGGAACATATAGTTTTTTTTTCTTTTTGTAAGAGTAACATGCAACTGTTATGATTTGAATTGAAATTTAAATTTGGTTTTACCATTTTTACACAAAGTACATTAGGTAGAACAAAACTAAAATAGGACAACTCTAGGTTACACTATAAGAATAAAAAAAGCTCAAGATCATAAAAGGAAAACAATTGTAATCAGAAAGTACCAAAAACGCCACAATAGATATAAGTGCTAGACTGAGCCACCACATTCAAAGACATGGAAAGAAATTGGAAGTTTCCATAGACTTATTTTTAATATACTGAACTGTTGGCTGTGTAGTGCTTCTGCAACACTGATCATCATGCCAATGTAGGCACATGAACTGAGCATTATATTTCCCAGACTGGGTCAAAGAGTTTACTCAATCTGAAGACCAAGGTGGTGATGAAGATGATGACGATCATGACGGTGAATGGTTGTTGGAGCTTCAGGAAGTAAGAGGTAAAACGAGTCCTGTTTTATTTTCACTAAAAACAATTCATTTGGACATTGTGCTCTCTTTTGTTCACAGCATGGGTGCTCTGTTTCTATCCATAGTTTTTGCGTAGTGTGTAGCTCTAGCCGAACTATGTTACACAATGAGGACGCAAGTTATGGTCTGGGAAAATGCTGGGCTAATTTATTATTAGATTACTGACCCAGATGTTTTTTCTTTTAATTTCTATAGGTGCTTGCGATCCAAACCCTTGCTTAAATAATGGTGTTTGTGAGGAGAAAAGAAACGGAAAAATTAAGTGTGACTGCCCTAAGCCTTTTAAAGGTAGAAGGTGTGAGAAAGGTAAGAACTCATTACAATCATTTTGAGAAACTATAGCGTATAACTATATAACATTTAAATTGTTTTACTTACTAAATGTTTATTTTGAGAGCATATTCTTTGTGTCAGCCAAAAGGGTTTGCAGGAACAAAACATGTGGATATGGAACCTGTGTTTTGACCTCAACTGCACCTTTCTATGAATGCAAGTGCAAAGAACCATATAAGCCCCCCAACTGTGAAGCAGGTAAGAGAATGGATGAAACTAGGCTGGTACAGCAGGGTTACAGGTGTAGCTGGTAGTACCAGGAAGAGGCAGCAGCAGCCTGTTCCAACCCCCAGTCAACCTATCATAGTTGCATTTTCAGCACAAAAACTGAGCTGCTAACATTCATTGAAACGTAACCTACCATAACCAATAGTTGGGCCTGACCTAATGTGGATTAATAGGCTATTGCACGCTTTCTATTTCTTTCAAACTGGACTAAATATACTTGTCTATCCACATGTCTTGTGGATAGACTAAATATATCTGTCTATCCACATTGTGATTCCTACCATGCCTAATGAAATCAAAAGAAAAGGAAGAGATTTTTTCTTAATTCCACAATTCCCATACATCCTTGTAAAACTGGAAATTTAGAGGCAGTTTTCCAGTTATTGAAAAAAAAACAGATAGAAATGACCAAACAATTTTTTTTTTACTGTATTCCTTTGCTTTTGACTTTTCCAGTTTGAAACAAGTCAGTGTTTATATGGGTCCCTATAGTGGGTAAGTCTGTAAAACTAGACTGTACCTTCTCCTGCAGTATGTCTCCACCTACTGAGATCTGTAGGCAATTACCCTTGAGTTTTGACCCTCTGAAGTTGCTCTAGATTTTCTGTAGCTGTTAAGGTAGGAGAACAAGGTTGCATCAGTTTATTACTTTGTTTGTTTGTTTATTTATTTGTTTGGTTGTTTTACGGAGTGCATGACAGTTGCCCTTCCTTATACAATTAATGTTTTTGCTACCCATTTGGTAAAGCAGGATAGACTACGCCATGTAACTAACCTATAGCACTGCTGTATGTTAGGCTGTAAGGTCCTGTAGGAAACTTTTTTATTTGCAGCACACACAGGCCTTTTGTTTTTTTTTTTTGAACAAGAACATAAAAAAATGCATGCAAAAGCATGGGGATGACTTCCATACTCTTGCTTTCTCCACATGTATGCTAAGATCAAGGTTAAATAATATAGCATGGTAGCATAATAAAAAAAACATGTAATTATAAAGGAAATGTAGAGTTGAAATTTTGATGACAATCTGGATACATGTGTACACTGCTGTTTTGGCAGGATATACTGTTGTACTGTTGAATCATCAAAACAAATTTTGACTGTTTGATCTTTTTATTTTGTTACCCTAACAAAGCTGCTAATTGTGACCCCAATCCCTGTCTAAATGATGGCAAGTGTGTGAAGAATGGGCTTGACTTTGACTGTGTCTGTCCTACCAACTACGATGGACAGTTCTGCCAAGTTGGTAAGAAGCAAGACTTTTACTCACATATACTAGTTAAAAAAAACTAAAACAGTACCTTACATTTAAAAAATACAGAAACATTCGATGGTGCTGGTTTGTCCGTCATTTGTATACCAACTGTTAAACAATTTGATGCTAAATAGAAACACTTTAAATTGTTTATCATGCAATAGGTCCAGATGACTGTTATGAAGGGGATGGAGAGTCATATCGTGGTAAAGTTTCTGAGACAGAAGATGGGGATGAGTGCCTTTACTGGAACTCTCATTTCCTCCTTGAAAGAGGGGTTAATCCCTTCACTAGCTTTGAAGATACAGATGGACTGGGTCCTCACAATTTTTGCAGGTTAAAGATTTCGTATATTTTATTTTCTCTCCACTTCTCTTACTGTCTTACTGATCCAAAAAATAAGCTGGCTAGCTTCAGGTAGTATTAAGGATGTCGATGATACATGTAATGGGTTATGTCTGTCCATGAATTACAATGTATGCGGCCTTAGATTTTCTCTAACTGCCCTCTTTCTGCTGGTGTAAAGTTAGAAACGCACAGATGGCATTTATGCACACCTGCAAAGCAGATCTCTATCATGAATGTATCTTTCTATATTTTTAACTAGATTTATAGAGTTTGTCAATACATTTGGTTGAAAAACAATATCAAATTTGTACATTATTTACTTACTTTACTTACCTGGCATAGATGACATGCAGCATTTAAGACCATTTTGCTAATATCTGATTATTTTGATCTTATATTGATACCTCCTTACAAAACTCAGAAAGTCAAAGTCAGCTTTATTGTCAGGACATATAGAGAATTTAATGTATGTTACTCTCGCAACACAACACAGACAATATACAAAATATAAAAATGCAATAGTGGCATTTTGTGAGCTAAGTGCAACCGTTTTGTGAGGTGAGGTACAAAAAGCAAAGACAATAAATATTATGAATAAAAAAGCGTAAGGCACAATAAAATACAGACATAAGGCATAAGGCACACAAGTTAGGGGGAAATTATGTAGTGCAGAGAGTAGTCTATGCTGCATAAAGTAGGTTGTGCAGCCCCTGAGTTTGGTGTGTGCACACGTGTGTGGGAGTGTAAGTGTGTGTATATGTATAAGTGAGTGAACAGTTACTGGTGATGATGTGTCTGGCTGTAGAGAATGGAACTACAGGGTCAATGTCCAGAGTTCATGTGTGCAGATGGCAGGAAGGCAGAACAGGGAGAGAGTTGAGCACCCTGATAGCCTGGTGGATGCAGTTGTCTTTGAGTCTGCTGGTCTGGGCCCGGAAACTCCACAGTCTTTTCCCCAATGGCAGCAGACTGAAGAAGCTGTGATAGGGATGGGTGGGAGGGATGACCTGTAATACAGACAGCTTTGCGGGTGAGGTGGGTGTTGTAGATGGCCTGGAGACAGGGGAGACAGGAACCAACAAATCCTCTCCGCTGCTCTCACTATGCACTGGAGAGTCCTGTGGCAGGACACCGTACATGCTCTGTGCCACACCGCAAGCTGGAAAAACACCTGCAGCTGGAAAAGAGACCTGTAGCCAGTACATGTTTACATATTTACTTAACATGCAAGGGATCATGCAGGGGGCAAATACAGTAGGCTTGAATATAGAATCCCAAGTTACTCCAAAGGGAGAGATACTGAGGATGAAATAAATTCATTAAGGCCGAAATACCTACATTTGGCCTATAAGCTACAATATATGCACATCTACAGTAAAAATCTCTAACTTAAAGGATTGTTAAGTACAATGCATCCTGTTTGCATTTCTGAGTTTTAGATTTCTTTCATTCTAAAAATACACAAACAAATAACAGATGTGCAGAACCTTAGGGGTTTGTTTTCAATTTAAAAAAAAACACAGGAAACAACCTGTATTTCGTTTTTCGTTTTAAAACCAATGAACAGATAACGGGAATAGACTTATATTTTGTTGTTCTTCTTAAAATCTAAAAAAAAAACATAAACATGAAGAGGCTCTTTACTTGACTTTAGGTGGTGTGGAAAAAAGAAAATTTGGAATTGAGAAAAACATTGCCTTGAGGACTTTTTGAAATGAGGCAGAAGTTGTGCTTTCCTGTGAGCTCCACAAAACCGGAGAAGACCACCTTAATAGAGAAGACATTTGTATGTAGCCGTCTGTTATAAAAGACAAGAGATTAAGTTGGATAGCCTGTGGCTGGTTGCCGGGTTACAATAGGCACGTGAGAACGGGTCTGAACAAGGCCTACAAATACCTCTTGTTGCGTGGGTCTCGCGGAAAGCGCAGCTTCCGGGTCATTAAGAAAGTCCTTTTTTTCCCCCAATTCCAAATTATCATTTTTTCCACAGCACCTAAAGTCAAGTGAAGAGCCATTTCCTATTTTTTTGTTTTTTAGATTTTAAGGAGAACAGTATACAAGTCATCTCCCGTTTTCTGTGTATTGATTTTAAATAAAAAATATAATACAGGCCGTTTTTTTTATTTTTAGAAATCAAAACGGAAATCGTATGGCTGTGACGTACACTTGTTATTTGAAAGCCTTATTATGCATTGGTGAAATTGCATTGGGATTTTTCCCCAGCACTGTTAAAATTTCTCAGTTGGTATTATTCATCATTCCTTGGTGGTCATTCCAGGTGAATTTATTCACATTATCTAACTCCAACTCAGGAACCCAGACGGTGATGTAAGACCTTGGTGCTTTATCAGAAAAGGGAGGAGACTGCGGTGGGATCACTGTGATGTGAGGGAATGTTCAGGTATCATTTATCACTTTTCAGAAAGTGTATGAAATACTGATCATGTAAAAAGATTGGTGTTTTACATTTTACAATTTTTTTTACAGATGACGTAACTACTACTCCCACTGAACCTCCACCCACCACTGAAGATCCAAAACCAGCCACAACAAAACCCACTCCTACAGATGAGCCAGAGCCCGTTTATACACTTCCACCAACTACTGCGGAAGTGAAGCCTACTATAAATGTAGCTGACTTCACTACAGCCCCATCGTATACTACCCCTGCTCCAGTTAGTGGAAATGCCAGATGCGGAAAGCCTGAACCACGACGCATGCTGCATCGGATCTATGGTGGTATGAAGGCTATCCCAGGTGCTAATCCATGGCAGGCTTCTCTGCAGGTGCGACCCAAAGGCACAAGTCATGAGTTCAAACATATGTGTGGAGCCGCTCTCATTGAGAGTTGCTGGGTTCTGACAGCTGCTCACTGCATGTAAGTAAACTTTACATATGTCAGTAAAACCTTGAAACCTTGAACCTCAAACTGAACATGACAGTTGTTTAGTGAAAGTTGTTTGTAACTAGTGTAGCGTCTGTGTGAATGTATGCATGTGTGGCTTCATGACCGTGTGAACACTCCAAGCCAAACAATAAAGCCATAACTAAACATCCTAAACTTGTAATACCTCACACATACATTGGGGACTAGCTGCAGAAGCAAGTAACTTGCCATAGACTAATATTTTTAATAAACGGTTGAAGTGTTTTTCCGTAGTTTTCGGGTCCATTTAGAATCCATCAGTTTAATCCCCAGATAATTCACATTGGCATTCACTGAATTAACTGGTCAAGATGGTAACACCCAGAACCTTCAATTTTGGCTTTATCCAGTCTGTGAGAAAGTCTCAATCTGACACAACAGAGGGTTTGTCTAGTTCTCTGTACAACACGTAACTTTTGTCAAGGCAACATACCCATGGGAATTAACTCATGTACACCCTCTAGATAATGTATTTTACAGTTCTAAAATGCAATTATGTGCAGGGCTGCTATTAGATGAAGGCTAGCCAGGTAGACTACTGTGCTGGCCAGCCAGGGACATTGCCATGATAGGCTGGCCGACGACCTAAACACTGACATTAAACAAGAGGCATAGCCATCCAATGGCCAGCTACTGTGCTTCTTTGCTACTAGTGACAGTCAGCTACAACACACTAAAGGAGCATTTCAACCACACCGCCAAGATAAAAATTCGCCGTGTTTCGCTGTGTGGAAAATAGGCATAAAATATTTACCATATTTCTATATATGCACAATGTTTTTTATTGTATTTTCTCTACCTTTCTATTCTGTATTGTATTTTGCATTAGAACAAGAATAATGTTTTATAGTATTATAAAAAAAAGCCCTGTCCCTTTTTTAACAGCAACAACAACCATGACATGCAGGTGGTTCTAGGGGGGTTGGACCTTGGGAAGAAGGAAGACTTTGAGCAGACCATAGCTGTAGAGACGGCGATAGTCCATGAGCAGTACAGAGAATCACCTGCAGCAGTTCACAATGATATTGGTGAGATACCTAATACCAGACTGGACAGAATTCAGGAAAGTGGTTACAGTCAGGCTATATTGGTATATAACTTGTCTAAGTGTTCTAAGTGACAATCGAATTTATTGTTTTAACATTGCATCTCTGTTGGATATCATTTTATATACAGTATGTCACAAAAGTGAGTACACCCCTAACATTTTTGTATATTTTTATTATATCTTTCCATGGGAGAAGTCTAAAGATATAACACTTTTCTACAACGTAAAGTAGGCAGTGTACAGCTTATATAACAGTGCAAATTTGCTGTTCCCTCAATATAACCCAACACACAACCATTAATGTCTAAACCACTGGCAACAAAAGTGAGTACACCCCTATGTGAAAATGTCCAAATTGTGCCCAATTAGCCATTTTTCCTCCCTGGTGTCATGTTATCCATTAGTGTTACATGGTCTCAGGTGTAAATGGGTAGAAGTTGTGTTAAATTTGGTGTTATCACTCTCACACTCTCTCATACTGGTCATTGGAAGTTCAACATGGCACCTCATGAAAAAGAACTGTCTGAGGATTTAAAAAAGAAAATTGTTGCTTTACATGAAGATGGCCTAGGTTATAAGAAGATAGCCAACACCCTGAAACTGAGCTGCAGCACAGTGGCCAAGACCATACAGCGCTTCAAGAGGACAGGCTCTACTAAGAACAAGCCTCGCCATGGTCGACCAAAGAAGTTGAGTACATGTTCTCAGCATTATATCTGGATGCTGTGTCTTTAAAATAAGCGTAGGAGTGCGAGTGCTGCCAGCATTGCTGCAGAGGTTGAGGGGTAGGGGGACCGCCGTCAGTGCGCAGACCATACGCTGCACACTGCACCAAACTGGTCTGCATGGCTGTCTGCATGGCATGGCAGAAGGAAGCCTCTTCTGAAGATGATGCACAAGACAGACCGCAAACAGTTTGCTAAAGACAAACAGACTAAGGGCATGGATTACTGGAACCATGTCCTGTGGTCTGATGAGACCAAAATAAACGTATTTGGTTCAGATGGTGTCAGGTGCGTGTGGCGGCCACCAGGTGAGGATTACAAAGACAACTGTGTCCTGCTAACAGTCAAGCATGGTGGAGAAAGTGTCATGGCTTGGGGCTGTATGAGTGCTGCCGGCACTGGGGACCTAAACTTCATTAAGGGAACCATGAATGCCAATATGTACTGTGACATACTGAAGCAGAGCATGATGCCCCCCCTTTGAAACTGGGCCGCAGGCCGGTATTTCAACATGGTAACGACCCCAAGCACACCTCCAAGATGACCACCCCTTGGGTGAGGGTGAAGGTGATGGACTGGCCTAGCATGTCCCCAGACCTGAACCCAATTCAGCATCTGTGGGGCATCCTCAAATGGAAGGTGGAGGAGCTCAAGGTCTCAAGTTCAAGGTCAGCTCCGTGATGTCGTCATGTAGGAGTGGAAGAGGATTCCAGTGACAACTTGTGACACTCTAGTGAACTCCATGCCCAAGAGAGTTAAGACAGTGCTGGAAAATAATGGTGGCCACACAAAATATTGACACTTTGGGCACAATTTGGACATTTTCTCTTAGGGGTGTACTCACTTTTGTTGCCAGTGGTTTAGACATTAATGGTTGTGTGTTGAGTTATTTTGAGTGAACAGCAAATTTGCACTGTTATATAAGCTGTACACTGCCTACTTAACGTTGTAGAAAAGTATTATATGTTTAGACATCTCCCATGGAAAGATATAATAAAAAAAGTACAAAAATGTTAGGGGTGTACTCACTTTTGTGACATACTGTATATTATATATAATCAATGAATATATTTCAATTATTGTAACATCATTACTGTATGTGTTTTAAGTCATTTGAATGCCCTGATGTTTCTGTGATGGGCAGGGTGAATGGTTAGTGGCTCCACTGTAAGAAAATTTCTTCTTAAAATGATATTATATATAATTAGGATGATATAATTTTCAGATGTAGTAAAAACTAGAAGAGTGTATTTTTAGCTTTTTCAATACATGCCTTTAATCAGGCCACTTTTTAATGAGAATTTCTGTCAGTATTTTCTACTTTTTAACAACAATGTGACCATGTTTGAGCAGAAAAGTTTGACGGAAAAAGAAGAGAGACATTTAAGAGACATGTCTGTGGTAATAAATGCACCACTTTTAAGTTTGAAGCAAGTTCACCTGAACCCTGTTCAGGAATCTGCAATAAAAAAGTAGGCTGTGCTGGGCACACAGATGGTTCCAAATGGTGGGTGAAAAATACTTTTCTATCTCTGCTTGCCCTGCAGCTCTCTTAAAACTGAAGTCCACAAATGGGAAATGCGCTGTTGAGTCCCAGTATGTGAAGACCCTGTGTTTACCCAACGCCACTTTCCCAGATGGAACCGAGTGCACCATTGCAGGATGGGGCAAAACAGAAGACTGTATGATAACATTTTTCCTTTATGCTGTTCAATGTTAAATTTATGTTTTAAACATTTTGGCTGCTGATGAAACACTGTGAATTCATGTTCATGCAATGCAGTGAAATGTTGAAAATTTGTTGGATTTTGGTTGTAAGTTGACAACTAAAACATGGCTTTTTTAAGCATTGCTTGATCATCCTAAATGAAAAAAACACTTCTAAGTATGACCATTGACATGCCAGTTGTGTTACACATTTGTTTAAGATTATAATGTAGTATTTCTATGAACTCTTACTCTGCAGCCAACTTTGGCTCCAGCCAACTGATGGATGCTGAGGTGCTCCTGATAGCACAAGACCGCTGTTCAGATCCATCAGTCTACGGCAGTGCCATAGACGACAACATGATCTGTGCTGGTTACCTGCAGGGTGGAATAGACTCCTGTCAGGTAAGAAGGATAGTAGTGCTGAAATAATTTAAAAATATATACTTTTTTCCACAATAACTTTAAAGGCAAAGGGGGCAGGAGGTGTCACAGATGGCCTACTACTTATTGCCTCATCCATAAGTGTATACAATCTATGGTGTATACCACTTCCAAGAAGCGTCAGTGACCTTACCCCCCCTCTGTGCTCACCCCAGTATGGGAATGCTTATGGTCCTGTAGATAGACAGCTAGAGAAAACATGCACTACATGTCAAGAAATGCCCTAGAACCAACAGATACTACAGCCTGTACAGGGTTTCCCACTGCAGTTGAATTTCAACATTTTAATATAAGTTATTAGACACCTTTACAAACATATTGGTAAAGATTGTTTTCCACGAATATGACTTAGTTTGCAGATTAGTGAAATATTGGATACAATGCCCGTACTAATAGACAGTAAAATAAATGGAAAACTTCCATGGAAGTTGCGACAGTGGAAACGATTGAGTTGTATAGCCTGGAATGACATGATTTCTATACCCTTTCATTTTTTGTTGCCCTAATATATGCTTAATCATATTATTCAACACTGGATTACTCTTGTTTACTGGATGATTTAATTTTGTTTTCACTTGTGAGTAATAATAGTTAAATATTTCCCTTCCATTTTCAGGGTGACTCTGGTGGACCTTTGACATGTGTGAAGGATGGTGTACACTTTCTTTATGGTTTGGTGAGCTGGGGAGACAGCTGTGGGAAAGAAAACAAGCCAGGTGTTTACACTAATGTGTACAACTTTCTTGGTTGGATTACCTCAAAGATTGGTGGCAAACCTTGAATTATTTGCCAAGGCAAAAAACATATTTGCAGCATACACGGTAATGTTGTATTTGCAGAAAACACAAATATATGTTGATCTTCATCAGTGAAGTAATAAACTACTTATAAAGAACTTTCATTATGCGTTTTTCTTTTCAGAAACAAATATAGACAAAAATGTACACAGAAAGTGAATAGAGTCTGGACTGTTAAGAAACATCTTTAATGCAAAATGACATAAAAGAATAATAAACAATTACGCGCCTGTAAAATCACACTTACAATAAAAACATCATCAAAAAAATCTCATTTGGTACAATTATAGCCAAAAGTAGTTGGAAAAAAATCAGGCCTTCCAAAATTGTGGCTGTGGTAGCCTTTTTTCAAAATGGCTGCCAAAAACATCCCTTTTTTCTTATTAGTGTGGGATACAATATGATGTAGATGATGATAATAGTTATTTTATTTAACATACATAGTTTTTGAAATGTTGCATGGAAACTAAACATAATTTGTGAACATTTCAAGATGACAGCCATGATTAGCTTGACTCTGGGAACGAATAGGCTTAAAATTGCTTAGGAAGGATACAAATGATTTCTGAATTGAATCATACATTTAAGTAATTTTAAAATGCAGCCTAAAGTTAAGAAAAAAAGTTGCCTGTTCCCCATGAATAATTAACTAACCATCTTTTAGCATGTCTTATGTTTGGCTCTAGAAAGACAAGTAGATAAATATAAGTAACATATGGAACCCACATGGAAAATTTCAGGAAAAATTCATTTGCAACCTTAGGGTGTATAATAGGTCCCAAAGAAAACTCAATAGAGATGGCCTCAGATAGCACATCAAGGAGCAAGTTGGAGTGGAAATGGTTTGGTTGAAGCCATGGCAGAAGCTGTAGTATTAATTGGGTCACTCTTTTTATTATTTTGTCTTGAATGCCCTTATTAGTTTTTGTTATTTTTGTAGTCATGCACAAACCTTTAGTTGACTAAAAGACAAAAATGTTACTCTAGTTTTAGTTAAGACATTACATTACACTTAGCAGACGCTTTTATTTAAAGTGACCTACAAAAGGAGGACACAATGAGCTAACAGAAGAGGAACACAGAGTAACAAAGGCATGGCTAGGGTGCACACAAGAAAGGGGTCACACAAGGAGACGGATGTGCCTTAAGTTTCCCCGAACAGGAACATGTCATCTACACAGACACATACCTACACAAACACAGATGAAGTGTTGGTTAGTCTTGTTAGGAAGGGAAGTGCTGTTGGGAAAGAAGAGAAATTATAGTCTTGTGAAAAATAAAAACACAGTTTTTTATAACATTAATTCTCATCACAAATGTAGTTATTTTATAGTTTCACAATGGTATTATTTTTTCCCCTTTGGCCATTTACATCTAGTCGTGTTGCAAAGACACTGGGGCATACAGTACATCAGCTGTCCCACTCATTTTCATCTTCACATCTTGATATTTGCCCAGTGTGGCCATTACAGTTCTTACAATTGCTAAAACACTAAACCCTGTTCTCAGAATCAAATTCTCAAATGCCTGAACACATTTATTTAATTTATCACTTTGTTTTGGAAAAAACATAGACTACTTTCAATAGGTGGGTACAATTTGCAAAACTCATTTACCTTTTTGCAAAACTCCTAACACATTCTCATCCAGTTAAAGCACATTTTTGCCTTGTGATGCGCATCTTAATTACACTGTTAACCAAACAAGGCAGAAGGTAACACAATTACAGCACAAATGTCACCCATTAAACACAATGACTCAAAACTCATCACACTTTGTCTAATGATGTGACAACCAATGTAAGCCACTTCAGAGTTAAAACAGGCTTGTTATAGTTTCATAACAAAAATGGATAGAAACCATAGGCGCAGGGGGCGAGTACGTTTCAGAGGTGGGGTGCAAGGAAGAGGACGGGGGCAAGCAGGATGAAGAGGAATACCAAGAATGGTAACAAATAATGAAGTTCAGGCAACGGTCATTGACCATTTCCTGGTCCATTGAATGACAATGAAATAAGCGCAACCAATCAGCTGTTTCTCTGTGGCTTCAATAATTCAGAGAGTACAGTGCAGTCCAGTAATAGCTGAAAGTTCACAGTTACAACAAATGTTTCAGAACACTGATAATGCTCATCACTGTTCTGTTTGCTTTTTTCCCTATATTCTTTCAAGAGCAAGAGGGCATGATGGTTGATACGGTCATTCAAACCAACACCAGTACACTCAGAGAAATAAAACAGTGAGTTATTGAAGACATTAACACAGCCTTTCCACCATTTACCATGTCCTCAAACACAACAGGGTGCGCATGAAACAAATGTAAAGAGTACCCTTTAAGCGCAACTCAGAGAGTGAAAGAGCTGATACTGTACAGAATGTGATTTGTACTGTGAAGCCACTGTCTTTCTGTTCACCTACAGAACTTACAATTTCTTCATGTAGATAATATTTGAATTGGATGCCATGGAAAGGCCCCATGTGTACATATTTGTAGAGGAAGCAGGTTTCGACCTAACAAGGAGGAGAAGGAGGGGGAGGAACATAATTGGTTAGTGAGCAGTTTGTTCTGCGGCCATACCATGGTGGTTGAACTTCCTGCTGCTCTGTGATTTCCCTGCAAATAGTGGTACAATCTAACAAGCCTTGATTGGGCTAATTTGGGCAAATGGGAACTGCTGCCTCAGTTCTGCGGCGCACGTAATGGCGGCCGCCTCTCAAACGCTATTTCACCACACACTTCGGCTTGGACTCTATTTGGACTAAGCGCTACTTAAAACAACTCCGCGTAAGCATACTTTTGTCTACATACTGTTATGTAAATGGTGTCTTTATATGGGTGCACACATGATAAGGTCGACCAACCATTTCAGACATTGATTTACACGCTAACATTCTACACACTAACAAACACGACACACAAATTCATGAACATGCCGTGTTTATTTTAAATGTGCTCGTGGTGCAAATGTTTCACCCATTGTGTGAATGTTAGAGTGAGTGTAAGCAATCGACAGCGTGAACATTTTACTTGGTTTAAATACTCTTACCACCGTAACAGCTTCTCCCCGGTGCAGTAAGAGAGTACACCCAGGCAACGATCGGCTCAGCGTGAGCGCGGTCGGAGGGGCACGAGCACTGCTTGTACGTCATGGTAGTAGGCTAAATTCCGTTTTGTGTTATTTTCTGTTTTATGGTTGTTTGCGGTTTAATTATGCTTTAAGTAAATGCACTGTTATTTCCTGTGTTAGATTATTTTATTTGTATTTGGTTTATTTATGGTTTAAATGCTTTGATGCCTGTATAAGGTGGACGAGTGGTATGACCCACTCAGGGTGTACGAGCCTTTTTGCTCTTTAAAAAGCCTCACTCACTCAGTGCAGGGAAGCCGCTAACGCCGATTCAGGCTCCGAAAACCCTCTATTATAATTTAAGTTAATAAATTATGTAATTGCATTTAATTTTTAGTTTAAAACCTTTTCAGTTGCTATTGCTGTGTAGAGCTTGCATTACTCTTTTTGAATTTGTTGTGGATCCTGTGTAGTAGTGGTGGGCAGAGCGAGGCTTCCTGAAACACTGAAACAGTTGAAACAATTGTGCCATGATGATTCAAGGCTTCGAAACTACACCTGGCTCTACAGCGCCATCTAGTGGTCATATCTACGCGATAATCTAGAAAAAAAACTGCATACCATGAACATAGATTCGTAATGGCGCACTTTGTAGCCCACTGAACTATTACATCGGTGTGCAGGGTTCTGTTCCTGGCCAAAGTGTAAATGAGTAGGCCTATCTGTAATTGGGAGGATACATATGGGTGAAGGACTTCTATTGAATTACATCTTAATCAAGATTAAAGATAATGACATTGAACATTTTCTAATCTGAAAGCTTTTTATTTAAAAATATAATTTGTTCTGCAGTTTTAGGACTGAGCCTGCTTCTTTTTTTGCTTACAATGTCTCCTGCCTTTGAAAAAATCATTTCACAGGGAACACTTGTTGCAGGGAAACAAAGGTATTTTTTGACGGTATATGGGTCATTCCGTGTCAAATCAACAAATGGCCGCCAGTCACCCACTCCAAAAAATCTGAAAAAAAATCACAGCTGTTTGTACATCCAACCTATGTATAAATCTTAAATATTAGGTCTGTATCACTAATAGCTCCAAAACTACAGCCCTTTGAAATTTCAGGTCATTTTGGGAATTCTGGTGAACAAGCCTTTTGCTCAACTTCCGACATTGCTGGCTCTTTTAGTAATCCACACACATTAGTGTAACTATGTGAAAAGAAATGCATTTTCCTGTAGAATTCAAAAATTAAATCAGATCAGATGTATCTTGTGTAATTCTCCCCTTCGGGAGCTGTGAAAATGGCTATAGATTCAATATGTGAAATGACACCACCACGTTTGAGGGCTTCTCGTTCAAAAAGTACGGGACACAAATTTATCAGATTATTTTTCCCAGTCATATACGGATTATAATGCCATGCCTATGCATTAACTTTTGTTGATATTGTTTTCATATGGTCAGTGTATTTTCTTGAAGTTAGGTTTGATTTTCAAAAAGGCTGTTTTCATCTTGTCATTTCACCATGTGGACAGTTCACAGGATTTACTTTTAAACATTTTAAACATTTTTCCATAATCATCCTGTATGTGAGGATCATTTGTCCAAAATTTGGATTTGTTGCTGAGTCTCTTTATTGAGATGATGTTTTGAAAAAAATGTCAGTAATTCCATGGAGTTGGATTGATCGGCAGTACCTCTTTCCACCACATGTTGTGCCCTTTTAATACAATGGAAGTCAATGATAGGGTATCATGTCATTTACAGGAAAAGCTGCCAAACAAACTTTGTGTTACAATTAAACCAATTGCACTGTCAAATACGCATACTTTATATTTTCTGGTACATTGTAAGTGCACGGATATGAATCAGATGTGACGAATGGAATAATACATTAGAAATCAATTAATCAAATAAATTATACCATGACACCATCCAACACAAAAGAAGCGTACCTGTGTGGGCTTTGTTGGACAGCATGACTGGGTTTTTGTAAGAAACTAATTTTCTGTAATTCTTGATATTTTTTTCATTGACTCATTATTCAACCAATCATTACGACGACGTCCTGTAGTAAAATTAAATTGTTCCTGATAATACAATAATATAATGACCTTGACAGTGCAATTGGTTTAATTGTAACACAAAGTTTGTTTGGCAGCTTTTCCTGTAAATGACATGATACCCTATCATTGACTTCCATTGTATTAAAAGGGCACAACATGTGGTGGAAAGAGGTACTGCCGATCAATCCAACTCCATGGAATTACTGACATTTTTTTCAAAACATCATATCTCAATAAAGAGACTCAGCAACAAATCCAAATTTTGGACAAATGATCCTCACATACAGGATGATTATGGAAAAATGTTTAAAAAATCCTGTGAACTGTCCACATGGTGAAATGACAAGATGAAAACAGCCTTTTTGAAAATCAAGCCTAACTTCAAGAAAACACACTGACCATATTAAACCATATCAACAAAGGTTAATGCATAGGCATGGCATTATAATCCGTATATGACTGGGAAAAATAATCTGATAAATTTGTGTCACATACTTTTTGAACGAGAAGCCCTCAAAAGTGGTGGTGTCATTTCACATATTGAATCTATAGCCATTTTCACAGCTCCCGAAGGGGAGAATTACACAAGATACATCTGATCTGATTTAATTTTTAAATTCTACAGGAAAATGCATTTCTTTTCACATAGTTACACTAATGTGTGTGAATTACTAAAAGAGCCAGCAATGTCGGAAGTTGAGCAAAAGGCTTGTTCACCAGAATTCCCAAAATGACCTGAAATTTCAAAGGGCTGTAGTTTTGGAGCTATTAGTGATACAGACCTAATATTTAAGATTTATACATAGGTTGGATGTACAAACAGCTGTGATTTTTTTTTCAGATTTTTTGGAGAGGGTGACTGGTGGCCATTTGTTGATTTGACACGGAATGACCCATATATAAATTGGGAAACAATGCAGCCCTGTCTTTCCAATAATTTAGTGGGCAGTGTTGTCTTGATAAAAATGTGTGTGATAAATATTTTTTCCTTTCAACTGTTGCATCAGCTGTTGCACTCTTCACAACATGAGTTTCATTGACTCTGCTGTCAAACAAGTCCCACAAATTCCCTTCTGCTGCACCTGGTGGTGGTGATGAGGAGGAGGAGGAGGAGGAGGATGATAGAGGTCCCGAAGATGTTGATGGCTCTATGAATAAAAACTAACATTTGTTTTATTAAGTTACAGTCTACATCAATAGCATCAAGAATACATTACATTATTATTTAGATGAAATGACAAAAACCGAAATGAGGATTAAAACTACTCACCAGGAGTTGATGTGGTGGATGAATGCATCAGGGAAGCACATTCCAAGGTCAGCTGTTTTTCTGCCTCCTGAGCTTTGGTAGAATTTCCAAAAGCTAAAAGCTTGAATCTTTGGTCCAATAGCGTTGCCAATGCCAGGGCTCGGAACGATTCATAGCTCCCACATCTATTCAGAAGGCCCTCTAGCAGATGTGAACCTGTATAAAATACAAGCAAATCATAACAAATGTATTAATGTCAAAAACTTAGTTAGTTATCTCCATTACATAAATAACCTGGTAATTGTAGCTTACCCTAATTGCACAACAGCTTCCTGGGTATGAACTTTCAGTTTGTTCGTCAACTTTGATTGGAGAATCCGGTACAGTGGTATACGTTTTGAAGCAGACACTCTCTCTTCCTCTGACATTTTGGTTGTTGCCTGCTTGAACGGCTGAAGCAATGTCAACACCTCACTAATGGCATCATATTCGGCACTTGCCAGAGGAATCACGTCACTATTTAAATTTGGAAGGGCTGCACTCACTGGCTCTCTCTGATCATGTAGTCGCTGCAACATGTCATAAGTGCTATTCCATCTTGTCTCCACCTGCTGAACCAGCTTTAAGGTTGGCCTGCCCATCAGCCTTTGCATCTCCACCAGCTTGTCCTTTGCTTTGCAGCTGGTTCGAAATAATGTCACCACGTTTTTGGCCTTTTGACATATGTCATAGATAACAGGAACCTGATCAACCTGAACAAAAGCCAACGTGTTAAGACTGGTCAAGAGTGGCAGCAAATTCACAGACGGAACTCAGAAAATTTAGGTAACTAAATTTAAGCTGTGGGCAAAACAAGGAACATGACGCAGGCCAAGTAGCTGGCTACTGAGGCTCATATTGGCAGCATTATCTGTCACTATGCACTGGACCTTGGAGGTGATGCCCCACTCTGCCATCAGTGATTTTTCAGCTTCCATAATATCTTGTGCCGTATGGCTTTGGTGGAACTTCTGTACTCCTAAAAGCACTGTAGCCATTTTTGCTTCTGGCGTAATGTAATGGCAGGTGATGCCAAGGTAGCCATCCATGTTTATGGAGGACCACATGTCAGCTGTAAGGCTAACAAATTCAGCTTTTTTGAGGTCCTCCTTGGCCTTCTCCTTGGTGTTAGTGAACCTCTTAGCAACCATATTTTTTAGTGCTTTGCGCGATGGGAGCACATAAGTTGGGTCCAGCTTGTTTACAAGAGCTCTGAAGCCCACATATTCTACAGTGGTGAAGGGCTGTAAATCCTTCACCACCACATTGACCAGCAGCTCATCCAACTCTCTCTGTCTGCCTATTAAAATAGATAAAACCTCTTGTCAGAGAAACATTGACCATAAGTATAAAATAGCTAGCAAGCTGCTTTGCCTATATACAATGAACAAGTCAGTCTTAAACAAACAAAAAGTGTGTCTGGGAGGTTGTGCTTTTATTTGAATGATCTTTACAACAACCATACCTTGTTCAGAAGGCCCAGCAGAAGCAGTAGCAGTAGCAGGGGGAGCTCTAGCTGCAGAGTCTTCACCATCCAACAAAATGGTGGGATGTGTGCTCCTCAAATGGCGGTATCATGGATGAGGTGTTGTTGCAGTATGCAAGCTGCCTTGCACACAACATGCACCTCACTTTATTTGGGGTTTTCAAATGGAAATGCTCCCAGACCACAGATGTTCTTGATCTTTTACGTGGAGCTTCCATTTTATCCTAACTAGCTAGTGTACAATAAAGCCTATGTATAACCTACTTCAAGCTAACTGATGCTGTCTAATTTTATTAATGTAGCCTATTGCTCGATCTATCCTAACGATCATCACTACCTGTAGCCTATCAATCTATATCTAGCCTAAATTTAACTAGCAAAACTGAAAATATCACTATAATTGATCGCAAAATCTGTCTCTCTCTCTTTCTCTCTCTCTCTCTCTCTCTCTCTCTCTCTCTCTCTCTCTCTCTCTCTCTCTCTCTCTCTCTCTCTCTCTCTCCAAATCTCCTCTCACAAAAACCCTCGAGGTCATGGCGGGCTAATAGTTCTTTTAAAGTTTGTGGGCCCAACCCCGATCCAGATGTGACATTGTGTGATTTGTTGCCAACAGTGGCGTTTTCTCCCGGAGGCTAAGGGAAGCCATGCTTCCCCTATTTTGTCCGACAATAGCGGCAATTTTGATTAAAACATTTGGACTATTAACTTAGCGGTTTTGCTCCTTCTACTGTGCTTAAGTCACCGAACTCTACTTTTCTTACTCAGTATTTTGCTATGAGCGAAATGGCGCCTCCCCACTCCCCAATGTAGCCCGTTATGTGGTGAAACACGGTATTACACTCCTGTCGTATCCAAGGGAAGCCAGCCTGAATTGGCATCCCTTTCACTAAGGAATGGTGAAAAAAAACGAGCGATCAACCAATCAAATTAGTGATACTACCAATCTGTGATTGGCCAGCATGGTATGAAGGGAAGCCAGCGAGCCTTTACCTCCTCTACACACAACCGACCTATGCCCATCCACTACTAACGGGGAAAGTTGTTAGACAGAAGACAGGCTCTGCTACAAACATCCATACACACAACGTACACATTTAAGATTAGATCAAGACGATGGAGATTTGGAGTAGGCCTACATGGTGACAAATAGTATTAAAGTCCTGTTTTCAACTACCAGTGTTTTGACGAGTTTTACAAATATGTAATGAAGTATGGTTCTGCTGAAGGTATTTCTGATGTATCGAAGTTTCGCTGTGTGGCTACTACATATACAGATAATGTTCACTAAACCTTGTGCAGGAGCACTTTGTTAAGCTGTGTAATTTTGTTGTTTAATGTTGTAGTGGTCTGCGTGAGAAGACTTAAAACAAGTATATGTATATATCTTTAGAAGACGATAGCCATAGCTTGCTAGTAGGCTAGACAGAAGACGTTCTAACCTTGTTTTTCATAGCCTAACGTGAGTGTTTCTAGTTAATCTGGTGTGTGTGTCCCTGCTCCGGAAAACTTACTAAGGCACATGTATCTCCTTGTGTGCATGTGTGGAGTCTGTTTACTATGTGTTCCTCTACAGCTCTGTTAGCTTATGTCCTTTGAACGTCGCTTTGGATAAAAGCGTCTGCTAAGTGTAATGTAAGAAGTTTGTGCTTGCCCATATATGCGCAATTGCTGTGTTCTACAATATAGTCTGTATTTAACTGTTAGTTTTCTGCAGATGTTTCTAAGGCAGTCTAGAAGTTACACAGAGGTTGATGGGACAGCCTTTAAAATGTGTAACAGTTTAATATGGAATACAGTTTTGCAGTTTGTTCGGTTTGGGTAGGGAGACAGACAGCGCCTGTGTGTGGCCATCGCGCGCTCACTTGTATCACTTGCTCCCGTTGTTTTATACTCCATATGTTCTTTTAAAAAGAAGAAAAAAAAACAAAACAATAAGACATGCCGCCCCCCCTCAAAACAGTAGTGATAAGCATAGTTCTTTCAACTGTGGCTTCCCCACAAAATTCCCCCACGCCACGCCACTGGTTGCCAACCTTGTTAATCAAACGTAAAAGCAGCAGGTATGTCACCTGTTGGCACCATGGGTTTGGCCATAGACAGTAGGTTTCGGCACAGTTGTGAAACTCACAAAACCTTTGTGTCGTCATAGTCACGTGACACGGGCGTTTTGAAACGAGGTTTAAAGCAGTGTTTCGAAACGCATACAATTCGGGATCTCGGCACCGTGTTAAACGTCTGTTTCGTATGTGCCATCCCTACTGTGTAGTGATGAGGCGTCATGAAGTGTTTTGACACATTGCCAAACTGTACTGATACTGGGTTGATACTGTGTCACTGAACACTGATACCTGCTGGACGTTAAAAATCCCTGCAGGCAACCTAGTTGACAAGTCAACTGACACGGATTTGATGACCTAGTATCATTTTAAGTCATTGTATTTTATGTTGTATCATTTCATATCCTAATTTAAATGTAACATTTCAGATTTTTAGATATAGTTAATAAATAATTTTAACATGTATCCAATCGTGAAAATATAAGTAATGCTGTGAATGAGGAGGCTTCTGGACTGGGATCCTTGTTTAAATATTTTTATTCAAAAAAGGAGTTTTTCCAAAGTCTTGAAATTTGAGCCCGTTACATTTTTTTGAGATGTTCACCAGCTGTTGAAAATACACCCTCACATGGTACGGATGAGGCTGGAGTTGCAAAGAAACTCCAAGGCAAGGCGGAACAGGTTTGGATAGATGGTCTTGTGGTTGTTCCAGTATTGCTTCGGATCCTGGGACCTGGCAATATTTCCCTCTGCCAGGTATCGCTGGACTTCCAGGATGGCATCCGTGGTGGCACTGTTGGTCTGCCTACCCACTTCAATATCAAACTGTTGCCAAAGGTTAACCAAAAGACAGAATTGGCATTTTAGTACGTGATGTCCAAACAACAACGCGTGCGATAACCGATGTGCATTCTGACCGCAGTCTATTGATGGCGTCATTGCACTTGGAGGATATGCGAAACCCGAGTGATTTAAATCTGGGGTCTAGAAGTGTTTCTAGGGTCAACACACTTAATGACTCCAGATTGGAAGCAGTGTCTGTGACTCAGGTGTGCGTCAGGTGTTCATGTAGGTGTAGGGCTGGCTGTGTGTGCAAGGTTGAAGCATTACGTTCTAGTGCATGATAGACCATTTTCATCATCGGGATGACCTTTGACCCTGACACTCGCCTCTCTTCAGACAACTCCACTGTAGTTTGATGGAAAGGAGCAAGCACAACAAGTGTTTCTCCTATGATGGTATACTCATCAGATGTAAGTGGAGTCAAATATGTTTTCAGAGAAGCCAAAGATGCCCACACTGGCTCCTTTATCATTTAGCTATGACAGCATTTCATACGTGCTATTCCAGCGTGTTGGCACCTCATTGATGAGTTTCAGCGTTAGCCGTCCCATCTGTTGCTGCACTTGAGTGAGCTTCTCCTTGGCTGTAGTGCTCAATCGGAAGTATTTGACAATGTGCCTAGCTTTGTGTCTGATGGATGCAAGTGTGGGGATCTGATCACATGATTTCCTAAATTTAGCCTGTGTGCAATACAAATTGAATGCCGAATTTGGAGCTGTCTAGTGGATGCAATCATGTATGGTGCTGTGTCGGGTCACAAGACACTTTACTTTATTGGTAATGGCCCAGTCCTCCATCATACCCCTTTTGACTTGGGCCAAATTGTCAGCAGTGTGACTTTGTGGAAAGTATTGCACTCCCAACACAGATGTACACAACTGCAAATTCTCATGTAGTGACAGGTAAGAGCCAAGTAAGCCTCCATGTTGACAGATGTCCACATGTCAGCTGTTGTACTCACTGCCACAGCTTGCTGTACTTCCCTTTTCACTTGCTCCCGTTCCTCCTCGTACCTCTTGGCCAGCATTTTGTTTGATGGTCTGAAAATTACATCAAGTCAAACCAAAAGCAAATCAATATATTTAAATTAAAAGATGAAATAAACTGGATACATCAACTACTTTAGATAATTTCCACACAAACCTTTCTGGTTGGCAAGACATATGAGGGCTCAAGGACCTGAACCAGCTCCCTGAAGCCTTTATTTTCAACTATGCTGAGGGGCTGGCAGTCCTTCAGGATGAAATTCAGTAGAGCTTCATCCAGTGTTTGCTTCCTGGAAGCTTGATTGGTTAAAAATGAAGTAAAGAACAAATTAAGAGGAATTAATCAATGAACCAACTGTGAGTAATTTGTAGAGTGGCTGTATACCCGAATCTATCCTGGGTGTGTCTGGGACTTGTTCTCATGCCTGGCCCTGTAATGCCTCAGCATGGAAGAGGTGCTTTTGTTAATGAAGGACAGCTCTGTAGAACAAATGCAACATTTAATCTGCAGAAAGTAATATTAATAGTAAAGTCAGTCACTTTGAAATGAGTTTGAATTCAAATGGATCAAGTGTGCAACTCTTGAGAGGAACGGGTGGAAACTACTGTAGGATACTTTAAAACGAATACCTTATTTTCCGACAGAAGATCAAAATGGTCCCAGACGGCGGAAACCTTTCTCTTCATTTGGGGCTGAGCCATAATTCTTGACGAATGGAATCCTAATGTGATGTAGCGTAACGACGATCGGAGATTATCAGAGCCTTTGGCCGATGCAGTCTCATGGTATTTCAAATAGGACCTGTTTTTTCTTCCTAGCATATGGTGTGGGTTTAGGGGCATTTTCTCATCACCGAAAATACAGAACACTGTTTTAGTGTAGTCATCATCTTGTCTTAGTTATGAAAAAAAATTATCCTTGATGAACATATTAAATCTTGCATGATGAAATTAACACTACATGGATGACCACTTCCTCAAAGCAGTCCATGTGTTGCACACCAGGACAAAGCATGAAATCATAGCTGCAGCTCTGAATATTTTGCAGCATTGGTCTTATAACCAGACATGTCAGACACAGATCATGTACCTCTAAATATTGAAGGTTGGTGTTACCAGAGAGAATAACATCACACAATTTCAGTACTTGTACTTCAGGCCTGTATGCTAATTCCATGGCTATTATGCCACGTGGATCCTTGACAGACATGGCAAAACTCCCAAGGACACATCCTAATGTATCTTAAGAATTCCATGCAGGCAACTTCACTCTCCAAAAGAGTACAAGGGTGTTTTGCTCAACTGCAATTGACCAGGCCTATAAGCGAATTAATGGTTGCATCAAAGAATATAGGCATGGTGTGAGGGGGGTTGGGGGGGGGACTTGCTAAAATCAAGTAGCAATTAATCTCTAAAACATGACATGCATGTTTGCATCTGTTTTTTTTATTATTATGACCCCCCGCTAGCAAAGCTAGCGAAAGCGGTCATTATAGTGTTGCCGAGACTTTTTTTTTTTTTCCACCGATTTTTCGTCAACGATTGCCAGGACACTGGAACTCTGGGGGACATGAATCTTTGTAGGCATACATGTAACCCTAGAAGTTTTTGAGCGAATAGAAGCTTTTTTTCCCAAGACAGTGATTTTGTGGTAGTATGTCGGGGTTACAAAGACGCATTGACCCAGCCCATAAACTGTCACTTGAAGCATAGCGCCACCTAGTGATGGGGGGGGGGGGGGGGGGTAAATGCAAAAATTGGGATTTTGTATTGCCAATGTCTTGTACTGGGAAGGTGGGAAGTGCACAAAATATGTCATGCACAATCAGCACAAAGACCTCTAAAAGCACAGCACATGCCATACAATTTGGCCCATAGGGGGCGCTGTAATTGTACAAAATGTAATTTTGGCTATTATGTAGAGAACAGTAATGTTTACAAGCAGTTCTTTTTCCAACAAAAAGAATTTCCATGAAATTAACATTGTGAAAGCAAAACCAAACAAACTCGTCATAGGCCGTTCATGTGAATCTCACCAAATTTGGTACATGTCATCTACAGACAATGCTGACAAAAAGTTATCAAAGGGTTTATCTTGAGATGGACTGTTTCACGTTAAGTCAAGTTACATGTCAATCAAAATTCAAAACATAGCTTAAAATTCTCCAAAAGTCCATATCTCGGCTTCTAATTGCTCATATTTGGTCAAAGTTGACATGACAACTCTGAACGGCTTTCTTTTCATGTGTACCAAATGTTGTGACATTTCATCACAGGGTGCAATGTTTCCGGTCAAAGCTAGGTGTACAAAAACAGTTTTTGTTAAATAGCTTATCAAAAAATTTGCCCAAGACAATGATTTTGTGTTAGTACGCCAGTGTTAAAGAGGTGTATAAACCCATCCCATAAACACCTACTTGAAGAAATAGCGCCACCTATTGATATAGTTAAATGCAAAAATAGGGATTTTGCATTGCCAATATCTTGGACCGAGGAGGTGGGAACTACACAAAATATACACAAACACACAGAATGACATTCATTCAAAACCCACATCCATGCCCACTTCCAGCAAATCATTTCCACACAAACTCTCACCTCACAACACTGACCTACCACAACCTCACCATACCTATGATTCCCACACTTCAATACACTGCGGCGGTCATACCATGTACCGCTATGCGGTACATCTAGTTATTTTTTTTAAGTTATACATTTCTTGACAGAACAGGGATGGGAATCTTGATAAGTTTTTAAAACATGACAACCAGCTTCTCAATCAATGTTGTCAAAGTTCTCTAGACTGAAGTACTCCAGGCTGTTGATGGAGATATTTTAGTTTAAGTTTAGTTTATTCCAGTTCATATGCCATATTGCAAATTCTTATGTGGAAAGACTAAGTGTGTTTGACCTAACTGAATGTTAATGACATGGCATATTAACTGTGGGTTCTAGGTTTGTACCACTGTTGCTCAAACTCTTTGTGGTTATGAGTAGAGGGGGCAGTTTGTAGACCCTGCTGGCTATCAGGTGATGTTTGGTGAAGCAATGCTGCAGTGAAATTGCATAATACTGTACAAGCCCAGCCATACATTAACACTGATAATTTCCATTTAAGCACCCATTTTTACAAGTTTAAACCAGTGGGGGACAACCTTTTTGCTGATCAGTGTTATTACTCTTACATGAATTTGTAGTATTTATGCTCTGGAGCAACATTGCACTTAATGTTAGGAGACATCAACATAACAGCAGAAGATCTGAAGACCACAGGCAAAAGCATTAATTTCCAGTTAATTTCCAGTTTAATTACACTAAAGTCTAATGGCATGGTCAGATTACACAGACTGGTCTAGTCATTTCTTCCCCCCGTACAGGGGACAGCCCATTTTAAACCACTAAAATACTCAAATAAGCTACAGACCAGCCCAAGTAAAAGAAGAAAGATTTAGTGTCTCGCCTTATTTTACCCCACAACATATACGATTACACAATAACACATCTGTTCCGTCATGGCCCTTTTGGCTTTTCATAGTTCCACAAATTTCCTTTGGCCTTACATAACAATTTCCCTTATCAATTGTGGCCCAATCAGCTGACCTATTTTATTTGCCTGACATTTTTTTTCTTAATTTAATTAGCTTTCTTTGGGACTAAAGGGACTCTCCACAGTGTTTTTAATGTGCAAGACAATATCAACAATCAAGATGGAGCTACTCAAAATATTTCAGCATTCTCCAATGTGGAATTTCTCTGACCGCAACCTTAGACTCACTGATCAAGTCAGACAACACTGTTTAGCACCTGAACTCTCTCTGACAACAGTTCTCTATTCCCCATGATTGCACAGGGGAATACCTTCATGCAAGATCCGTTCCTCAATGATGCATCTGATATGCCGGAGGATTTATTAGCTCTTCAGATAAAACTTTTAATTTAACTGTCCTGTGACGAGACAAAGTCTTTTCAGAGGCCATGCATTGTTGGACTTTTGGACGGTGCAACAAATATCCTCTGCTTTCAGACAAGCGAATGTGCTTTCTCCTTCCAGTTGTAACCACATATGTGTGTGAGTTTTACCCTCGCTTGACTTCATCAAGGCTAGATACAAAAGCAAGTTGGAGTTTTTTTTTATTTGCCATTAACTATTTTGGAGTTGTCCTGTCCTTTTTTCAGCCTAAGCTCTGTTGTCCCATCTCCATGCTGACTAAAGATCAGTAATTTGTTGGAAAGGCCCATCACTGTCTTCTTTTATCATATTATCAATGACCATTCAATACCACTCCACTACTTAATCTGGAGAACTGAGCCCTTTTGCAGCTCTGTAATAACACACAATGGAGTGGTAATTGGTTCACATTATACCTGATCAAGTAACATTTGCCTCATTTCCTTATCACAATGAACCCTGCTGGTGACTTTAAATTAGACACCAAACACAGCTTTCCCTCTTTAATGCAGGGTATCATCCAAGTAACATTTCAGTTCATCCAACTCTTCTGTTCCACCCACCAACTCCTTTCTTCAGATTCCTGCATGTTAATGTTGTCTATTGAAGGACATAAAGAGGACATTTTAGGCAAGCAGAATGAGCTAATTAAGATAAATATGAACAAACCATAGTGCCTCTTTGCCATGAAATACTTACTACAACCCCAATTCCAAAGAAGTGGCATTCTCTCTCTTTCTTTGTGTGTGTGCACACTTGCAAAAACTGCACTGTTATATTCCGCAGCCATTTAAGACTAATGTTTTTCAGCAAAAAATGGCAAGGACTCTGGATTTTAAAGTCTGCATTACATAATGTAATTAAAAAGATTCAGAGAATGTAAAGACATCTCAGTTTCTTGGGGACAAGGCCAGAAACTAGTATTAGATGCCTGAGATTTCAGCTATCAGATGACTATTAAAGTCAGACAATTATGTGGCTGTATCCAAAAGTTGAAACTTTACCATGTAGAGAGGAAACCCGTGCTCATTTCAGATAGATTTAAGCAGAGGTGAAAGCCGGTCTGTGGTTGTGATTAAAAAGCATGCATGATCCATCATGATCTAGATTAGTGCAAATACATCATTTTATTAATTCATGTTATGTGCCAGGAGATCCATTTTAACATGGCAACCATGTGTTTTTAGGTCTGCCAAAGGGCAGTATATGTCACTCTGCACTCTGGGTGGGTACCTAAATAAAAGATACGTTGTTAAGGGAGCTAAGGTGTGTAGACCTCCCTTTTCCTTTTGTGGATACATGTAATCAGCACAACCAAATGGCCTACTATCAATTCTCAACCAGAAATATCTTCCAGATTATAACACTGCCTTACAAACTGAATAAAGCTCTGGCACAGAAATGTGAGCATTCACTACAGACCAACGGTCTAGTCTCTAGCAGTCCCTAAGATAATATGCAATGTTCAGAAAGCACCAAGAGTATTGAATCAAAGTTATAGGATGAGTATTACCTGACACACTACTGGTGCCCTCTGTGGGGGTCAAAGAATATCAAGAATTTAAAAAATGCCATTAAAAGTATCTAATCCAGAGAAAAAAAAAACTCTGCAGGAGTGAGAAACACAACGAAGAGTCCAGACTGTCCGTTAAATTAAAAAAAAAATTAGGGGAAGCAAGCAAAAAGCGGTAGCATAAGACAAACTAAGAGCCGGACCGAAATAAGCCACATGCTAATTATGAGTTTTTTTGGGTGGTGTGAAACTGCTTGAAAAAAATAAATGGTACAAATCTACATCGAGGTCAAATAATTTGCGCTGACGAGCAGGCTGAAGTCAAGGTGTGCATTGCGCTGCCCTCACTGATGTTCTCACCACCAGAGAGAATTTGGCCGTCTTTTTCCCCAGGTCTACAGCGTAGTTGCAGTTTTCCAGCTTCAAGTGAAACAAGCGAAAAAAGAAAGGAAAATGTCAATTTAATGTCAGTAGTACATTTAACTGCATTTCTAGTAACTGTCACAAAGAACTAATTTGTATATGTAGTGTATGTATAAATAATGGTCAGACCTTTTTCATGTTTGCACTTAAGGCAGCATAAGGAGGCCTGTTGACTTTTCGCCAGTCCACAGGAACTTGAATGCGTTCATGCAGTTGGAGAATTACTGAGCCATTCACAAGATCACTGGGTTGAGAAGACAAACAGAAATGTGTCCCAATTTTTTTTTATTTTTTTTTTACAATTCTTTGACGAAGCTGGATTTGGTTTTCACCTTACCTGTACAGGTGGTTCACATAGGGTCGGACACCTAAAGAGTTCATCTAGTTCCGGAATGTGCGCTCTTCCCTGGACTCTCCTGTTGAAACAAACGTGAGCACTTTGAGTCTTGCAAAGAAAAGACCCCTTAATCATAGTTTCTGCACGTCTGATCACTGGGCACTTTAAAAGGTGATCCAGTTAACATTATGTCTGCCACTTTAACCCATTCATAAGCGAAGATAACTGTCTGTGAGATTAAGTATTACATTTGCCAAAATAAGAACATTACAGAAATGGTTTATTTCAGAGGCTCTACAATTCTCCTTCTGAAAAATCGACTGTTATATTACATACCCACGTGTCCGTCACACTTGGTTAATCAGAACCAGAAATGGCACCTCAGAATGTGTGTGACACTCTGTAGCAGGCCTATCTACAATCACCGCAGCGAAGGTGCACTCAATGACACAGAGCAAATGTTTGCTTGCAAAAATGGTCAGAGCCACGTGATCACGAAATGTCTGCCATTTTCCAGTCTCATTCTTCGTAATCTTCGCATTGCTCGTGGTGGTTTTCTTCTAGGGAACATTGTATCTGACCCCGTTTCGGTAAAGCATGTGGCGTGGGGGCTTTTGAAGATGTGCCTGTTGCCAATGTAGTTTAAGCTTAATTAAGAGCTGCTGTGCCTGTTGCCTATGTAGTCTCTAAACAGCATCTAGATTGCCCTGTCTGTCATTGTGTTCACTGTCACAGTACTAGTGCCCAATTCCAAATCAGGGACTTTTCAGGCTGGACTTAGAAACTGGCAGAAAGTGCAAGAGTTAGGGTTAGGTTTCATGTCTGATAACTGATAATCTGTTGAATGAAGAAACCTATCTGGACAGCGGACATCTGCAATCCATCTTGTGTGACTAACCTGCTCATTTGTCAGTTGACATTGTTTGCAGGTAAATGAAGGTCACCTGCCATTCCTCTAACAGGTCTTTAACTGTGAAGCCGCAGGCTGCCATGACCACATCCCCAGCATGCAAATGGTCAAGAAATCTTGAGTTCTGGGTTACAAACCCATCACTGGTTTGCCCACAATAAGCCTCTGAAATGTACATAATCAAACCTGATGGAGCAGTTGCAGCTAGATACTTTACAGTGGTACTTGCATAGTGGTGACTGTATAATTCGGTTCTTGAACCCAGACTTTTGCAAAATGCTTTCTGTTCAGTCAGTGATGCAGGTTGTATAGGAAAACCTCTGGCATGGTGTCACGAGATAATGTGCTTAGCGATTACATCTATTCAGTATTTCAGTGTATTACTACTCTGACTGGATGACCTGTTTAAGCATATTGCTAAATCAGCAGTTCTGCTTCAGTTTCATTAATGTCAACAACATTTGGTCTAAATGTGGTCTATAGTTAGCATTGTTGATGCTGGGGGAAAAGATTGTAAGAAAGACATTAAGTTGTTTTGTACAATGGACTGTCTGCACTGTCTTTCAATATCACCTCTGTAGTGGACTGTGAACTTACAGGGACCTGTGCAAGTGGCATGTTGCAATGGAATATCAGTTTCTTGGAATAGGTGTGATCCTCCATGGATGGGTCTGTCCACTGTGTTTAAGCATCATGACTTCTGAGGCTCTTCTGCAATGACCACGTCAAGCTCATCTACAGGTAGGATTTGTTTTACGTGTTTCAGTTTTTTCACTTTTAACTGGTACACATTCTCTTCTATAAACGTCTGCCACTTCCCCAGTGCATAAGCTCAAAATGAAGGCAGTGTTATCATTACATTTGCATTTGGCAGACGCTTTTATCCAAAGCGACTTACAAAAAGGAGGACATAAGCAACAGAGGTGTAAAAAGACACAGAGTAGGGACACAACAGACACAGAAAGAGAGAGAGTTGGTTATCAAAGGAGCACAGTTTATCCATCTATTAATGCAAGTCTAAAATAACGGCAAAGTGTACCAAGCTCGTTGTTGATGGCCATCAGGAACACATGGAACAAGGATTATCTGATATTCAAAAACCAAAATACGGTCACAATTCAATTAACATAACATTTCAATCTGTGCAAAGCATTCACGTATCCCATTGCTAAAAGAAAACACTGTCATAAAAACTGTGCTGAATAAAAAAAACACAGTTTATGTGGCCTCATTAGGAAATCTCAAACTTAAAGTCTTAAACTACTCTGATGTCAGGTTTGCAACTAAGGCCCTGTACACATGACAACGCTTGTGTTTTTTTTTTCTTTTGCGGGTTGAAAGCAATTTGCGTCCACACATACTCTGGATCAGTTAATATTAATGTATAGATGGAAAGGAAACACGGTGTGAAAACGACACATGCCACATCTACATCCACATCTACATGTGTTGTAAACAGACACAGTCAGTCATCTAACACACCAAAACTATAGAGGAAAAAAAGAGCACATGTGCATAAAATCCTTCATCGTCTGCACACTTAGTACAAACCAAACAAACACAACAAAACCAATAGTACTAATAAACTTAGCAGCTCTTGCAGCACAAACAGAGCTCTGTTATCCACCATTGTTGTTGCTGTTGTTACTGGTTGTTGTGTGCAGAGTTCTTTCTTGTTCTGGTGACGTGATGGTGGCGACATCATTGTTTTCAAAACCAATGGTTTGTTTGTCTAAATGACAACACAAAAGCAGCATTGTAAGACTTTTCCATTCTGGAACCCGTTCTCAAAAAATACTGTTTCAGGGCACCCAAAATGCTGGTTCGATGTGGATAAAAGGATCAAAACTCAAATACTTTTTGACCTAAAAACATTACTGCGGCCATGGCATCATTTTAACAGACAAAGAATTCTTACCCCGCGTGCGGTCACCCCCCCCGACCCCATCTCAACAATCACACAATTCCATATCCATAGCAGAGCCATTTAATTTGGGCAACACATTCAATTGAACTTGCATAGTGTATATTACAATCAATTATCCCTTTTTGTGATCATGACTCTTCCTATGTTGGCTAATACTAATTGACTAATATTGTTTAACAAATGAGTAGTGCTTTGGTATTGGTCAGGTTAGGGCTTAATCTAGTGTATAAAGGGCAGTCACATTTGTGAACAGAACATAAAGGCAATGATTGCAGTATTGGGCTGCCAAATTTTACAGAAGTGCAGCTGGAGGTTTTGGTTCAGTCAGTGAAGAGGCACCACAAAGAGGGCACTAACAGCTAATCCAAGGGAAAAGGCAGCAATTTAGTCACCAATAGCTCTGAATGTGGCTTTGGTGGGGAGATGTAAGTGAAGTATCCCCAATTTCAAACACAAATGGAGAGATCTGTGAGTGCTGTAAAAGCCAGGCTCTCTGCGCATCTAACAATCCCCTGTGGATTTCACTGCAGTGGAACAGGAGGTGGTATCCACTCTCTTTGCAGTGAACATGCACAGACAAACATATGGAGTGAATACAGATCAAGGCAGGTTAGGTAAAATGGCCATTTTTTATTTGCCTCTACTCAAAGTATCATTATTTATGAATACTGGAAGTGTACTATGACTTTAAATACTTCAAATACAAATACTGTATTTTTAGGCATTCCAAACAGTTTGCGTTGAACCTTTTTGCAGTACAGCCCGAGACGTGATCCCAGAACCAGGGGTGGGAGACACTGTTAAAATCATGGGGAAATAAAATTCACCACATGTGTAGTCACTTGGCTTTTGTTAAATGGTGTTCAATTTATATTCAGTAGTAAATGTACCTAAAATGCTTACTCCTTCCCACTCATTGTTACATGGCCTTATAGCGTCAGCCAATTCCCTAATCCTCTGCTCTCCCTGTCTGCTGTCCCAATGTTTGTGTTCAGGTGCACCTGGTGATTGAGCGCGGGCTGGATTGGACGCAGGCTAAATGAATGGGCGCATAAAAACCACCCCTCTTCAAGATGGAGGCAGCTCATTCCCTCACAACGACACAGAGAGCAGCTCATCCCTTTCTGTCGACATGCGCTACTGTTTTTCCTCAGCTTGGGCATTTTTGCTGGAAACTACTCCACTACTTTATTTTTGCCACTTTGAATGGTGTTTTGTATTTTATTATGGTGACAGGATGGTGTTTTGGTTTTCTTTCTCTTTTTGTGCACTTAGCGTAGTAAGACTAGCGCAGCAGGTCAGCCCTGCGGAAGATGCACGTTTTTACTTTCGAGGAGGTAAGGTAGTTCTTTTTATTGTTAAGAGAAGGAAAGGTTGCAGGGCCTGTTTTTTTCCATTTCTTGGTTCCTGTCCTTGTTGGCGCCTTTCTGTTGCCGTTTTGCTACTTTTTTTGTAATAAAAACACTGTTTTGTTATATTTTCATCTCCTGGTTTACCTTATGTTGCGATCCCATATTCCTTTCTGTATTTTTTCTTATGGGGTCATAACACTCATACAAAAGTTTGCTTACATTGCAAGGACATGGTCACAAATTGCCAGTGACAGTGAGAGCCCAAATTCAAGATGTCAAATTTTACTTGGGAATACTACAGACACAACTCAGGATACAGCAATGTGATATAAAGACAGTGAAGAAGCAAAGACTTTAACAAACACAAGGACTTAAATACATGTAGAAACTAATCAAAATACACACATCATTGGACAAGAAAAACAGGGCACAGGTGAAAACAAAAGGGACAATAAGCAGATAACGAGAAGATGAGACACAGGTAATATCAAATGACCAGAAAATTAAAGACCGGAAGGGCAAACCATATAAAGAGACTGGGTGGAGACAATGTAACAAAGGGCAGGAATACATGACGAGAAAACAAAGAAACTCGTGGAAAACAAAAGCCCAAACAGAAGCACATGGAATAAGGAAAACCAGGGGTGCGCAGGGGTGTATCTTCTATCTTTTTACATGATCTGGCATTACTAGGATGAAAATGAAGTGCATTTAAAGTAAGATCATTCATGCAGTTTGTGGCAGTAACGCATCAAATGGTGCCTAATCCGACCCAAGAAGGCCAAATTTGACAAGATGTCACATGAACATACCCGATGGTCTAACGACAGTACAAATTAATCATTTGAAGGACACAAACTATGCAGTTTACAATGGATCGTCCAAACTTTGCTGTTGGAAAACACCTGCATCTTTAAATGATCCCTCAGACTAACGTAGTTGTAAACATCTGTTAATTCCGTAGTATGAACAATACCGTTGGGAAACGGCAGTGTCGTAAGTCTATCGTTCAAACCAACGAAGTTGCTAAGGACGACACTTTTGGGAAACACACCAGGAACAGTGATGCAGAATAAACCACATAACAAAGAACACCAAACACAGAACCATGACATGGTAGAATGATGGTCTTATTTACACTCACATTTAGGGTGACCAGATGAGTGGCTGAAATTCAGGACTGTTTTTTTGCTGATGATGCATAGACAATAATAAAGCAGCAGCAATTTTATCGTACATGGAATCATTCTGTTTTTTTAAAGGAGGACAAGACCAACGTGTTGGTCTGTACTGTTGTGGTTTGTAGTGTTGTAGGCCTTTGGCAGTCCATGGGTACAATTCCCACCCACTCCTCCCGGTACCTGCATTGACGCTTTCACCTTTTAGCGGCGTGGTAGGGTTCTGGTACACTAGCCATGTCGATTGTGGAATGAATGAAAATTAGCTTACCGTCAGCGCATACTCGCGCCAAATTGTAGAACGTCAAAACAAACAATAGATACATTGTAGCCGAAGCTGCACGTCGTCAGGGGCTGCGTGCAGCCTCTTAGTAGCAGTCGGGCTGTATGCAGTCAATTCAACCTCTGTACAAACAGTGTTTAATGTTTATCAGAATAAAACTACTCCATATTCTGCTTGAGTGTAATTTTCGGGATATTTAGGGCTGGACTTGGGAATTAGGACAACAGTTTAGATTGCGGGACTGTCCCACATTTTTCAGGACATCTGGTCACCCTACCTATATTAATTAACATTGCTATTCGTTTGTAATTTAATTAGTTGGAAAACAGCTTCTTGCATAATATCATATGATGTTTTGGTAGTTATAAGAAATCTTGAGGTTTAGAAATAAGGATGAACAACCTAATATTGAATGACCTAACCTTTACTTAAGCACGTTAAATAAAGTAAATGTTTAAATTAAACAGACATCAAAAGCAAAATACTACTTTGGGTTACAGTAGTACTTGACCTTAATACAGTGTAAAAAAGTGCATAATGTAGGCAGAAAAAAACACTGGGGAACTTTACATAAGTGACAGACTTAGGTCATTTGCAAAAAGTGCACAGTAGCTTGGGTTGCATGACCGTTTTGTTACTTTAGCACCTAGAGAATTTGCTCTGAGGTATCTCAGATCTTTTTCCCCCAATGTCCCTTGTGGGGCTCCATAGATACTTTGTATGAATTTTAAAACCATTGGGCGTGCCTTCAACCAATTACGGCTCATTGGAAACCAAAAAATTTGGTTAGGACAAGCTGGAGTCTTAGAGCTGCCTGACTGAGTACTGTAGAGAAATACAATGTTAAGTGGAACAACTATATATTCCAATATTTAGTGTAGCTGACATCTTAACTCGCAGCGATGCCTCAGCAGGAAAACCTGACATACTCACTGAGGAAAACATTGCATACTATTAAATAGAGTTTTCAGGTATTCATTATTGCTCTCAAAGAAAAAAGCAGAGGTTGTCCAAATAGGCCCCCAGTCATACTCACCAGCACATCTCAAGTTATGGATGTTGACAATGACATTATATTTATAAGTGAAACTGAAGCATAGTCTGAAATTATAATGGCATCATACCAGCCTTATGGAATTATAGGTGTTGAAGTAGCAGAGGCCAGTTTAGAGGAAACACAAGGTACTTGCACCTAGGAAGAGTACTTTTGGGAGAAAAGATTTAAGCCTGTGTGATTACAAACACTTAGCACTTTAGGTTTAATTATTATTACCATAATATTATTTCCTAAGTCAATCATCCAGTGGGTTGGATTTGTTTGCTAAATCGCATGGTCCAGTTGGTCTGCAGAAATTTCTGGGACACTTCATCAGTACTGCTCTTAAGGATCTACGGATGTCGCAGGCCTTTAGTCATTTATACACCCTCCCCTGAGGTGGCCCCTCTTAAGGTAATCAATCCTTACCTTACCCTCTGTCCAGTATCCAATTAGTCAAAAAGAAGTCCTTATTTGGTAAACGTGAATTTGGGCAATAGTCTTCACAGTAAAGCTAATGATACCCGGTGGCTTTATACCCCTTGTTATTTAATACTATTGTACTTTTTTGACAATTCTCCGCTTTCCCATTTTTCATGCACTGCACAACTCCAGGGAGCTGAGCTAACTTGACTAGCTTGACTAGCATCTTTGCCAATTCTGGGCAATGTCTAAAATGTATTTCAATCAGAAGGGAAGTTCTTATAAGGCACTGTACAGGTCTAACTTTAATGGGGATCAGAGTTGCAAAAACAAGCCCAACTCATAACACAGACTTGGGAACTAATCAATAATGATCAAAAAATCTATCTGATGGTCGCTTATTTTTATGAATATTCTTGTTACCCCGTTTTCGCATGCGAAAAGCTGATTGTTCTTGTAATTGCATGCTTAATAAACATAGCCCCTAGTTAATGTCAAAATTGGGTAATTTTTTTACAACCATGTCTGCTACAAATGAAAAAGGAAAACATTTATCTGTGCAACATGCCCATTGGGAGGGGGAAAAAATCCAGGAAACAAGATAAAAGCAAGAGACACTCCACTGCTCTTTATATGCACAGAATGGAACAAAAACATAATCCTAATAATAAGGGACAATGACAAAGATGCATTCAGTGGGGTAGTAGTGAGGGTCCCATTCCAGAGCCTAACCCTCTCTGTAGAGTCATCAGCTTCACTCCTGCATATCTGTATTGTCACTGCTGTCACTTTGTATGGTAGAGCTCTATTACATTTTTAACCAGAAGTCCCTTTCTTATATACCTATGTTTTATGTTAGGGGCTGCATTATTTGATGGACATGGTCAATAAAGGTGTATAGCCAACTGAGACTACGAATACCAAATCAACCAGTATAAAATGAGACAGTTTGGCCTACTGGTTGACTGTTTCTACACCAAAGTAGGCTAAGCAAACACAAGCTAAATAAATGGATATGAAACTGTGCTCATATTTACTTTACAACAGTTAGTAACCTGTGAAATAATTATTATATACATTGTACATAATTCAATGAAACTTGGTTGATGTGTTTCTGTGTACATTATTTGAAAATTGAACTTCAAGTTGAAATTGTAGCTTAAAAGAGATGTAGCTTATGGTGACGTCTTAAAAAAAACACAGCTTTGACTAGCATTCAATGCCTCGGGATAAATGAAACACAAGAGGCGGTGAAAGATGTTGGAGCCTTCTTTGCACTGAAAAGTTGTTGACAAATAAAAGATAGTCTTGTCTTAAATGGGACAGCCTAGTTAGGCCATTCTGATGCATTTGGCCCACAGCCCCTGACATGAACACCTCTATTTCTTTAAATACAATGTCTTTGTCTTTCCATCCTCTCAGCAAACAGCCCTCACAAAGCATTACGTTGCTTTACCTTCTCTGGTCCTTAATGCATTAACTGCTTTAACATTTCTAATGTTTTGCTTATTATTATTATTATTATTATTATTCACCCAATGACTTGTCACTATGCACAGGATGCACAAGCTGTTTCATTTTCAAAATGAAACCACAAGAGGGCACTATTTAACTGCTAGAGTTGGATAAACCCTTGTGCAGATCAGTGCAAAAACTTAAAATGCTACTTTGAACTAATTATGAATTAATGAATCATAATGATGTGAGGAACAAACATCAGACACTGATGATATTTTCACTTTTCTAGTATCTAGATCTAGGATAATGTAATAAGTAATTTCTTGAAATACAACATTTCCAGGTACAAAAAAAGTACCATACTATATAAAATGGCAGAATTGTTATTTGGCAGAAATTATTTGGGACAAGCTTGTCTGTTCATACATATTGCTTAAATTTGTTTCACTATCACCATCTATTATGTTTAAATATTGATTATAACCATACTAAGCACATCACATATGGCGTAATATAAAAACATAATAAGCACATCACATATGTTGAAATAACATTTTGAAACATGATCAGTGTCATGGGCTGCAGCAAACATACAACCAAAAATGATCCTGTTCCATGCCATGTTTGAAGTATTAATGCAAAAGATGTCCATTTCATTTATTTATTTTAGGGCAAAATGATACAGAACAAGTCAAACTGTGTCGTGCTTTGCACTCAGATGAGGCCTATACTCCTCCATCCTTAACAAGCATAGTAGTGCATCAGTAAAAAGCAATAATTTTACAATTAATAAAATTCCAGTTTGCCTTCAGTGCACTTTCCATTGACATTTTCATATTTCAGCTGCGCTTTGATAAAGTTTTTTTTAATGCAATAGCAATCTTACAGGCTACAGACTAGACTGGGTGTCAATGAGCCTGACACAGAAGTATAGTACTTAATTTTTATCATCAGGTGCCCTAGGCAACAAAAGCCTGAATGTTAACATTGGCTCCATTTTCATTATCGCCACATGATTATGGATTTTACTGCTTTTAGCTGATAATACAATGAGGAGCTCACCTTAAAAGAATTTGCTGGAAGGTTCCATTTCTCTCCTCAAATGAAATTTCATTTGACAAACAAGTACAATTAAGCTGCACTACTTGTTCAGTGTCAGTCTTTTCTGATTGAACTTAGACCAATTTATTGCCACCAAATGAGTTTGAATAATTTACATTCCAAATGTCTTGGGGACATTGGGTTTTAGAGTGCTTACTAGCAGCATGGTTTTTGAAGTTGATAATGGTTTGATGTCATTTTCTCTATACCTATATGTACTTGAATGTACTTCAAAGAGGTAGAAATCCTGTGTGTCTTTTAAATACAGTAAAAGTTTACCAACATTTTTAAGATTCTGTCAGGCAAAACATAAATTCAACCTGCACTTTTAAACAGTGTGTTATATAAGGTATTACATTAGTCTACTTTATCTTTTTATAGTTCCGTGCCATGACCATTAGCAACCATCGTCAGCTGCTCTAATATCATTTTTCACAGACTGGACACTGTTCCTGGAGAGTTCAGGGCATATCGCATATCGCAGGGGTAAAGTTATATCACAGGTGCAGCTTCTATATTTTGCAATCTTGCATATTGGCAGAATAAGCCATTTTAATGCAAATTATTCATTCTGTTTCTCATTAAGCAAATCTGAAGTGTCTCCAAGTTATGAACTACTACTATCAAAAGCATTACCTGCCACATATAATTTTGTGAGAGAATGTAGTTGAATGAACAGACGCATAATATCCCTTAAGAGGCAATAAAGAACCAATGTAAGTAATTGTGATTAATAAATCCTTGAAAATACCATCCCATTTTTCACAACCCAAATGAGCACATTCTGATTCACAAAATAAAAAGACTGTTAACTACAGCTAAATGTATCAGTTCATGTAATAACTATATTCACACATACAGCACAGTAGTCAGAGAAAATCAAACATTTTAAAATGCATCTACCAGCTATTTACTCTGCATCTACATACTATTACCATCTTAACTGAGGCGTATACATTCAATGGTAACAGTGGCCAACAAACCATTGATATTGTAAAGTCAACGATTTAGCCCACTGAGGATGGTTTCTATGAGAATATCCTATTTCCCTTTACAAATGCATCCTTTGTGAGATTCTCTGTGCAGCATGGCATGGCTGTCTTTAATAATATCATGCAGATTTCCAATACATTTACCAATTGGTGGTTTACATGTCCAGATCATAATGTATTTCCATAACTATGAGCTAAGGTCACTATGTTTTGCATTTCTTTACACATTGACATTCCTGTTTATGATCAACTGCTTTTCAAAGTCTCCACCAACTATTTCAAATGAAAATTCTGTCCCACATGGCATAACTATGCTTACATACAGAAACATGATTATTAAATATTTTATGTGTGGGGTGAGCTCAGAGCAAAATAAAAATAAGCAATTGTGCAGATTTGCAGACACACTATATCTGGGCTTTTATAGGATCAATGATGCATCTGGTCATGCGTAGAACTTAAGAATCTGTTGACATGGCAATAACAGTAAATAAAACACAAGACAATAAGACAATAAAAAACTAAGCACCAAGAAAACGTCTTCAGTATTTCTTTTTTATTTGTTTCAAAAAATGTCACATACTTGACATGTAGGTGGCCAGAGCCCCAGGCCTGGCAGGTACTCTTGAGACACCCTACTGTGAGCAGTCAAGTCCACGACTTGCAGTGTTAAGGCTTTGTTGATTTGCTGACCTGTCGGCAGTAAGCCAAGGTTGCACTGTCGTGTAAGTTCTGACTGTCCATGTGGAAGTCATGCTGAAAGTACAATGAGGTCTAAAGAGGAGTTATGGGAGGGGAACTAAATTGAAAGTTGGGGATTGGCCTGACAGGATCTGTGGCCCAAAGGATGAGACTAAAGGAAACATGGTAGACTGTGGCGTCATAGTAGTGGAGAGTGACACATCACCATTTTTGCCGTTATTGCCATTAAAATGGTTGATGTTTTGGTCTGTAACCTCTTAAAGTGATGATTTATATGTGTTGGGTTATGTATGTTTTATAGGCAAGGCACAATAGTTATTAAGTGTGTGCTCAAACAACACTCTAGGATTATTGTATCTACTGTTGTAATATTCTATAGTGACATAATTAATTAAGCAATATAACACGAGTGGGAGTGAGGTTGTTGTGAAATACCCTCACAGTGTGATTACCTACGGCACTCAGCCGCGATCACGAGTGTTATATTGCTTTTATACAATAGTTCCTTTGGTAACAAAAATAATTACACAAAATGATTAAAAAATATATTTTCTTTATTTGGGTTGATTGTTTATTTGATTGTTCCTCCACTCCAGAAAATAGTCCCAGTTGGTGTCTTGGTTGCTGAGCAACGCGCAGTGCACTGCGCACCACTGCTCTACTTGTAGACATTGAATTGCACATTGCCGTTGATTGTGCAGCCGCTGAGAAAAGGGCCTGGATGTTCACAGTCCGAAGAACTAGATGGTCTTACATGCTGATCCAGTCTGGCTATCTTTGTTGATTCTCCTGTTTGATGATGTTAAATTCATCCATTGTAGCCTATATTGCCGCCACCGTACCTTTCGCTTAACTAGTCTGTTCCTCGATTACTGTTTATTTACGCATTGGGTGGAATGATGGAATGGAATCTTGGTGTAACGGTTAAAATCTCTGGCCGCGGAGTGATTATTAGATGTGAAGAGTCATCCATTGTATGTGGGTCAATACCCTCACTCCTAGTGATGCATAGAACGCATCTCGTCCATTGTGATCAATGGATAAAAAAATAACTATTGTATAAGTCACAATAATTCTATGTAATAATGAACGATTATATGGTTGCTTGTGCATAATGGCAAGTTGCTATAACAGGGTTATGGAAATATTTCTATGTATAATGATGGGTTATAGGCTTGTTTGAGAGTAATACTAAATACTGTAACAACCTATGAGTTCATGCAATATGTATGTGCCATAATTAGGGGTATGTTTAAGTGTAATACAACATATCCATAATCCAACAACATTTAATGGGTCACAGGCCTCTGTTTTCATGATCATGAGCGCATTGTCTAAAGTCTGCCGTGTTACTTGTGTTTTGGTGGTCCCAGGACAATATGGTATTTTGATGATGAGCAAAGTGAATATTGCACCCGAACATTGCAACCGTTACATGCAATAAACCAATAATAGCCTCTACTCCTATTCCCATCAAAAGCCAGGCGTGCTTGGTTCATGGCGTGTTGGTATTTTAATGGCAGATTTGCCTGGATGCCAAGAGTGCTTCTCACCAGAGGAGAGTGATCTGCTAGTGCATCAGCAACTAATCTTTGGAGATGGAAAAAAATAGCTTAATATAACTGTATATTATTTGGGATATCAGTTCAAAGTTGTTCATATCTTCAGGAGCACCATAATGAATACATATTTCCAAACATATAGGCCTATAAAAAAATCTTTTCAGTAATGCAACACTGTGTAACACAACTTTTTCCCAGTTAGTGGCAGGATCATTTTCTGTGTCGTTACGATACCATAAAGTGAGCTTTGTGCTGGACCGCACCTCTTCTTTTTACTGACATACACTGTTTAAATAGGAATTGAACTTGAACGCTCACAGGTATGGAAAAATGTATGGTACACTGATATGGAAATAATGATAAAAGCACAGTGCCATACCCAAGTCCATAAGCCAGTTAGCCTAAAAAAGGTAACGTAAACATAAATAGGAGGAAGGAATATTTGAGATGACTGGAACTGTCCTTTCCTGAAAATTGAAGAATTTCAGGTGCCTACAATTTATACTTACCTATACTTACTGGTGGAAAATACAGAGCATTGATTGGACTGTAGTACAATGACCATCAGGCCAATATCTCTCAAAGTAGAGGGAATATCTTCATCAATCCTGGTGTACTTACCCACTACAAGGTCTCAGGGAACTGACTTGGCACTCAAAGGTCAAGGTCACATGGGGTCACATACTAATACATCAATACAGTATTTGGCTAAAATCTTCAAAGCAGACTAAGGATTCTACTTTTATAGTTATTCCCGGTAAAGGCAGAATAAACTGATTAGGCACCAACTAATGGTTAGAGAGTTGGTCTTGGAATTGGACGGTTGGAGGGAAGGTCAATTTCATTAATTAATATTGTCAAAATAGTTATAGTAAATATATATTTTCATGTTGTGCCAAGTAGACTTGGCTGCTAATTGCCTTCTTTGGGTAATCCCCTATGTATCGAACAAAGAGTTTAACACTACTCTGGTGTACATCTGAAATCAAGAATCAGGTTGCGATTACGATTGCAAATTTAAAGGTTGCTAACATTAATGCACAATTAATTGATTATTTATCCAAGCCTCATATTGCACATTCCACACCACCATATGATCCATGTTAACATTTAATAGGGCTATTATAATAAGCTTTGATATTACTAAAGAAATGTGATTTTTATTCAACCTAGTTAAGTTTATCAAAAATGATTGTGCTATTTGCAATCTGAAGAAAATGCAATTAGCTGTAGTATACCTTAGAAATGTAACCATGGTTGCTCTTGGAAAATTAAAACACTACCATTTAAGAACTGCCTAAACAGCAACTTTCTAAGGTTTAAAAGTTACCAGAATTTTCCGATTTTTAAAGCAGGCTACCTACCTCTGTACATTAGTGAACTCATGGTATTAAAGCAACACTAAGTAGTTTTCCTCTTCGGTCACCCTACACGTTGAAAGGCGGAACTGTCGTAAATAATTTAGCCTACCGCAGCCATACCATGCATGCTTATCCAGTTTGTTATCCACATTTATCCAGAACTGGCTTGGAAAATAACGATGTCCTCAGCCAAGGTGGAGTATGTTGCTTGATTTAATGAAAGTATGATGTATTGTGAGATAAGAAACAAATGAAAACAAAGTAGGCCTAGTGCCATTGCTTGTTATTTCTTTTAGATAGTGTGAAGTGGTTAATTTAAAAAAAGTCTAGCAATAGCAATATAGGTTTACACAAGGATAAAAACAGAAACTTGTCCTATCAGATTATCATGTAATAGCCATTTGTACTGACTCCAGTAAAAATGCATTGCTACATTATTACTGCAATAGTGGGCAAAATCTCCTTACTGCCCTGTTAGCTCCTCAAAGAAAGAGGTAGCAACAAAGAAGCTAAATTCTAAATTAAGATTCATGCCTGCAAGTGTTTCACAAGTCCAGTAGCAACAAAGCCAAGTGACCATCACTCTTGCACCTTGTAGCCTCCTTTAGCTCTGTGAGTGCAGGCTGGTCCGATGTTCACTCTAGTTTGACCTCAATGTCAGGTGCTCAACATTTGTATTGGTTTGGCTGATCAGTATCATGGACGCTATAAAGGTAGTCCTTTTATTTACATTTGTGCAAATGCTTTTGGTTTGTTTGCATTTGCAAACTCAACTGCTTCATGAGGAGCAGAGGACAAGGACTGCAAGGAGGACAGCTGTTTTTCATTCTTTATTTTGTTTGTTTCACAATTCTGATTAGCCAACATGGCTTAATACTTCTCTTTACACTGTCACCTATAGGTTTGACATACTCATAATAGTGCTTAACAGCGTACTCATGCAGATCCATGTAAATTAATATATGTTGGAAAAACATTTGGTGTAAACAAGGATATTATTGAAACCGGAGGGGTGGGGTTGTCTGGTTACATGTAGCTGGGTACTTATAGAAACTAAGTCAAAAGCAGGTCAAACATCTCAGAAATTTGAGAGAATAAACCAAATGTACCTTGAAAAAAGATTTGAAACGACGGATATGCTTTTTGCCCTCCGGATTTTAGAAACTGAATCCAAAGTAAAAGGTAGGAATTGGTGATTATTAACAATTGGTGAATAAAGTGACATTGTTGTCGAGTTAAATGTTTCTAAATTGTAACCAGATTTTACCTTAATAAGGACAAATGGGTTTGAAAAGAACTCATTTAGTGTAGTCAAAGGAGATGGGGCAGAAATGACAGAACCAAGATGGACAGGGCAGCCTGCAAATGTAGCCAGATCTCAGGCCCAATAACGATAGATAAAGTTGGGAAAGGCCAAACCAGCTAACCCATAAGGTCTTTCATGATGGCATTCTGATCCTATGTGGTTTACCATTCCAAATGAAGGCACCAATGTCTTGGTCCAGTTTTTTTTTAACTGCCAGCTAGAGAGAGGTAAGCCTTACTGTCTCACCATATCACTTTGCATTTCACAAAAAGCACCACAAAGTTCTTTGTAAAAAGCAGGGAGAATGTGGAGGGATTTTTAGTCCAAGGTATTTAATTCCTTTCTTGTTTACTTTAAATAGAAAGTGAGCTGGGGAGATCTGAAAGGCAGCTTGATTAAGAGGAAACATTTCACTCTTCTGAAGATTAATTTTGTATCCAGATATTTTACCGAACTCATGTATGGTGTGAACAGTTGAAGGAACTGAAATGACAGGGTTAGATGTGTATAGCAAAGTCATCTGCATGTAGAGATAACTTATGAGTTAACCCACCTCACATTATCCCTGAGAATCATTAGATTACTGTAGGGCAATGGCCAGAGTCATTATCGCATCAAATTTGCCATGTACAGTAGGACCACTACTCGAACCTCTTGCAACACGTTCGGCCCTATCACTGTGCATTCGCGACATGAGCATGCTGTCATTATTATTCTGTGCCAGCGCATTGTTCATTTTTTCAGGCAAAAAATCACATTGTTTAGATAGCAGATGACATTGTGCCCTCACAGGTGTGTCAGCAAAAAAAAGAGGTGTGGTCTGGCGCAAAGCGTGCCAGATGCTATTATAAGGACACAAAAACCAAATTCGCCGATGACCAACAAAAACCTGGTCTGTAGTCAGTTGTGCATTGCTGAAAACCTATTTTAGGGGTGCACAACGCTTTGAACCCAAATGCACCTGCTGCTGCGCCAGAGAGACGAGCTCAACTGGCATGACAGATCAACAAAAAGAAAACTAATGGACTAATGGTTTGTTTTATGTTTTTTCTTTGAGTTGAAAGCTTTTGTTTCCCCCGCTTCACAACGTCGTTGTACCGTTTTCAGCACTGTTCAGAAGTTCTCTTCTTGCCAAAGGAGGAGGACACAATTGAGATATTTCCTCCCATACTTCCTTGACCTGCGAAGGTTTGGGGGGCCATGTGTTGATGGGGATGATGATCATAGACCTTCCAGCACAAGGCAGAGAAGGTGAATGATGACCAACACCATTTTCACTTTTAGCTGCACACATAGGTACTGTATGTCACCACCATGTTGTCCTCTGATTATGGCACAGTGTCCAATAATGTAAACAGGGGACCAAAAAACTGGGACCAAAAAAAGGCCCTGGACTTTTCCCCAAATAGGCCCACCCACCCATAGGCCTACCAGTACCTCCTCTTTTTCCTCCTCCGCCAAGTAGCCATGCCTACGTTCGTGCGATGAAGATCCCCTTGCTGTCTCTCCCTCCACATCATGATCCGCATCATGTTGCTCAGAATCTGATTCGCTATCTCCACATCAACGTTACTGCTGCTGCTGGCGGCACTAGCCCCACCAAAAAGCTCTGTAAGCTTCCTACATTTTGAAGCTTCATTCTCCAACAACTTAGCGGTAGCGCGGTAGAGAGGAAAACGGTCTTCTTTGTTGGCTTTTTCACAGAATGTAGGCCTATGTTTGATTGACAAATTATCGTTACAGCGCTATCTTCTGGTAGGCCTAGGTGTTAGACTGTTAGACAGGACCGTTCCAGAACTCACAGATTACCAGTCCGTCGCTGCTGCCAAGTCTCCTCATGAAAGTGAGGTTGAAACGTGCCTCATCCACAAAAATCAACTCATGACCTATGGCATCTGCATCTCGGTCCATCACTCTGGAGAAGCCAAAACAAATGCAGCACAGCAGGCCCATGCACAGCACTATAGTATGTGCTTCCAGATTCAGTACTGATGACACTATAGCCTTACACCTTATGGTGCTTGCTACACTGTAGGTGGTTCAGGTTAGGCTGAACCTATTGGCCAGCTTCCTTCAGGGTCATTCCATGGTCCACTCTTTTGCAAAGTGTGTGTTACAAAATTACAAACTGAATGGAAAGCAGAGTTTGTGCTATTAATTTTGCAAACTCAGTGAGGGGTTTTGCTAAAAGTATTAATAGTTTTAGAAATCGTGCTACAAGAATCACTGTTAACATTTAAGCATTCTCAATGCATCCTTTGAAATGTCAGGGCCCTTGTTATACTACCAAGTGTAAAGCTACTTTAAGTTTTTTGTAATGGTCTAAAAATAGCAATGTCTTCAAGCTACCTCCATGTCCTGATGAGTAGATGATGATGATAAAAACGCTAAAAATACTAGAGTTTGGAACCCTCCCACCCTCCCACCTATCTCCCAATCTTAAAGTTAGTACCATTTTGGCATCCAGGTTGCCAGTTATCATTAAGCTGCAGCTATGAATGTTTTAGATTGCAAATGTCTAACATTACTAAACCTAAAAAAAACCTGTCATGATTCCCAATTATCTCATGGCAAAGTCAGAAATAAAACAAAGATTTCTATAAGACATGCATTTGAAAGATGGAAATAGCTGAAAACGGAGAACAATTTGAAAACCGACACCAATATTGCTAATTTTCTCCTGGACAGGTAAGATTCAGCTAAGTTTGCTTTACTAACTTCAGATTTCAGATGTTTCAGGGCCTCTTTCTGTGGCATTTTACTGAGACGCTGTGAAAACAGTGCCAACATTAGCATGGCCATTATGGTAATATGAAACTTAATTAAGAGAGCACATTGGTCAAATAAGTCTACATTCATTCTTTACACACATTACAGTATTCTGTAGATCTTGGACTATCCACGCACAAGTGACGAGCAAGTTGACCAATACCATAACTAATGCTAGTTATTGGTCATAAATGTCAATCTTTTCTGCTAGAACTGAATACAACTCTGAGAGCCAATCATTTGGGATATTGCAATGCTGACTTGCCGTAATTAGTTCAGAGATTATATACTCTCTGTGGCAAATGTGTTGGCTGTTCTAGAGTTGTTATGAATGACAAAATGCCTGTCTCTTAAGCTACGATGGTCCCAGCACCTCAACCCGTAGTCAGAGGCATAGACAGTGGAAGAACCACTTGATTACGCAAAAGGAACTTCATAAGGTAGCCTGTGCATTTGGCCTAAATGTATTTGTGAAAATGTTTAGGACTTCTCGCTTGCAAAAGTAGCCCCTTTCAATATTTGTGTCCTGGACTTTTCAGAGGAGTGTCTGGGTGCGAGACAGATTTCAGAACTGGTGGAAGAATTCTATGATGAACTTAACCTAACTGCTAGCATCTTCTTTCACTCCTGCTCTTTTTCCTGTTTCGTCATCTGGTAGTTTGGAATTGTACCACATTGAAGCAAAAATATGAAATTGGGTTGCATTTAACTGATGGTAGATTCAGCAAAACAACCACATGCATGCAACCACAAATAGCTAATGATTCATTATGCAGATGTACACAAGTTCCTAACGACGGCGCTGCCTCAGAACTGACTGAGAACTATAAAAGTGTCCCCGCTGCGATTGCATGGCCAGGCAGTAACTGAGTTGTAAAAGTGTGAGCTGTTTATTGTGACTGTATACATTAGCTTGCTAGTTCGGCTAGCTTAACACTTCAAGTGCTTAAATAGAGGTCTAAAGTAATCTACTTGTCTACTTGTAAGTAGATTACCATCCATGATGACACAACAATCTGTGATGCCATGACCATGACTTTTGTTCTGCCAGAAACATGTTCATTTCACAGGCTCCAGAAGCATCGGCTATGATGTACTGTTTTTGTTTCTCCTTTCTCTACAGAAAACCTCAATCACCAAACATCACACGTTAGTTCTTCACAATGATTGTAAATAAAAGATGGTTTTTTTAAAAAATAATTTTCATTCAAATAAAGTTAAGGTTTCGGCAACTGTTTTTTGCCTAACTCAGTGAGCTTTTGCATTATCAGAGTGAATTTTGCGTCCATACTGACATTTCTGCTTTTGCCCGATCCAGTTTAATTTTTCCTCTCTCCTCTGATGCATCTCCGCTGATGGATTTTTTTTTACTGTTAATGACTAGCTCCATCTCTGTAATGTTTTCATCCCTTTTTTCACCCTCTCTTTTAATCTATCCTTTAAACTAGTTACTTATTAGTCAATTTTGCTTTAACCAAATGCTTTAACCAAATCTCCTTTTCTCTTTTATTCCATCTGGCTGAATAAGTATACAGTTTTTGCATATGCCAGTGTCAGTTATACAGTGGGAAGAACACGGTAGCAAGCTCATCAGTCACAATAATGACTGTTTTCATTAAAATATAACATTTAAAAAATCTATAGCACAATTACCTCTGACATTCATGCAGATTGGTGTATGTTGTACATACTTAGGTTTGTAGACAGAGACCAGTGTCTAATAGCGGTTTACAGAGACCAATGCCTAAACATGTTGGAACAGGCACAAGGTATGGAAATGGGAAGATCAAAACCCAAGTCAGTGGACTGTACCAACTACAACTAACAGACCAGTCAGAGAGAGAGAGAGAGAGAGAACAAGAAAACAGTAATAGGAAAGCTTTTCTCCAATTGCTTCTTAGAAGCTCTTCACTCAAGAGTAGTGAACATCACAGTTCACACTGCTAATGGGAAGGTCCACTTTGTAGTCTTCTCTCATTTTTCTATGGGAGAATAAGCCAATCACCATTGATTGTTGAAATATATCGGAAAAATTACTGGTGAAATAACAGCTCATTACTTACCCACTTTGCTGGAAACCAACCTAAAGGCCGGTCATGACCCGTTGAGACACTGCCCACCATCTTTGATAGATAAAGTTAGGGGACTGCATGACAGAATTTAATTATTTCGCAAAGCACTGCAGACTCAAAATTTAGATTAAAAAATGTGCAGTAATTATGACATTTAATTTCTGAAATTTTCAGTTTAAATTAAATTAGTATATTTGTGCTAGTCTGTCTCTTCATCTATTAATCCACTTGCCTTTGGTTGGTGCCACAACAAAACTACCTCTGGGAATCAGTAACGCAGGATCACAAGGACAGTTAAAACACAATAAATTATTTTTTTTATTTTAAAACAGGAGAGTGACCACCTTTCTTCTCTATCACGGAGAACAGATAAACAGTAAAATATTTAGCACTTGTATAACTGCCATATCAGAGCAAATATACTGTGAATTTTCAGTGAATGTTCAGTAAATAGGAAATGTCATATTGTTTAAAGAATGAAGTCATATTTCAAGCAGATGGCATGGTTACACCAATGCACTGTATGTGGTTTTGTGCACCCTTCACATTCACAGTCAGAGAGCAGCACACTCTTTTAAATCCTAAAGGAAACATTTTACTCTGATGAATATTTTGGGAGAGTTGGTTTTCTGGGAGTTGAAGAGGAAACAAAATAGATATCCACCATACTGACCCTGATAGAGAGGATCAGAATGGCATTATGCAAAGCCCCCCTTAATGAAAGCAGTGTACAACAGGTTTTAGTTTACAGATGTTATTAAAGAAATTTATGAAGGTGGTTTGCCATTCAAGCAAAAGCTTATACACTAATGTGCAAACAGTATTTCCTCTACCTATTTAAATAACAGCCTTGAAGGAGTTCACTATACATCTAGTCCTCAAAGGTATGGTTTGTTTTGCTGTCCCACTAAAGTGAATTCATACAGATAATTTCACATATTAAAATGTAAATCCTTGATGCCGTTTAGGGTGACACCGTTTTTTATTTTTTGTGCAACCTCAAAAGAAACAACCCCAGTACTTTGAATTAGTTCTACTCTGCACTATTTCTGTTTTGCATGTGATAATGTTAAATATTTCTTAGTTCTCAAAACATCAGTTACAATCCTTTGGGGGTTAGTTTACAGTTGAAAAGAGTATAAGAATTGAGGAATAACTGCAATGAAACATCTGACCTCATACCTTCAAGGACAAATAATTCCAGCTATCAAAGAAAAGTTCAGAATCAAAGTGTAGACCAATTACCAGGGAACTAATACAAGTCAAAGACAAGGACTACAAAGAAGCATGTACGGAGGGATAATTTCATAAACAAAATGCCTACCTTGTCATAACTTTACTACATTGCTGAAGAGTCATTTTATTCCCTTTTGTTTACAAATACAGTGCATACATGTACACATGTTGGCCTTAAACATAAAAGGCTGACTTATTGACTAGGCTCTTCCCTCTTCACAGGTAAGTTTTGATTCAGTAAGTAATGTAGCACCATGGAGGGACCGTCCACACTGAATGCATGAGTTGATAAGGCACCTTGTCAGTAGAAAACTATTATGAAAATGTATTATTATTATTGCTATTATTGTTGTTGTTTGAATAATAAAAAATTAATTAAAATCCACTTAGAAAAACATCATATAGTAAGACTATGGGTATTATTTACAACATAATGAAATTTAATTGAGGATTTCTTTTAATTGATTCAAAACTGTTTTAAAAAGTTTCTGTTTTTTGTGTTTTTCAAAACAAATGGTTACTTTAATTAGGTGTTTGACTGTGTTTAACTGATGGTAAAAGCTAAATTCTACTTTGCTGTTTGACAATTATTATGTACTGTAGATTGCATGGTACTGTTGACATTGCTGTGTCTTTTGTTAAAAGTCATATTGTTGTTTTTTTCTGCAACAAGTTACTGCTAATTGCATTTTACAGTGTCAGATAAAAACTAATGTTTTCTGCTCATAGTCAGGCCAGGCTATTGGTCAATGTTAGCCCTTTTCAGTATCTTTAAAAGCCCAAAATATCTATTTCCTAGCTGTCAATTTAGATTCTGTGCTTAATTGCATGAGCCTTTTTTGTCATTATTTCTTTCATTAAAAAATGAAAGGTGCAGTTCAAATCAGCGATGTATCTTTACATGACTGATAGAAAATTCAATCACACATTTATACAATAGGATATGTATATAATGTAATGAAAATAGAACATATTTGTCAAATCATGTATTACATTTTTTATTGTAAAATTTGTTATGTGACCTATTAGTCTATATAAATTGTCCTTTTGAACACTTTGGATAAAATAGTATACAAGATTTAAATAGCCAAATTGTTTAAAATCAAACTGGTTTGCACACACTGTTTAGGGTACAATCCTAGCGGCAAAATCTTAGAATGCATTTAATCTGACAAATGAAATTTAAGGAACAGTATAACATTTATAGAATTGTTCAGGAACTCATAAAATTACTCCTATGAAGAATACAGTAATGTTTTTTGACTAAACCCAGCATCTGCATTTGTTAGAAAATAGAAATTCTTTTTTAAAATCAGCCAGGGAGAGTGAGCGTGAGAGGTGGGGGAGGGGAGGAGAGAGTGAGTGAGAGAGAGAGAGAGAGAGAGAGAGGGAGAGAGTTGGCCTGTCTGTTTGAAAAAGAACATGAAGAGAATGAAGGCAGGAAAGGGGGGAGGGCAGGCAAACACTGAAGAGTCATAAGTTTGCATTGCCCATACCAACAAGCTCCTATCTCATTAACACACCCCTGAAATAAAAGAGGGCATTTTTGGCTCACAGCAAAAAAAATTATCATAGTGATGATGTTCCTTTGCCGTCAACAGAGCCGCGATAACGTTGTTTGATGATGACTTTCTCATGAATGTTAAGCAGCCACTGCAGCGGAGGAAAGGGGCTTATCAGTGCCTAATGCCCATCTCTAATTCCTGCCCTTCTTGAACCAGCCATTTTCTAACAGCGTTAACTGTCAAATTTACATCCTGTCTTAATGCCACTAAAGAGTACAGGGGATGAGGAGTAAATGACAGCAATGTAATGAGAAAGGCATTCCTCTCTGGCATAAAAACATGCTCTCTACCTCAGTCTCCCTCACAGGCAGGAGATTTGCGCAGTCAGAGTCCTTTCCACCAATATTTGGAAAGCAAATTACCACAAAGTTGTCTCCTAACAAAATATAGAGACAATCCATTCATGCTATGAGATATAATGCAATAGCTATTTTTATTGTGAAATTATATTTCATTTACCATGGCTCCCATTACCATCGTGCACCTCAGCACAATCTGATATAAATCCAAAATCCTTTTAGATAATAAAACATTGTGGCTTGGTTAACTAATAAAATCCAATCTGTTCCTGTAGAAGTTTTGTCAGTCTGAATTTGATAGGTTTGATATGTTTAATTTACAATCATTGCCATTATGAATACACAGTGTTTCATCATTGTAAACTTATTTTTGACTGTAGTGCCTAATGCATAGCATAAAATATCATTGTCTGCCATTGGACTTAGATGAAAAATAAACTAAACTGCCAGGGTTCTACTTATAGCCATTGCTAACTGGAATGAATTATGGGTACTTACAAAGCACAATATATCTGCAAGCCAACTGCTACTTCGATGCCTGATCCCCGATCTCTGTTCAGTTCATCTGTATGTGAGGTGTGAGCACAAGCTAATGGGCATTTAACTTCCTTTCTAGTCTTGCTTTTATGCTCAGATGATTCACCCCAAGAACCTGGTGTGAATTTCCTACTTGGCAAAAGGAGGCAGACATGTCAGCTAATGCTGTTTTACAAAAAACAAGTTCATAAGGAGTCCATGCAGCTCATTTACTCACCCCCTTTCACCTTCCAGTAGAAGTACTGGTAGTTTAAACTTGCCCCTGCCCGTCAGTGTCACACTCACCTATAGCGAAGCATCACACTGTTTTCATGATTTTCTTAGGCAAGATGCCAAACATGGGGCTGAACCTTTTCACATCTGCCAGAGACTTGGAAGAAGAATGCCTGACCTCCAAACCTGCAACTATGATGTTTACCATGAATACCTAACCTGATCTGGCCTGGTCTTTCCATCATGAGCCAGGCATCCTCATGATGTCCCCAGAGATGTCCTCTCCTGCCTGTTTGGAGCTCTAGCTATCTGGGTAGGTCTTCTAAAGTCACTACATGGAATTGTTACATAAACAGCCATTGGCCAGTACACTTGGTCAAAGCTCACATCCACATCACTCTCCATGCCCACAGCATTCCCTTTCTAGGGTCTAACAAGAAAATCAAATGATTTTAAATCCAACCAAAATCATATCCTGATTGAAACTCCAGCAGGGCCACCAACTACCATCATACACTATTTATCAACTTAACGACCAAAGTTGAATAAAAGCATAGATTCATTACCACCTCAACATTAAAGGTGACGCCTGTCCACCCCAATTTTATTTAACTTAACTTAACTTCCTGTTTCTGCACCAACCCCAAACTTTTCAGTACACTCTCAGAGTCTGTCTCAGGGTTGTCCCCGACCTTTCAAAGTTGGGCATGATACTGTAAATGTGTCGCCACAACAGATTTATGGCAAACCCAGTAAGGTGCCAGCTTTATTGGACTTAAATGGCACATTTTTCAGTGTAGTAAAGCGAAACATTTATTGGATAATGCTGCAAAAACGTCATCTTCAGAGAAGTTCAGCATCTTTTGGACTGAATGGGGGGTGGGCTGGCCAAGATGGTGAGCCTATGTATACTGATGAAGAAGGTATTAATAAGGCTGGACCTCTTTTACAATGTCCAGCTGTCTTAAAGCAATGTATTCCGGACAGTACATCATGGTATGTCTTTTTACATAATCTCTTCCAAACGTAACCGCATCACATGATACTAAAACCTAGCGGGAATAAGGTCATTTAAGCCACAGAGTTTCCGATTTGACAGCAGTCATTTATACTCTACCCATAGCTGCCAGCTAATCTTGTCCCATCATGTTAGCCAGCCAGCCAGGCAAGGAAGCCCACTGTTTTGGTGTGTAGCTACTAGCTATATCTTTAAAACTTCAGACTAGGATTAGTCTGGTAAACCAGCAATTGGATCTATCAGTTAATAACGTCTAATCATGACGTATGCAATGTGCCAGATTGTGAAGGAAGTTACAAAGCTTTCCGGAAACTAATGGACTAACTAATGGACTAACAACTAACGTAGCCAGCTGTAAGATTAAACTTTTCCTGAACCCTGTGGGGAGTAGGGCCATTAGACTATGTCTCTTCCACAAATGAAACTATTTAAACATTCTTCTTGGTCCGATTTTAATTCCTCGATATTCGGAAGCATTGCCACAATGGTCTTGAATGGCCTTGCTTACCTGAATGGCCTTGCTTACCTCATTCTCCACTGCCATTACCGATCTACATCCACAGATAGACTACAAGTGAAATGTAGCGCACACAACGACGTCATAGCTCACGAACACTCCCTCTGTCTGCTGATTGGCTAGGCAGGATTCTACCTACACACAGCCATTTTAATGAGACCTGCGTCTGTACAAAACAAAGTGAAGTACAAGGGGCTGGTTTATCAGGCTAGATTGTAAGATTTTGTCACTAGCTCTAAAGACTCCCACTAGTGACTTACTTTTCTTCCCAAAATGACTAGTGTTATTAAGCGACATTTTCAACAAACCTTCTTTCAGTAAACTTACCATTAATATTCCTATGTAAGCATATCAAAGCCTTTCAACCAATGCTTATTCTGCATGGCTTGCATTCATTAAGTTAGTGCAAGTGTGTGTGCGTGTGACTGTGTGTGTTGTAAAAGTGGAAGTAAGACAGCTTTTTTTCTTCAGGGTACATTACCATTGAAATTAAATTAAATTAACAGTTGAAATTATAGGCTGCATTAAAATACTACAAACAGTAATATACTAAATATTTTTAATAGAAACAAAACTATTTATGAAATTGACATTCATGAATCTGTTAAAAGAATTAATTACTTTTACAAGTTGAAATAACAAAATGACCAATTGACGATATATGATAAAACTGTGCTTTCCCTATCTGAAAAACCAGCAGCTGCCACTGATATGTAGAGTATTATTAGTGTACTCATGTTGTCTTCTTTACAAGCACTATTCACTGCTGTGTACTTTGTGTCATAAAACTTAAGACCAAATCAAAATACAAAGTGGGGCTTTGTTAGTGTTTTTTTTTCTATAAGAAAGACCTGCATCTAATTATGTGCAAGGAAAATGTTGGGGAAAATAAGATTACAATGAACAATTTGCTCACATAATTACACCAAAATTGGGTACACACCATTGTCAAATACATGGATTGCTTGACCTAGGTGAACCCTTCTTCTATGGCCTCTGTCAATTTGTTTTTATCATTTCCAAGTGGTGTTTATGCAGGCTGTGCTATTTGCATGTGTAATTCCACTGTGCAAATTGACAACAAATAGATAATTCTGGCGAACAGGCTGGTTGCAAACCGCAGTTATCTCTCGCCGAGCCTATTCATTTTGAGGAACTGCTGAGGCATGAAACTCATACATCATACATTACCTGCCAGGGCTCTGACTCTGTGTCCCCTAAAATGTCATTACAACCATTATACCATTATTTTTGGAGCTAATTCGTTTAATAAACCACTATATATAAAAATACCACACTACAAATATTCACATTTACTGAAGCCCATAAAGACCTCATTACAGACATTTTCAACAGTGTCTTTTATCATTTAAACAATTCAAATCCGCACACAAAACAGGACTTAAGGTTTTCAAAACCTGGAGGTAAATAGGACATAACATTTTCAGATGTAATTTATTTGGTGTTTTATTAAGGATTACAATTGATCATCAGAATTTATGGGGTATGCTCTCAAATTAGATGATTAAGGTAATGGTCCATTTTAACTGGTTTCACACAATAATAAGACACTAAGCTTACAAAAGTACAGAGAAGAACTTGGTCAACAGTGGTAAAAAGGCACTATTCCTCTTTTCACATTCTATTTTTCATTAAACTATCTGTCTAGTAAAAGCAAATCATTTTAGAATTTTTCACTTTCCAAGTTAAGCCATCCTATAAGTTGATGTTATGCATGTGCATCAAACGTGCATCTAACCACATTTATATTCATAGACTGTAAAGATCACATGTAAAATTCGTCTTTTAGATCAGTTCACTTACTTCTGGAACTAGGATCCTATGGAACTGACCTGATCACTTCTGTATGGTGTTATTGAAGTATAGCTGAAGACCTTACTTCAGTGCAGTGTCCCTTTGGAAATAAGAACCTGCTATATACTATAACCATAACTGAATGCAGGTAATCATCTGGGCAGTGGTGACCTGATGGTTAAGAGAGCAGACCTATTACTGGAGGGTTGCTGGTTTGAATCCACTTGGTAAGGTAACGGAGCTGTGACCAGGGGTTTGCTGGTTTACAGGTTCGAATCCACCACCTGTTAGAAGAGCAAGCCACTAAAGTAAGGTATTGATTATGGTACTGCTCCCCATAAATGAAGTCATGCGTTACTGCTCACCTGTGTAATGCTGTAGGCTTCATGCAGTGCAATTTTGTTCAGTGTGCTGTGTGATCAAAATGACAAATGGAAATCACGTTCTTCTACCTGAGAACATTACATCCTAATCTTCTAAATGAACACTTGGATATGTTTTGGCTCCTATGATTTGTAACACAAAACCTAAATCTTTGTGCCTTTGATAATTTTGTGTTGTGTTTGGATTGTGTACCTGAAAGGCAGCAGAATGGAATTCTGGCCAGGCCAGAGCTTGCGCTTACTACAGAATTCCATTCCATTCTACTGCCACTACTGAGATTCCTTGCACAGAGCTGCATGCAAATTTCAATCATTGACAGTTTCCCTATACTTCACTTATTTTGACTGTGAATCTAGCGTTAACCCTAACCCTATATTTTTTTTACTCTTTATCAGTTTTAGATTTCAAGATATAAGCATTTAAAATGTGTCCCGTATTGTTGGCCCACCCTGTACTTGAAAATCTTACAGTATTCTTATAGTTCTTTTCCATTAAGATGTGAAAACACACTAAAACAACTTGACAGTTCGTCAGTGTGTACACATGGGCCAACGGCATAATGATCATTTATGTAGTATAATATATCGATGTCAACATGCTTGTTGTTGCATTTCTCAAGCCTTAAGTAGTAACTCTGACGTAAATGCAATATTCTGTGTTCTTGTGGATGGACACGAGTTGTTTAAAAGCAAAATGACTTTAATAGCTGCTCTTGTTTTAGTTTGATCGGCTTTGTAACTTTGATCGGGCAGTGTAATAACCATTTTATAGTCCAGGCGACAATTTATCAACAAAAAAAGAGGCTTTAATAGTCAAAATAATATGAATATAAGCACAACTTGAATAAAGCACAACTTGTGGTTTCTATGCAAACTTGTATGAACTTTAAGTTTCTATCCAATCAGTGTATTTGACCATGTCTACACTGTTTTTTTATATATGTGACAAGCTCTGCGACTTCTTTGCAGACAGAAATGTTATGTATTGCCCTTAAGAGAACAAAAGAACTTCAGTAGGTGTTCTAATACTACTACAAAAGACATCATTGGAAAGTATTATTTATTAGCACAAACAGTGAATAGAAAGGCACTCAAAAGTTTAGACATGAGGAGACCTCGCCTTATGTATGAACATGGTACAGTGCCACACAATTCATTACAACCCAGTCCAATCCATATACAGAAGATTAGATATAGATTCCAGATAAGAAATCATTTGTGAATGTCAAAATCTTCATGAAAACCGCACAAGTAGGCTTTGAAAACAAATTTGTTCGTAAGACCGGTTGGTGAATGGGGCCCATATTTACTTTATTACATGCAAATCATCATTGGCCTTATGAAGAAGGTGAATGTAAACAAGTCGGGTTATTTCATATCAGACACATGACCCACTCTTCAATCTACATGCTCTAGCCCACCTAGCCATGGATAAATGATGGTGGTAAAAGAGTAAAGTATTGAAGATGAAAAGATGTCATGTGGAAAGTAAACCTAAGCAATAATGGCTATAACAGTCAGTGAGCATAAGGCATAGGCTACATTGGTCCTGGTTGTCGCAGGGGGGTACATGTAGCTTACACACTCATGGAGTTACTCATTGGCAGGTTTCATACTCACAGATGTTCTAAACATTTAACAGGCATGGTAAATGAAAATCTTGAAAACATAATTTTATCCCAAGATTAAAAGTTTTCCAGTGTTTGTGAAAATAACTTGAAATGGATTTTTTTTGCTATATAAATAGCAGTTGTGAAAAAAAATGTGATAGCTGGCTCTACGTTGGTAGCTTGTATATATTTAAGCAATATAACATTTGTGTAAGTGAGGGTGTTCGTGGATAGTCCGAAGTAGGCCTAATGCACAGTTGCTATTCTGCAGTCTTGGGAGTCTTGTTAAAGCCTGCCATAGTTTACAAATGGACTCGATTTAATGGTTATGTTATATCTTTGGCAGAGGGATTATTAACTGTAGCCACCCATGGTATACCCATAGACAGTAAAAGAAATGGACAAACGGATGGCGCCGTTCTCAATGTGACTGGATGAAGCCAGATTTTTTATTTTTTGAATTGGTCACCAGGCTACTGTGAAAGCCTGAGAGCCAGTCTAGTGGCATTTCCCAACGAACCCAAATACAATAAACTGACCAGTAGATGCTCAGTCACAAATCAGATGGCATACAATACTTTCTTAATGAGTATATTTTACCATTATCATAAGTACAATCATGCTAACTTAAGTGGAAGGTTAATATTGCACCTCGGGACTTGAGTCTTCTTCTACTAACTCTGGTTCCAGGCAATCTTACATGCTAGCATGTCAAGAGAGCTAGATAGTTAACATATACATACCAGGCTAGCATGTAGGTTAGCTTAGCCATCTTTCTTTGGGCTTCACTTATGTTGAATGGTAAAAATCAATAAAAATACCGGTTCTTACAAAAACAAAAAAACTCCAATTCTACCTTTGTGGGAATTGTTGCTGAAAATGTTTCCATGACATGAACAGAAAACTGAAAGGGCATGAGTATGGCTATGGCTTGTTATCCAAACAGTACGGTAAATTTCCTCTTGTGTGACAAAGTCACTAGTCATCGCTTAATTTGTGACATTAGTTTTATCACAATTTCAGATAAACATTTCTTACAAGACAATAACATGACAGATTTCAGATCAGAGCAAATATGTTTCATGTTTCTGGCCAACCAAACTGAAGCAGGAGGACTGAAAGCACTATCTCTGTCCACTGACCTTGAAGATGAACTAGCCTGGTTTATAATTTCTTTCTTTTCACTATTGCTACCTTTGTCATCACACATCTAATCACAATCTAACCTGTTACTTTTGATGCTGTTTGAGATGTGAGGTTGTCAATTGTAGCTTAGGCTAGTCTGAGTTTACCACCCTCTCTATCTCAGATGTAGGCTAACTTACATAACATAAGCTAGTCAATAAGGACAGATAAGGAAATTATAGATATTGTTCTATTCTATTGTGATCTAGTTATGAACCCTAGAAACAAAGACACTGAATGTGCCAGAATAAAGGCCCTTCCACACCTTGGTGTGAAAGAGCCTTAAGAGAGCCTTTAACTGTATGTTTCAACATAGTAATTTGAATAGACTGTTGAGAAAAGTGAAGAAAGCACACTACCACCCTAATCTTCCGAAGTGAGACCAACTATAAACATCTCTCCCTCCATTTTCTCCTCCTTAAATCTACACTGATCTTTCAGGTAAAGTAATGCTTGATACCACGGTGGTGACTGGCCTGCTTGATTATTTGCTAGATTCTCAATATACACTACTCACAAAAAGCTAAGAATACTTGGCTTTATGGCAAAATCTATGGAAAAAGTCAAAAGTTGAAAAAATGAACGTAGGGCATTTAAGTAGGGCATTAAGCTCCTTTGTTACAGAGCAGCAAGATCTTCAAAGAGTCCTGAAACATTGAAGGTGGCATTTCAGGATGAACCGAAAATGAACTATAACCTTTATAGATGAACTTAATGTGACCTTCTCTAAACGTTTGAATGCACATGTCCAACAGTTTAATGACTTTTTGCACATCTTGCAGTTCTGTAACAAGGAGCCTAATGGCAAAATTCACAGCAGGTGTTTGATCCATGAATTGACCAATACATATACAGTACTTGTTCATTTAAAGTTGGTATTTACACAGTCGTCCTCATCATGCTGTTCACATTTTGACCAAGATGACAGCCAAAAATTGACAAGTTATTAAGACATCGTTATTTTTGACACCCACCCACTGTTGTTGGCTTTTGCTTAAATAAATTGTTTGAGATGAGAAAATCACCATTGCATGCTTCTATCTAAATGCTGTACTTCCATGATACCACTGTAGTGTGAACTTTTGACATTTTCCATAAATTTCACCCGAAAGCCAAATATTGCCAACTTTTTGTGAGTAGTATATTTAAAAGGGAGAGAAGGGGGCTGTATAGGTATACTCTTTTGATCCAAGAGAAATCTTTTTCTGCATTGGACACATCCATGAATGGTGGACGCACACATTACAAGCAGAGAGCAATGGTTAGACATGTGAACACCTGCGAAGAGGCACCTGGTGAACAGTTGGGGGTCGGATGCCTTCCTCAAGGGCATTTCAGTTGTAGATGAGGATGAAAAGGAATGCATTTGTACCCACTGACATTTTTGCTGCTGACACAGGGTTTAGTTATTTGTTACATGCAACCTCTCTTTCTTTTTCTTTTTTTTGGTCGTGCCATCACTTTTTTACATTGTCAACTTCCATAAATGTAAAACATATTGCTTTATTAAATTTCCTGTTTTTTGTAGAGGGATATATTAATGTCTGATCAGCATGCATGTGCACTTCCTGATTGCTAAACTTTTTATTCCTTTTGACATCAGTCAGTGGTGCAATGGACGTGGCACAATTTACAGTTTACAATTTACAAAAACAAAAATGCGTTGATGGTACATAAACCTAAAATGAAAATGCTTTTTGCAGAGCAGCCAAGTCACTGTGCTGTGCTTTCTCACAATCACACATGTGTACATGTCCCTGACAGTCATGATGATTAATGACTACGCTGTATATAGAATCTGCCATAACACGTTAATGTTATTTTGCATTTGTCAAGCAGACCACATTAATGTTATTCATTCTTGTGAGGCCCATGCAAATGTACATCAGCTTGAATCCTAACAACATGTGCTAAGTTAAGAAACCATGGCAGACCAATCCTTAAATACCTCTCAGTGTTAACTGTCATGACTGTTTAATATCATTTGTCAGGATCTTAGGAGGAACTTGTAACTGGTATCTAACTGAAATATACTTCAATATGCTTTGTTAAAGGCCACTTCCTGACCAGACTATCTGAAAATTTCAGGTTGAAAGGTATTCCGAGAAACCATTCTAGTTTGTTGTCACCAGGGATAAAATAGTGAGTGTATCACCTTGTTTGCCCTCGACAAATGCCATAATACAGCCTGTGTGCTCACTACACAGATCTCTTTGATTTAAATGCTCTAGTTTACCAAGATCAAGTTATGTTGCTTAACCTTTCTTTAATGTTCTCTGGCATTTTTAAAATTAAAAAATATATTCTATATTCAAAGCAATACTACTCATTATTTTGCTTTATTATCACTCAGCTTTCATACACATTTTACAATGTCACATATTTTAGCCCACAAATTTTTACTTCCTTTAATCACCCCCAATTCCAAGACAGAGAATGTCATCTGAACCACAATTATGAGTGTGTGACTCTTGCATTTTATGCTAAATTAGCTTCAGACTGCCTCATTTTGCAATCCTCTTAGATGTATCATTTGAAAACTGCAGGTATTCCCGTTAAGGGCATGTGCACATCAAAGTTACAATGCCAACACCTTAAAATGATTGGCTTAAAACCAAGATTACATTCTTTCATAAAGCATAGCCAAAAGTCCCATTCTCACACCGCCGCACTTCAAAACAGTGGGAGTGGTTTTTATTAACTTGGTGAAATAGGGCTCTAGGACTTACTGCCTCATTTCAGTGATGTGTGAAGAGGGCTGGCTTTAAAAGTACAGAGCTCTTGCAAGAAAATGTGGTAACTGTGGCATTATCTTGATTTGTCACAGTAAGATGCCTCTAAGATGACTTATCAATGCAATGTACTGCAAGTGACCAGTCTGTCATTAAGATTCTCCTTCTATCTCTTATCCCCTTGAGCGACAGCATTTGCAGTGATATCTCCTGTGTTGGACTGTTGAAACAAAATAGAAAAGTGTGGGTGGGAATAGAAAAAAATAAGACTGGACCATAGCGAAATTACCCCTGAAAATACATTTCTATAGATTTTCCCCCCACACCTTTGAAGAACCTGCATGAAACTTTGAACATTTAGTTATTTGGAAGCAGTCTGGCCATTGAATCATTTAACCGGCATTTAATTTCGGGGCTTGGTGGAGCAGTTAGTGTTGCTGGCCAACATCCTCTCAGCCCCAGGTTCAAATCACAAACATTTTGAGTCCCGCTGTTTTGGATGAAAGCAGCTGCTGAATACTACACACTTTATTATTAATCATTGTCCCAGCAGTAATGAAAGCCCAAGGAAGTGTATGGTAGAAAGTTGTACTTAGTTGTACGAGTTAAGGATATGGTTAAAAAATTTAAAAAAGCCTAATTTTGACTACCCTCATGTCAACAAATTCAATGCATAGTATTTTTTAACTGTTTAGTGTAGTTTGTGATTGGAAATGTGGAATGTGCAAAGAAGTTTTCGAAATATGAACTACACTCTGATGAGATAAATCACTTTTCTCTGCATTAGTGTCATAAGTCTTTGCTGTAAATGATTTTGTGAGATTTGTCATGAATTACACTGTACCTCTGCAACAATAAGACTGCTGTATAAATGCTTAAAATTCTTCTTTTTTCAGTTTTCTAAAACTATGTTCTTCACTTGCAGAGTCTTTAAAATGCTAAATAGTCTGCCTAGAAAAAGTTTCTTATGGCAAATTGAAATGTACTTAGTATAGTAAAGACAGTAACTGACAATACAGACAGTTACAGACAATAGTAAAGACATACAGGCCTGGATATTCAAATTGCATAGGGTTGCATTAGCATATACTCTGTGTATACTGTATGGCATGAGGAACAGCACTTTAAAGTGTGCAGTACAGCACCCCATCATATACAACATTGTATTACTTTATTTAAAAGCTATAAACTGTAAGCTTTAGTTATCCACTAACCTTAACAAAAACATTTATAATGATAATAATAATAATAATAACAATAATAATAATTATTATTATTATTATTATTATTATTATTAGTAGTAGTAGTAGTAGTAGTAGTAGTAATAATATTGTTATTATTATTGTTGTTGTTTTGATTTATTTTGCAAGTTGTATGCAGTAGAGAAAAATGTTTCAGCTACCTAATGTCATGGAAAAGTACATAATTTCAGACATTTAAAAACTTAACACACAAATATTTTGGTTTTGTAATATTGGTTGCATGTACATGTACAAAATTTAAACTAAGTCTGCTACTAACTACAAATGCAATGTGCTTTTTTATATTGCACTGGTGCTTGAACTGAATACACCCCTCAGAACTGCAGAGGGTAAAAAGCACATATGTCGGGGGGAGAGTTGCACTTCAGTAAAGTTTACAGAAGAAATACTCAGATATTGGGCTTGCGCTACCTGACAAGCATAACTGCCTTCATAATGTGTAAATGACAGACTTAAGTCAATAGCTGAATTCACACAGGGTAGGAAGAGGTACCTGTTTTTTACCGCTTCTTTGATTTACACACATGGGGGGAATACAACGGGAGAGAGATCAAAGCACAGCAAAGAAGGTCGAACAAAACAGTTAAACAACCAAAGCAAAATGTTTTAATTAAAGTGACTGCTGTTGGTGGACAAAATAGGGGGCCTCTGGGGAAAAAATGCCACAGAAATTAAGCCACCCATTGTGCACCTTGCCAGCTTGTATCTGTTTCACAACCATTTTGTTACCTTTCTGTTGTTAAGATGTCTAAATTCCGGCAACATTACCACAACATGTATTTCTATATGAGAGATAGTACAACATCATGATGATGTAGTAACAATACATATATATCTTAACATACTCTTTCTACCAACACGTACTGTATTTTCTCGCTTACAGTAGCTTTAATGTGTGCAGTAGTTTCCACATTAGGGCAGTAATTCCTCAACTTTTCATGGCACGGTCCAATTTGATAGCGAGGAAAAATGCCTCTCTCTTCCATACTTATAAAACAGTACAAAGGCAAAGACTGGGGTGTTCTTATAGTATATTACTTGTTTTTAAAATAAATTAATAGTAACAAATGCCCGTCAGCTGGTGCACAGTTTTCCTTAAGAATGTCTCATGTCAATATGAATTCATCAATTAGTCAAACTTTTTAATAAAAATGGTTATTCACCCACTTCATTAGGGAAGCTGACTCTTGCTGCAAACTGTGCTTTGATGTTACAAAGTACTTTTTTCTCATAATAATTTCTCCAATTCATTTTGTAGCTGCATTAACCATTGTACAGGAATGTTTAAGAGAAAGTATCTTACTGTTTCACAGCGAAGAAACTGTTTTTTTTTCTATTGTCCTGCCCAAACATTTGATTATTTTCAGAACATTATGTTTCATGGCAATGTACAAACAAATTAATATAAATTAAGGCAATTTGCTTAAGCTTTCATTACTTTAACAGCAATGATTTATGCACATAGTCACAAATGTGTTATTTATGGCCACTGACTACATCTGTTAGAGTAAGTGAGTGCATAATGAGGGATAATAAAGCTTTTCACTGTCATTGTTTCCAATGCCTTACTTGAACTACATTTACATGTTCTTATCAGCTAGAGAAGACAAGAACTACAATCTAAATTCACAAATCCAGTGCAACACGACTGGTAACTTAACATTTCCCTTAGATATTTGCCATTTGAGACATTTAGTTACAGTCTGGCTAGCTTTTTGTTGTCCAGTTGGAAGATTGTGTTGTTTATGAAGTACATTTGAAAGCAAAAAGTAAAAGTTGAACTTTTTAATTGCCTCATTGTAGTATCTGTGCATCAAAATCCTCTTTACTATTTCCAGAAATGCCAGCACCAAGTTTTCTTACTTAGCAGCGTTGTATCAAAAATGTGGCTGAAAAACTAACTGGGCTTACAAGATTTAAGCAAGTTAATGGCAACTTTCCAATTAACATGAAATGCATTTATATCTCCTTTTATGAAAATTAATAAATCCAGGGCAATAAATATAAAACTCTTTCATGGAAATATAATAGTCTATAAATAGGTCTTGAGGGGGAGTTTATTTAAAAATATTTCCAAGAGAACAAAAAGAGATTCAGTAACAAAATTAATGATTTAACTAATTTCATAGAATTACTTTAGTGCAGTAATCATCTCATAAAAGTGCACTCACATAATGTAGGCAATTTCTTACAACTACAGTTCATTTTACAGTGTTATGTAGGGCTTAAGGCTCTAATAGATCATGAACATCATGAACAAAATATTGCCATCCCTGCACATCTGTCAGACAATGCGTCACTTCTCTCAGAATATTGTTGCAATTACAAATGTTACAGGGTAAATTCCACAAACTCAAAAAATGCATTGGGCAAAACTATTGCCCCCCTAAACTGTTCAGTTGGCATCACACACTCTAAAAGGGGAAAAAACTGGCATCTGTCTTTTCCTGTAACCATGAATGAGTTTCTTTCACCTCTTCAGTGGAATTTTGAAGCTTCAGTGGAAGTTTTTCTGCAAACTGCCCCTAGTTTTATAGGATGCCTTTCCCATCTGTCTGAGATCTCTTCACAGGTGTTCTGTTGGATTCAGAACTGGACTCGTTGCTGGATATATTTTCTCAAAACTGCTTTGTCTTAAAATATTTCTTTTTAAAAGTGTGTTTTGGGTCATTGTTGTATGGGTCCACCTCTTATATCAGTGACAGAACTGACAGTGGATAAACATTTTCATGTATTCGGAGCTAAAAGGACAGAATGAGAGAGCAAATATTGTAGAAGAAATATTTAATCTGACTCCATTAAATAATTAGATGACCTCCAGTATCACCAATAGTATAAGACCTAATGGCCCATCAGTGACATGGCACTGGAGGAGATATACAGTAAATGAACAATAAATCAATGTGTAGTCTATTTTATAAGTTAACTGTTCCAAATATCAGCAAAGCTGAATGCATGGATCAAATATAGACATTGACTGTCACTGTTACTAAATGAAAACCATGAACACCTGATACACAATGACCAAACAAACCAGAAATGCACCAGATGTAAAGTAACCCAACTGCATGTGTGCATGTGACAGACAGACAGACAGAGAGAGAGAGAGAGAGAGAGAGAGAGAGAGAGAGAGAGAGAGAGAGAGAGAGAGAGAGAGAGAGAGAGAGATGAGGTAAGCAGAAAGAAGTAGAGCAAAGATAATATAAAACTAAACCCCACACCCCTTCCAACCCCAAACAAAGACAGTCTTGGTTTTTAACTCTTAAAGGCCATCTCTATGCACATTTATGTCACAATCTACTGGCAATTTTGATAAGTCCAAATAGGTTATTCATAGGTCACGTTGAATACAGAGGTGTAAATGAGAATAACTGTACTGGAAGAAATCCAGTCAGACGCTAGTCACAGATACTTGATAGATTACTTCCATTGTGATGTGTTTCAGAAAGGTCAGTGTGTTTCAGAATATTACCCTCCAATCCTGAGACTAACTCCTTAACCATTAGGCCACAGCTGTCCCTACACCTGCACCTTACATTGTCCAGCTGAAAGCCCCATGATCTCTGGTGTCATCAGTCATCAGACTTCAGGATGCCATTCAAACAGTCAAGGAAACTGGTGCTAGAGGAAGCAAAGCAACCCCAAAACACCTGTGAACCCTTCACCACATTTGACTGAAAGGCCTGTGTGTGTGTTTTTAAAGATGATTTCAAAAATAGATAAGTAGACATTTAAAATAGTAAAATTTTTACTATAATAGTGACAAATATACCTGCATGCAGGATCATCAGGTTTCAAAGAGTTGCAGACCTTGAGGATCCTTTTTACTTATTTAAATTGGTTTAGTTCTCCCTCTGCAAGTCTAAGAGTTCTGCAATCCAGCCTACCTGCATGACCCTTCTAACCCAAGGCTGACTGTAAAAGTTACCAAGAAGGTGCATTATATCCTCAATCATTGTTGGCACAATACATCTCTCAAGTTATTTGCGTTGTGTCTTTTAGCTGTTATGTTAGCAACCAAACTTCTCACAACTGTCAATAACATACTCCTAGTATGCAAAGTGCTAATTTAAAACATAACTGAGTAAGAAACCCTATCATAGTAACTAAAAATATGTCTGTTACGATTCGCAAAGCTTGTCATTGACAGTTACACTGACACAAAAAAAGCGTGTGTGCCTTGGCTGGTCTGCTGCCATGCTATAATGCTGTGATGGATATGAAAGAGAGACTTGTGGCTACCTCCACCAGCATTCTAACTGCAAACCACTGACAACACTGCCTGACCAATCAGAGAACAGAGGGAGTCGAGACCAGATGTTGGTAAAGGGAGATCCAATTGTTGAGTCTATACCTTCGGAAAGAAGTTGTTTGCTGATTGGTCAGGCAAGATGGTGCCTGAGACATCCATTTCAATGAAACCACAGCCACTCTTTGTACGACTTGAAGTGAAGTATGAGGGGCTGGTTTGCCAGACTAGGTGGCGTGGCCCCTGCTGCTTCATATGCTGCCACAGTTGACACAATACAGTGGAAGAGGCTCGCTCTGCAACCAGAGAGGCTTTCCCAGCACCTGAGTTCCAAAACAGACACACAGCTGTTCCATTTTGTGAAGCAAGCTCATTTTACCTTAAGGGGCTCTCAAGCAAAGTCCTTCTAGACAAGTCCCCGCACTTGGCGGCCATCTTGACAATACCTTCGGGCATCCATTTCGGATTAATATGACTAGGCCCTACCTAAATGAATGGTGGGCATATGAACACACTGATGACTGAGGGACATAGAAAACTAGATTGTGAACTCAAAATGTTAACTGGTTTGTATCAAAGTAAAACTGTAAAAGCCCTTATTTTCCAGGTAATTTTGAACTGTGCACATGTATTGCTTCACTACACGACAGGTGTATTACAGTGAAGCACATCACTGCAAGGTGATTGGAGCACAGTTTGCGCAGTTGGGCAGATCACTGGTTCTTGGCAGTGGAACAAGGTGGGATATTTGCAGACACTCGCCATCTTGCAAAGTTTTTCCATGCATTTCTATTGACGTTTTTTTCCAGTGCTGTGTCGTCTCCTATAAGAATGTCTCTGTCTGAAGGCCTTGAATGGGCACAGTGTTCCAAGCCACAGCTCCCTCTGCAGACTATCAGGTTGAAAAACAAGGAGTACAATGTGCTCTCACCAGGACATGCTGTCCTGCCAGCGTTGGGCAAAAATGGCTGAGTGCAAGCTGGGCCATCAGAGTAGCTCAAGTGTGCTGATATGCAGGCGCTGCAGCTGCCTGTTCCATGTTTTCCTGACCATCCCTTACACTGCTCCCCAGTTGACAAGGGACACATCTGTTGTTAAAATGCACCTGTAAGCCAACGATCACAGTGAGACTCTGATAGAGAGGTTTTTGGGGGAGCACCCTTAGTCAAGAGCCCTCCAGTATTTCTCCTCCACTTGCATAGGATTGTTTCTGTCTCCAACAGTGCTCCAAGTACTCCAAGTAGAGTCCTACAAACCACTTTTGAGGGTCTCACATGTGTAAGTGAAAAACTGCTTTTGAGGCTACTGACAGCAGTCTAAGGAGGCATTGGCATTTGCACCTACTGACCAAGGTGCCACTTTACTAAGGTGCCACTGGTGCACTAAGTTGTGGACAGCAGCCTGGTGTGCCTAAGATAGCCTTACTGAGTCATCCTCACTGAGTTAAGTTACAGCCTTGCACTCAGCCATTCGGTATGCATATGCTTTCTCTCCTGAGAGGGGCTAGTACCTCCTTGACCAGTGTGGAAAACCAGCAGCAGCATTGCAAGACCTAAGACTAAAACACACATTTTTTAAACTCTGCCCTCAAACACAAAGTGTAGAAACGTCTTGTGCCGCAGATGTGTTGTGACATGGAAGAACATGTCTTTCAGGTCTGTCATCTCTCAGGATGCTGCTTAATATATAACTCATCGACTAGAGTCCTCTCTGGCTCCTCTAGTCATGTGAAATCTATGAGGTGAGTGGCGTGGTCCAACAGTGTGACACCCTCCATAGCTGTGAGGGAGAGTCATCATTGCAGGACCTCTGAGAACCATCTGAAGGTTTCATCTGACTCACTGACGCATGTGGGACATCTTGGCGAGGAAGCTCATTTTCATCCACCGAACAAGTGGTTGTTTGGTGGTTAGAAACGACATAAAGCTGTTCTGTAGTCATGGTCTTGTAAGGTTTAACTTTGGTGCCCATGTTGGGTGTTTTGCTGTTGATCTTAAAAAAAGAGCTTATGGATTAAGTTGAACTGTTTGTGTCTATTTCCATTGTTTGTTATATCCTACATTTTTAAGCACTTTGTGTTGTACTCTGTACATTAAACATTACAATATGGGTAGCACAGTAGCGCAGTTGGGTACAGCGTCCATATTAATGGGCAAGTGCCTATGAAAACCCAGGTTGGCCTGTGGTCATCTCCCAATCTAAGCCGGTCTCTTACTTCCTATCACTCTTTTAACTGTCCTTTAAAAAACACAAACTGACCAAAATATACTTTTTAAAAATGTGCAGTACAAAGAATGCTTTATTTATGTGCCGTTATGACACATAAGGACCCATTAATGTTTTTTTTTATTACAGAATGAGGTCAAATGCATCCAATACCACCTTGATGAGTGGTTTGATTAACTCGGTCCACAGTGAGTTGTGGTAATCTTGTATTTATTACTGTCCACTTATTCAGTATCTTACAAATGCATTTTAAAACTCAAAGTAAACAGTCTGTCTTTTGACACAGTCTGTCCGAACAAATATATCCTAGTATTTTCTACATGCTGTAGTGTCACTTTTTGGAGCATTTTCCTGTGCCATACAGCAATACTATCTTCACACCCTCATTAAGTGGTGTGCACAAATTTGTTTTTGAAATGTATTCATTTTTATGAACAGCGCATTTTATAGTACGCATGAGCAAAATAAATAGAGCTTTAAGCAAGGACCAATAGAATTTCAAGAAAAGGCAAAAAATGTGAACACAGGCAATATTACTGTGTGAAAGAGTAACAGAACTGTCAAAAGGCCAAAGCTAAACACATTAGCTATGATGAGACGTACAGTTCCTCCCCACATTCACACAAAGCAGTACTTGGCACGCCTCTTACAAACGGTGTACACTTCTCACACAGACAGCAGGTCCTGTGCCCCTGTGGTGCTCTTTTGAGGCATCATTCCCACTAGACACAAAGTGTGGAGCAGATGAGCACTGAGAGTCCATCCCCCATTGACAAAAAAGGCATCTTGCCTGGTCAATAGCTATGCATCATCGGGAGGCATTTAACCACGTCTCTGTGTCAAGATGGCATGTATGTGTGTGTGTCTGCATGTGTGTGTGTGTGTGTTCAGAGGTGTAAATGTGTATTCACAGTGTAATTGTGTGTCGGAGAGAGTAATAAATAAGCTAGCAATACTCAAAATAGCCAAACCAAACCATATAATCTAAGACGTTCCAGTGTGACAGCAGTAAAATATCCCATCCCATTCAAGTATCGACAGGCATAAATCATGTCATCACACTCCATGGACTGCTTTGGGAGGCCAAAGTAGATTATCTCTGTGCTTATGGCATCTAGGAATACTGGACACTTTCTCAGTGATGACCATAATGCAATCTCACCGCCACCTACGTTTTAAAGATGTAATTAAGAGGGACCTTAAAGCCATCTCATTCAATCTAAGCAAGTGGCAGTCACTTGCAGGTAACAGATCCCACTTGCACACAGAATCAACAACGGCTGCCAAGTCTCTTAGGAGGCCTACAAGTCATTCCTTGAAGCAAGATGCTCAAAGTGGTTTTAAAGGTCAGTAAGAGTGTCATTAAAGTCATTAAATGTCAAAGTCCACATGGACTACAGTTGGACTACAAGGTAATGACAAGTTCATGATGAATCCTCACTTGGGCAAAGGCCTGGTTTTAACTTGTTCTTCCCAAATGACATGAGACACATTCCACATGACTTTTCCTAGTAACCAAAACCTTTCATGCATTTCTTTCAGACACCATGAATGCACAGTGTCTCCTCTATGTAATTGATGACACAGTCTTCAATATATAGAAATATATACACCAACCTAAAAATGATACAACACGTGCAAAGAGGTGTAATACATTTGTGTTGTTAACGCATGTTTATGGTATTTGCTCAGATTTATTAGAGAAGGATGATAATGTCACAGAAGCATTTTAGGAGCAGGATATGAAAGTTTAATGTCTCTGGTTTGCATGGAAAATGTTATTGTGCTACCTTGTTTGGTTACGATTCCATTGGCATTTAAATAGACGCGCACAAATGGGATCACAGGCGCACTAGTCGGTTTTAAAAGGTTATGTAAACAATACACAAGGCAGACAGATGGCTATTCTTTGATTATTTACTTTTCACCCAAAGTGAATGCCAGTGCATTACATACAGAAATGTTTTCCTTAAAACCCACGTTTTGATCTTTTATGATTTAATAATGTGTTACTACAGTCTGTGTTGACTGATTGATCAATACAGACTGTATTGATTTTTTATTTTTTTTGCCTGACATGGCTTGCCATTAAACCCACTTAAAGTTCTGCTCACTGAAGTGAAGTCATATATATGTGATATGTGATGTGACTCTTTATTTAATATTTCATTTTTACTTCTAAACTGTATGCGCATCACAGTTTTATATAGTGTTTAGAAACAGTGGCCTTTTAACCTTAAAGTTGTGTTTTCATATAACTATAAACAAATTAAACTTGCCTACTATATATTAAGGCTTTTGCCACTAGATGGAAAGTAAGATGCAACATATATGTTTCTATTAGATGGCATGTGGAACAAATTTCTTAAGCTGAGTTAAAGATGATTCATGATGTGTATATTATATATTGTATGTTTTGCCTTTGCAGGTGCATGTGAAAATGTACATTTCACCCCTCCACCAGCCACACTGCGGCAGAAATGAGATGTTAATGAGCCTTCGGTGCCCTTTTCATTAGATCTCTTTCACCCCTCCCCCATCTCACTGAAGAAACTCCAACCCTACTCTGAGTTAAGACCCTCCAGCCAAACAAGCCCTACTGAAAAGAACCTCTCTGTCTTTGTTTTCTTCTCAGGCTGTACAATGTTAGCAATTTATCAGAGAATGAACTTTTATCATATTTTGGATGACACACATGAAAATTTGCCCATTAATTTTTCGAAATGGTAGTGTGCCTTTATCAAATGCTGGAGAATCTCATTTGGGTTATTGTATTTTTCTAATTACTTTGTAGACAAAACATACTTTTCAGTGAAGATTTTTGTGCTGTTTAATTAATTAGCATGTTTTCTCTTTTAATTAAAGCCATTTTAAAGCCCACAGCAAAACACATATATAATTTGTTTGTAATTAGCTCCTAATTGGTGGTAGTGGAAGCTTAGCACTGTTGGTTTCTTTTTTCATGATTGCCATTTTATTGCCAGTCAGTCATTAATTAAACTGTTTTTCTAATTAGCTTATGAAACTGTTGATGGCTCATAATTGTAAGTGTGAGTTCAAAGCTTGCTAATAAGCCTTGCCTGGTTGGAATAGGAAAGATAATGGAATAAGCACAAAGCCAGTTAACTCCTCTGACACTGGCTTAGTCCCCAGAGATGAGTTGTGTGAATCTTGGATCAGATTACTGTGTCTGAAACACAGAGAGGAGAGTACATCCTACCAAATGCTGTCAACCGGGAGACTTTTGAAATGTTTTGCTTTTTTTTAAACGTTTGAAGAGTGATAACACCTTCTTTGTTTATCCTCTTTAGAGAAAAGCAATTAGGGAAGTGTATATTTTACCTGATGTACAATACCATACACGATTCCATTACCCTATATGATGCTAAGTATGTTCAGCAGCCAAAGGTCATGGCTGGAGGCTATCGACTGGGAGAATCATGTGGGAGCATCAATATCCCCCTCAAAAAAGAGATATTTATGCAGAATATATAGGTTTCCTGTAGAATAGTGCATTACTGCAGTAAATATTTAAAGATTAAAGTTTATTTGCTGATGTTATTTTTTTAATTTATTATACATTTATACGATTTATACTCAGCAGGTTACGTTAGTGTGTGTGTGTTTGTGTGTGTGTGTGTGTGTGTGTGTGTGTGTTTAGGTAATGGAATGAGTGCTATTTCCTGATCTGATTTAGGCTCTATTAGTGAATTAAATTACCTGAACACAATAGTGTTGGTAGTCACACTGTACTGGACTGTAGTCACACTGGCATAATAGAATGTAAGTTGCACTTGAGTTCAGGATGAAAGTACAACCATCACTGGCTACTTTCTAAGGTCTTCTAGAGAAACTTAAATCAGATACTCACATTTCAAACCACACTTTCAAACACATTTAAACCTACACACCTGGTCCAACGGGACCAACATGGACAAAATATGATCACAAACAGCCCTGTAATCTCATATTTCTGATCACAAACAGGTCCGTAATATAACCTCAGATTGTCTCAATGGCCGTAGCGTGATCATTGTCTTAGTGTTGTATTGGTCTGGTGCCAACAGTTTTTTGTGTAGTGTACCTTACATCAAATAAGAATCTGACATTTAAGCTGTTCTCATTACTAATGGCCATGAGATCATTTGAAGAATGCTTTTAAGTAGTCTGATAGAAGAATTATTCTGGTCATTTAAGCTCTCACAACAAAGAGTCTCGCTGCTGAATAACTTATTTACAGACCTGGAGTCAGTCTGATTAACCCACCTTTTATGTATCTTTCTCATGGCAACCTGACAGGATTCTTCTCAGCCAGCACACAGACAGATACACAGACACACACAGACACACAAGTTTGTGGGTGTGTGCATATCTATAACATATGTAACTGTTTTCTCTGTCTATTTATGTAATTATTTTCTTCAGAGGAATGTATTAATAGCACATTATGTTGTCAGCAACACACCACCAGAATACCAGCTTATGCATAGAATCACAAGGGATTACCACGAAAGACAACACGGGTTAATCGATTCCATTATTCTATGTGAGATAAGTGAATCATTGCAGAAAATAAACCAATGTGCTCAGGGATGGTAATGCACATTATTCCAACTATTATCCTGTTTGGATGTACATGCAAATATTAATTTGCAGACATAATTTACGCATTATCCTCCCATTACATGTTTATGTTCATAAAACTACTTCTAAATAATTACAGACCACACTGCCACCAACAATGGAACTGGTTTTAGCAGTAATTTTAAGTTCACTGCTTTCAAATAACTAATTGTGTATATGTAAACCACTTACCACAGCTATAAAATACATAAAATAAGTTTAAATTGTTGTTTTATACATTTCATAAGATATTGTTTAAATATTTAAATATAAATTCCTGATTGCATTGGTTTCTTTACGTTGTAACAAGGTATCAGTGTATTTAAACACCAGATTAAATAAATTGAATAACAATATTACTGTTGATTTGCAGTCAAAGCTGTATAATACAATCTCAAGAACACTGTCCTTTGCAAAATCTTCCTCTGTATCTTACAATGTTTAATTATCCAGCATGTAACATCAAATGAGCAGATGGCAAGCTGAAATGTAACTGATGTATTTGGACACTAAACAAATATAGAAAAGATAAGTATGGGCACGACAAAGGAAAGGCGACATTGTTTCATATTGAATTATTTGCTTTTTCCATTTTCCCCCATTTCTCCTCTGAATGTTCAGCTTTGCCTATTTGTGACACGGATGGATTTGGAATGCGGTTGGGCCAGGAGACAGCAATCCTTAAAAGTGGATCAGGAACGGAATGAAAAATAATGTCACATAACTGAAAATATGAACGCCTCATTTGTGCCGACTTCCTGCTAATTTTGTTCTCTGTACAGAAAGGGGCGCTGTCACCTGCTCGGCGCCGCAGCGTTTGACAGTGCCAGTGATCCATGAAATAAGCTGCCGCTGGCTTTGTTCAGATAAGAATGAACAAATCTGCACAATGTACTCCTCTCTGAATCTCATTTTCATACTTGCATGCTGGCTGAAGGAAATAAGCTGTTTGCAGGCTTGATTAATCAGACATATGAGGGCTTTTGTCTCTTTGATCTGCTATGTCTCCAAGGTAACTTGGTTGACATTAATGTTGAGCTTCAGTAAAGACAATCAAGAATTGTAGGCTAAACTGATAAAGACTTTAGAGACCTGTAAAGCTTTAAATATAGCTACTGCCGTATGTATGTACAATATGAGGGCTGTCTAGTGTCTGTTTGTGTCGTGTGGTGGTGGCAGTTATCATGGACGGGGCTTTTAAAGCAAGCTGCGGTAACTATGTCACCGCTTTGAAATCCTCCCAACAGGAGAGCAAATTGACAGTGGTAATCCCTCTATCAACAAGGCAATAATTGTGAAACCTGTCAACATAAACTAATAAACTACTAAATGAGATCCTTTAAATATGGTGATATACTTAAATATCCTGACAAAAACTCTATTCTGCAAAAACTGTGTTGTGTGCAATCCTGCATTTTCACTTTTTTTTTGTTTTGCACCTTCAACACTGGTATGGCTCTCTTTAGAAAAAAAAATCCTGACAGAATTATTATCTGACAAATCTACACTAAACATGACCATGATCTGCCATTATAAGTATCCATTTTCACTGTTGTCTGACTAGAAAACATGATTTGTGGTATTAAAACCCTCTAAAAATGGCAAGGAATTAAAAAACTGTCATAGTGTGTTAGCTTCAGGTTATGCAGATGCTTTCACAAATCTTCCAAGTGACTGTATAGATGAATGCCTTGAGGGCTCAGCCAGAGCCCGGCACTTGCAGCCAGCTAAGGGTCTTATCTTAAATCCAAGCAAAGTACCATTAATCTTTTTGAAAGACCTTTATGGCTTTTAATGTATCCCAAATTAGAACATTTTACACCCTAGGTTCCTGAAATATGGTGATAAAAAGCCTTTAGAGTTTAATTTTCCTTGCCTGCTCGCTTTGACCTGCTTAATCCTAGCCTGTATTAGGAGATATTTTAGTTTCAGTCTTTCTAGTCTTTCTAATAAAGTTTATCCCGCTTAATTATAATTGAAAGATTTTTTTTCTTCTCATGTTTTTTTCCAAGGTTTGAAATGGTGGTACAATTTACAAGTCTTTCCCTTACCTCCTTTTTTTCCTTCTTCTATCTTCCATTCCTTTCATGACCTTCATATTTCGAGAAATTACCATATAGTATATTTGTTTCAATGTTTGTTCTTTTTTTTCATGAATCCCTCATGAAAGAGATTAATTTGAAACAATTCACATTCATAATACCGACTTCATGTGGAGGAGGCTGCATTTCTCACCCCATCATGTGTTTTTCTGTTTTTGTCTTTCCCATAAAATGATATTTTGGGGTTTTTTTTAAACACATGTTGACAGGTCACTCTATAAGTACATTTGGTAATGTGCCTGGGCTTACTCCAATCTCCAACATACACATTTTAATATGAGGTCATTCCACCTTTAACATATACATGGCTTAATTAATACATGGGGTCATTTGTGTAATTGCAATACATTACTTGCACCGTCATTCAAGGTTAAGAAAGATCAATTCAAGAGGCAAGAAACTGTTTAACCTTTATTGTGACATGACACACAGTTACATATGAGGAAGTCTGAATTAAAAATCAGGCAACATTTTTTATTTATTACACATATCTACATATTAAGTATTGTTTTTTTTATGAGGGCTCAATTTAACCTTTTAGTCTTGACACAAATATGAGAGTAAAAGGTAATGTCTGTTTATCTACATATTTGCAAATATGTAAGAATATCATCTGTATTGGCATGCGTTACAAATACTGTAAAGACTGACTTGCCCCAGTATATTCCAATAAAACCATACTATAATTCCATAGTCTTATGCCTGTTATAGTTTGTTCTTTAAATGCAGAAATATGTAACAGTTGATGAATTGCAGTTTTATGTTTACCAAGTTTCTTCTGCCTTCATACTACTAATTAAATTCACTGAACATAACTGCAAGATGCCCTTATTTCTGCTGTAAGTAGGTTAATCAGGAAGCCTCTTTTTCTTCCGAGGAGGTATGAAGAGTTGGAATTGAAAGGAGAGATTAGAGGCCTAATGCAATGTACAGGATAATGTGCAATGGGATTTACCAGTGCGAAATGAAATTTTGGACTCCACAAACCTGCCTGAACAGTCCTAAATGAGCAGTTTAGCATTTATGTGTGAATGAGATATAGGAAAAGCATTCCGAATTGGCTTCCTCCTTTGCTCGCTGCCGCCGATATCCCCCACACTGAAACATGTGTCCCTCTAATATGACAGTGAATGATTCCAGTGAAGAATGATGTTCTTGTAACATGACTGTGAATGAATGCAGTTTAAAAATGATTATTGATGCAAAGCACAAAATGTATTTTGCAAGCAACTGAGCTGGCAGAGTGTTCCGTATCACGAAAGATCTGTAAATTTATGCAGATGGCTTTTTCACCATTTATTGATTGTTTTTTTATTTACATCACATATGTTAGTATTTGTTTTATTTAGGAAATGCTTTGGCATAAATATAGTCTAAACATAGATATTCAGTTAATAGTATGTGTTGGTTTTACAGGCATAAATCAACATTTCCTAGTATATTACTCTGAAAATTGTGTTTTATTTTACAGATGGAGTTATCAGTCATGGCTAACACAGCTACATTATTTCCCTCTCTTCCATGCCTCTTGAAACAGGCCAGAACTGTGCAAAACTGTGGAGTTGGTGAGGGCCCAAGATGAACAGACAGGGGAATAGGAGCGGATCTATGACTCTGTGCTGTCTCTTAGGGCTTGTGCCATATACCAGCCCCCTTAAATGTACTCCAACCACTGAACAAACTTTTGTAAGTGGGAGTAATACAGAATAATTGTGGGAGTGTATTCTCTTGAACAGGTTCAAAGGCACAGTCACAGCCATCTTAATGTTTGTGTATTTCTCTAAACAACATGCCAACAGCAAGGAATCTCTTCACCCCAGTACAGGCTGAGTGATGACTAAACAACACAGCATGGTGCTGGCATGCATTATTATGCTAATGTTACTAATATGTGACCAAACGGGGGTGTGATTGCTCAGAATTTATTAGATTAGCTAAATTGTACACAATTTATTGGATTAGCTAAAGAATTCCAGTCCCAATTGCTATGCAGGTGATTCAAAAGGAAGGAACTTACACGGAGGAAGATGTAAATACAAATTTCTCAGACAACATAATACTTAAGACATTACACAAACAGATTGTGGCATAACAAGAACCCACTGAGAGAGACACTTCATATAAGCACACATGCACACTGAATTATGTTAAGTATAGAGATCTCACTCATGAGATCTCTGTAACTGTAACATCTCTGCAACAAGATTACTCCACACGATAGGACCTACAGTTCCCTAGGTCAAAAACAAAAGAAGCACCAAAGGCAACAACAACACACTAATCAACAGACAAACAGGAGATCACCCACTGAACAAAATACAAAATATGAGAAGATGGTGAAAAAGACTAAGTCAGCCCTAATTCAAACAAAACAACATAAATACATAAACATAAACAACATTAATATGATGTAATGCTTTTGTAGCCCAGACAATAAAGGGTTACGCTCTGGCTACATTTTAGATAATCAGAATACGCTCTAAGGTACCTGAGGCAGCTAAAACAAACTTAGAAAAACTGACACTGATAACAACATGGACAACACACAGACAATGCAGTCATGTCCTAAACTTAGTGCCTTCTCTGGCAAAACCCGGAGACCCACTCATGTTCGTAACTATCACTGCGTGCCCATGGATGAGCTTTATCCGTAAACGAATTGGAATCGTATCGAATTCATGTGCACAGGCTAAAGATCGTGTAGGGACTGGATTCGCAAATCTGATAGGAAACCCTGGCTTAAGCCGATGTTAATCCTCTTGGTCCCACTTTGTGCATGGTATCGTATTGGATTTGCGTACTGCACATGTATCAATGAAACCAAAAATGCTGTTCGTTTGTTCATACAGACTTCCAAACACTGCAGAATGAACAACATGTACACGAATACTGCTCTGTCAAACTCCTCGAACGGCATCTTTGTTTGTATTCTGCCAGATAGTTTGTTTATTTTCTTTCTTTAGTAACCATCAACCGGAAGTAGTTCTAACACCACTTTTTGAAAGGACTACAGCGCCACCTAGTGTAGCGGAGTCAGCCAGGTTTCTGAAAATGATCTGATTACACAAACTCCATGTGCACTTGGATTTTGAGACAGACCACATGCTGGGTAGCAACATCGGATTTGGAGAAATCCAATACAATCCTATCATGTGCACGTAGTGTATGATACTTGGTGTTCCACTGTCAGGCTGATGATGAGTGATCCTTCTGTGTCAGGCCTGCAGTGCTCCTGGAGAATACTTGAAAGCCTTTTGCCCCCAGCCACTGATATAGTCAAGTATCCGAGTCCACACAGTTCACCTGTTTATCTTCAGCTATTTGATTCTGCTTATGGGACTGTTCAAGATGGTGATGAGCTGTATGCCAAGTTCTTGGGTACCTTTTTGGATGCTGGTGAGAAACCATCTGCACACGTGCAATGACTGCAAGTAGCACTGAACTGGCATCAAAAGTAGGAAAGCAGATAGGCATCTTCTCACACAGTTTTGTAAAGGCTGTTGGGATAATGCCATTCTGTCTAAGCTCCAGCTTAAGCAGAGAAAACCATCATTCCCCCATCATTTGCTGAGTTACTGCTACTGTTACAAACAGAGGAAGACTCTGTTAAAAACAAGTGCAAACACTGAGCCCACCTTAAACAGTCCAACACCAAACAACCAGATGATTAGTAGGACCTAAGTGCACAGCTCTAGTCAACATAGCAAGAGAAAATTCCAGCTGCTTACTACTGCATCACGTAACGACCATTCCAGAGTCATTCTATCACCAGTACCGGTCAGGTCAGCCTATCAAATCCCTTCACGACCTTTAGAGGTTGAAGGTGGACAGGCGGGTCCTTATTTAGGGTACATAGAGATGTTGGTCACCTTCCCCAAAGACTTTCTTGGAATAGAGGTTCAGGATTAGTCACCATGCTTGGAATAATGTCAGCAGTCAACCCTGCAGGTCAACCAGTCGCTCTCAAAGGCTCAGCCAGCACTGGTACTGGGGCTGGCACTCTGGGACATGGGCCATTATGGAGCATCCTACTCAGTTATCCTTGACAGGTGGCCTGTGTGTGATGAGCTGTCTGATTGCTTTTCCCACTTATTCACTGTACAAAGTCCCTGTTGTCATCTCGAATGTATCTGAGCATGACATCACAATCCATCATCATGTGTCATTGCCCTATCCCTGCTGACTGAAAAGAACGAGTTACACCGAAGCTAAAAAGTATGTCGGAGGTCTTTGCCCATCAAGATCTGGATTTTGGAAAGACTGAACACGAGATACATTAAGCCAAGCTGTCAGATGAGACCCCATTCAAACACAGAGCTCGTCCCATACACCCCAAGACTTAGAAGCAGTTCGTTAACATACAGGATACATCTGAGTCCCCCTACTCCTACATCATACTGAGGAAAAAGAGTACAGAAGTTCGCCTCTGTATTGATTATAGGAAGCTAAACCTTCAGGCTGTAAAGGATTTGCATGCACTCTCAAATTTGGAGGAGACATTTTCAACACTGAACGGATCAAGACAGTTTTCAGTGGTGGACTTGAAATCAAGATACTACCAAATTGAGGTTGAGGAATCGGATAAGCCTAAAACAGCCTTTGTCTGCCCCTTGTGATTTTGGGAATTCAATCGCATTCACCAACGTGTCACCAATGCCCCGAGTACATTCCAACAGTTAATGGAAATGTGTATGGGTGATATGAACTCAAAGTTCTAAAAGACCATTGTACTCCTGGTTAACATTATTGTGTTCTTAAGGACATTGGAGGAACATGAGACAAGGCTGATGAGAGTGTTTTATCATTTGAAGGAATAATGGCTTAAACTTTCCACTGACAAGTGCACATAGTGTCACGTAAAGGGTTGAGATAGAGAGAGAGAAAGTTAGAGCCCTTAAAACCTGGCCAGTTTCCAGAAACCTGAAAGAATTAAGATAATTTTTAGGATTTTCTGGCTATTATCACAAATTCATAAAAGACTACACTACAATAGTTAGGCTTCTTAACAAATTAGCTTGTGGATATCCATCTGTTTTTAAAAGTACAAAAGTACATCAACATGCTGTTGATGAATGAGCGATAGAAGGTCAGCAGGGGTCCAAGTTGTGCTTCCTGAGAGGGGATGAGAAGATGTCAGCGGAAGAAACTGGAAGGTGTGGACCCTCTCTGTTGATGTACAGGGGGGGTTAAATCAGTGTTGTGCCTCCTCCAAGCAGTCAGCAAGATACAACAGCCACCTACGAGAACCCTGTAAGATGGCCACAGAGGCATAGAGTGGAATCCATGAGACTGCAGTATTCTCAGATGGGCAACCCTTTATCTCAACAGTTCAAGTCCTTTTCCATGAATTAATAGAAGGTTGCACAGAGGCATTGACTGAGAACAGTGGCCCCTACTCACACTTCGGTCTCTGCCCTTACAGCCCATGCAGTCAGTATATAGTTCTGCCATTCATGCAACAGGACATTCAGATGAGGAGGGTGTAGCCCAGACAATAATTGCTACATCGCTATTGCTATTGCTACATGTTAGCCAATCAGAATACACTCCAAGGTAGCTGAAACAACCAAAAGAAAAGTAGAACAGGGATTGATAACAACATGAGCAACACACACACAGGAACAGATAGACTTTTCCAAACAATCAAAAGAAGACAGAAAAAGGAAGAAGGTACCAAGAAGACCCAACTAGAAATCAGATGACTAGAGCAAGGAAGAAGACAGACTTCAAGATCAAGACAGCTAATGGTTAAAAAGGCACTGAACTTTCCAGAAGTTTTGAACTGGTCAAGATTTTAAAGAGAGATTTGAAGTTGAATGACTGTGACTGATTTTGACATTTCCCCCCAAACACTGATGGACTGAATAACTGTACATATTTGTAATATTTGAAAATAAGATATATTGGATTGATTTAAATTTTTGATACATCATTATTTGATATATGAACATTATTATACAACTTATTTAATGTATTGAGACTTTTGAATGTATCTGATATATACAAATTAATTTATTGAACCTTTTATAATTGTTGTAATATTGTAATGTAGATTATTCAGAAATGTAGGATATGCATAAGGGTGCACCCAGGTAGGCTGTAGATGTAGAACAGTCTTTGACAGCTGTGAATATTTGTTGCAGTGCACTTTTGTATTTATTTATTTACTCATTTATTTATTTATCTTTTTTGTTTGTTTCTTTACTTATACATACTCTTCAGTACAATTACACATTCCTTATTTATTAAATACCATAAATTATCTTAATTAATCTCTAGTCTATGTACTTTGCAGTAACACTTCCTCCAACAACACCTCCAAAGTTGGTGGTGTTTTTTTGTTGCAAGGCAGTCCATACGTCTAGCAGGGAGGTAGGATTGGTGGGGGAGGTGATGGGAGGAATAAATAAATAAATAAATAAAAATGTTAGTCCATATTAATAATGGCAATGGTAATGGGATAAGCTTTGAATGTTACACGCCACATAGACTCATACCTCATAAAATGCTGCAGTCATCTGACTATCCTTGACCTGTTGTCTATGACACCACAGAATCTACAAGAAAATCTATGATTGTACACACTCTCCAGCACACACACACCAACACCAGAAAATGATAACAAGCAAAGAACTATGAACTGTGTCAACACTTACAATTAAGTTTAATAGTTAAGCACAAGAGACTAACAAAAGATCATAACATTTCTGCAGGAACACACACTTCTTCATTTGCATAATGAATAATAATTCACAGATTCACTGTTCATTTGACTCCATGCTATTCTTCACTCGGCATTTTCTGACTCTTGCAGGGAAAGTGCCCCCTGTGCCACTTGATCTCACTCATCATCACCAGAGGCAAACACACCAACTGCACCTGTCTCCCAATTGTACCTGCTGTGATCATGAGATGAGTAAACTTAGTTGCAGTATCCCTACAGTATCCTTTAAGGAAATATCAAAACTGGTACTTTTCTGTCTGTGAGGCAAGCACACTTGCTATTTCATCAGAACTTACTGTTGGTAAGTTAACAAAAAGTAAGCTGTGAGGATACATCTGTGAAATCTGGGTGTCTGACCTCTAACATTAAATACTATGTAATAAACACATTGTTTTTAAAGGTCCAACTTGAGTCTACTAACAAGTTACCTAAAATGACAGGGTAGTAGATTCACTTATTAGCATGCCTTTTAAGCTGTCAGAAGGGAGTTTTACATACTGCACAACTACCTGTTTCTGCTAATCAATTCAAGCATATCAGCTACAAATGGGCAAAATTTCAACATGTATTTGGTTTAATCATGGAAGAAGTGACTGAATGTATTTATGTTAACGACCAGCTTATTAAAAAAACTTAAAAAGCAAGCCTCAGTCCAAAAACTCGCTAGCAACAACTAGCATATTATAGTATTATTACAGTGGCATGCAAAAGTTTGGGCATCCCTCTGAGAGTTCATGACAATTTGCTCTACCTTTTTAAGAAACAACAACAAGAAAATTTGGAGATGTCGAAATGTGACTGAAAATGTTGTTTTCAGACCGAATTATGACAAAATTCTTAGAGTAACATAGTTTCATTATAATTAAATAAAATGTAAAAAAGGGATGTGCAAAAGTTTGGGAACCCTTGTAATCACATTCATTTCAAGAGTTGTAGGGATATATAGCTGACAGGTTGCAGCACAAAATTGCTTTGATTAACTCGTTAGACATTCAATTACAAAGACAGGTGGAACCAATCATGAAAAGGGCTATTTAACATAGGTAATTGCTGGCTGTGCTTGTCCTAGGTTCTTTCTTAGAAAGTGGCAACATGGGGGCCTCTAAACAACTCCCCACTGACCTAAAAACTAAGATAATTCATTTTTATGAATTAGAAGAAGAGTACAAGAAATTATCTAAAAGGTTTGGACTGTCTGTCTTCACAGTCAGAAATGTAGTGCAGAAATAGAAGGCCACAGGAACAGTCCTTGTCGAGGAAAGATGTAGTAGGCTAAAAATAATCAGAAAGACTCGAAGGATTAGAATGGTGACAGTCAAGCCACAGACCACCTCCAGAGAAGTACAAGAACATCTGGCTGATGGTGTAGTTGTTAATTGTTCCACAATCCAGCATACTTTGCACCAGGAAAAGCTCATTAGAAGGGTGATGTGCAACAAGCCCTCCCTAAATGTTGGTCACAATAAGAGTTGCATGAGATCTAGACAAGCCAGAACGATTCTGAAAAAAGTGTAGTCAGATGAGACTAAGATAGTTTTAGTCTAGTTTAAGTAGAGTTTTAGTCAGAACAAGAGGTATGCATGGCGAAAAAAAAACACTGAATTTCTTTAGAAGAACTTATTGCCTACTGTGAAATTTGGTGCAGGATCCATCATGTTATGGGTTTGCGTGGCTAGAACAGGTACTGGGAACCTTGTTAAAGTTCAGGGCCTCATGAGTTCTTCTCAGTATCAGCAGATTCTTGACAAGAATGTTGAAGAGTCGGTCAGAAAAGTTGAAGCTACGCTGAGGTTGGATTTTTCATCAGGACAATGATCCCAAGCACTGTTCAGAATCAACCAAGGAATTCATGCAGAAGCACAAGGAGGCTCTACTAAATGTTAATGGAATTGAGTGCCCAAATGTATGCACTTGCCTATTTTTGTTTAAATGCACATAAATGTTTGTTAAACCCACTACTGAAATGTTTGTTTGCATAAGACATTATGTTAAAATGAAGTTGCTGCTTTAAAAGCTGAGAAAAAGACAAACTCATGCAGTGATGTTCCTAAGGGTGCCAAAACCTTTGCATGTCACTGTATATGTGTCTGAGGTGTTAGTGCTTGTCTTGTGCAGGACTTTGTACACACAAGACACAAGCAGATATTTTAACATATTAGCAAGACCTTGGTGTCTAACAAAATAAAATTTACTGCATGTATTCACACACTTTATATTTATACTGTACAATTTGATATACAACCAGAATAGTTTAAGTGACAGTGACCAAGGTGGTCCAAGGAGAATAACCCATATACCAATATGCTACAGCATTAATCCATGGTCACTCCTTGTATGCAGTGCGTATTTCATTTATAACACAGAAGGTTAGGTCACAGTATGGTTGACATGATTTAGGAGTCCAATTAGCTTGGCCAAGGCTAGTGTTAGGACTAAAAAATAGCTATTCTTAAACCTTTAACAATGCTCAAAGTAGCCTCACACTTCGTTGGCAGTATAATTAGGGTCCTAATATTTGAAATGAGGAATAGGGAACTTTTTAAATGTACGGGTAGTTTATTAAAAAGACTTTTTATAGACAGTACTTTGAGCTAGTTTTCCAGTCATCGTCATTTATAAATTGCATCCTGTTAAGAAGTCAGTTTGGGCAAACACATACTGATTTGAGGAGGCCGCAAAACCCTTGGCTTGGTTGCTTGGCAGGGTTACCGCAGGCCTGGTAAGATTGATTTCAGGTGTAATACTGCAGGTATGGGCGACAACCACCTACATGACAACAGCAGAGGGAAAAAAATGTCCAAGACTTTATGGAGCCCTAAGGATGTTTTTGGATTTACTTTCATGCTAATTATTTTTGTTTACACGACTGCCACTTGTCTCATTCATAAAACTGAACTACTATAAAAGAGCCAAAGTAGAGCAGGCCCCTCATCAGAGCCCAGACTGTGCTCACCCAGACTTTGCTCGCCCAGACCGCATTTGCGCAGGAAGCCTCATTCAGCCATAAACTTGCTCCAGTAGTTTCATCCCTCACTGCATACACTACTGATATAAAGTCAAATACAAGTTATCACAGACACTATAGAGTAAGTTATATTGTAGGTCAAGTTCAGACTACAAGATTTCCAAGTTGTCCTTGATTCGTAGATCAATCGCCAGTTAATCTGTCAGAACAAGTCATTAGGTATGAATTACTCTGACGTGATTAATGGCAATTGACAAAGAGCAACAGCCAATCAGAGGCATTAATAGCATTTTGAACACATGCATGAATATTGCACAAATGTTGTGAATGTTTTGTCGCAAAATAATAGACTTTTGAGTATGTGTGTTGTAACTAAGGTGTGTTCTCAGCAAAACCCCTGAGCCAACTACCAGAGCTCCCCTCTAGAACAAATCATCTGTACTTCTAGAGCTTGTCTGTATTGATTTTGGAAAAGCTGTGGAAAAGAACAAGTCTTTGGATGTAAAACTCTTTATTTAAACCATGCATTACAGAGATAAAAATGAAGATCATTTTTAGAGCTTATACTGCAACTTAACCATAGAAAAATCTGTTAATCATTCTATAATGTCTAGTTTATTCATTTTCCTCCTGTTATTTGTCCTGACATAACTAATAGTGGATTTGTCTCACAATGATCTCCAAATAAACACTCTGATGTTCAGAAGAGCAAGCAAACATCTGACATCTGATGGCTGAAAGCAATGGCAATATGCACATTAGGCTCAGTAAGAAGAAGTAGTTATGAGTGTGAAGTAGCAAGAATTGCTAGTTATGCACTGACTGATTGATTATCTTTAGTTTGGTAAGGTAGCGTTACTTGGATGTTTGCGTATGCATGCATAAAGGGCTGACTGTTAGAAATGTACCCGTATTTAAAAACTGACATCTTTCTGGCACAAGTGTGCACAAGATTCATCTCATAGTTTTTTTTCTGGGTGCACTACGCATTATGGTAGTGCCGGACCTGGTGGTAAACCACACCACGCCCTAATGAAGGCCTAGATAGCTGAAACCGGTAGGCCTTTTTTACCTCTGAACACCATGACCAAACTGGCTCATGTGATTGGGCAGCTTTGGAATACCTTTTCCTGTGTCTCTGGCCTTCTGCACTCTGGCCCAGGAACATACTTACAGTGTGAACTGATTGCACTGCTTGGAGTGTTTAGAAGTCTCACAAGTCTCCCCATCATCTGATAGGCAACAATGAGATTTATGCAGATACTGGGAGCCATGGTGCTGCCCTTGCCTCCACAGCTAAAACACAGATAAACCCAGATGGTTCAAGCCATAACCTTAGCAGACATCCCAACCTGACCTTGGACCCAGCTTCCTCTGGAGCTCATAAATTGACAATGTTTTAATCTGCTCTGGTTTTATTTAGTTCTCTGGATTAACCACTAACAGACTTGTCAAGATTTGGTCTCTCATAGGAAACTTTTCCTTTATTTTTTAAAAGCTCCTGACATAGAATGCCAACTCTGCCAACTTTGAAGTACTGCTTTGTTACTTGTAAGAGGGGAGTGCTTCCTCACTTACCATGTCCTTCCTTGTCAATAACTCAACAATAAGCTCCTAATGTGCACAGTGAGTTTTAGGGTTGCTCACATCTATCTCCTGCACTTTCTGTTTTTGTAATAACTTTGACATAATAAACCTTCTTGCTATGTCATGCGGGAGTTCATTTAACTTGAAATTAACTGGTGCCTAAAAAATCTAACTGGGTTTGTGCCATTGTATTTGATGTTTGAAAGAGGCCTGAAGTTCCAGAAGTACAACAGAGGGTTTAAGGATCTGGCACTCTTAATTGGTCACCGTGTTCTTGTAGCCAAGAAACAGTGCAGAAAAAAAGCTTGGTGACAGGTGGAGGACAGATGTGTACACTACTGTACCCTCCAAGCCCAGCCTCCACAACTTTAGATTGATGGAACAGAGGAGTGTTACACAAACAACTGGCTTCCTGTCAACTTTCTGCCTCTCTATGTCTCTCTCGACAATGACAGCTCAAGTCTGGGACTAGAAAGGCTCAGTCAGAGTGCCACTCTGTTGATGTTGTCCAATCAGTCTTATATTTGTCTATTAACCATTATTTTTAAAGTTCCATTATAATAATTAAACACTAAATTGAAGGTCTGTTTTTATTGTATTGCTTATGCTACTTAGCAGTGACATCTTCTTAATGGTAGCTGCCATGTTGCACTGCCATCTTGAAACCCCTACAGAGAACAACACCAGGGAATTACAACCCCACCATTTGTGTTCCTCATTGTTTAGCATAAGCAGAACTATTTGTCATTTGTGCACAGAAAACATTATATCGCATAATCTGTTGCTGTTTGCTCCCTTAACAAATTAGTAGTAATTTCCTGTCTGGGTTAACTTTTCTGGCATTTGTTGTTCCAAGTACATCATCCTCTGATAACATCCCACTATCAGTTGTAAATTATAAACTCCTATTGCTGCATTGTACTGTATATTGTTCAGATTAGATTTCATCTGCCTTTGGACTAATTGTGGTTAATGACTTTCAGAAGGCATCTAAATAGTCTCAGGTCACTACAACAAACCACACTCACACATACATGCCTCCTTCCCTGTTGGGTTGTGGACCTGCCAGTTTGCAGTTGACAAAGCCTACTTTCTTACTGCATATGTTAACAATTTAGCTCTTGACCTGTTGGCTCTCTGAAACCTGGACAAACCAGAAAACACATCTGCCTCAACTGCCCTATCATCTAATTTATATGCCGACAAGTTGACCAATTGCAGCACACTGGCGTTTGCTTGGCCAGTTTTAGAGAAGAAGGGGGTGGGGGTGGCTTCAGGAGGCCTGAGCCACAGTAAAGCATTTCAGTCAGAGCATGAATGGGGTAAAATGGAAGTTCTACAGTATAATATATATAATGATTTTGAATGAATGAATGAATCTGTATTAGTGAGCTAGACTTATTATAATGGAAAAATCGATCCCAAGACCACCTCCTTAACCATTAGGCCACAGCTACTCCCTTTCTTATCCAAAGCTTTTCCAAAGGCAGGCCACTGTTTTCCTCACGGAATTACTGGTTCACTGAAGGCCTGAAACATCTGTAGATCCTGAAATACACTACTGATGAAGTATCCTGGTAATTTTCATAGACCAACTAAACTTCACGACTTAGCAAACAAACCCAACAACAGGACAATTAACTCAGGACTCAGGACAGAAAATAATAGAATAATATTAAGAAAACCTAAAGTGCTAAGTGTTCTCCCAAAGAATAGTATGTTGGAATAAGGTTTATAGTCAGGAAGGCTTAATTCTCTTCTCCAAAAGATACTCTTCTCTAGGTACTCTAGGTGCACAACTATCCTTCCTTAACCTAAACAAGTCCGATTTCAAATTTGCCATTTTACTGACATATTGGTATTTATCCTGCTAGACCTATCTAGATGTTTAAGATGGTCAACCACAGCATTCTGCCATGTCTATCAAAGTCCTTCTAGACCAGTCCTTTCACTTGGGGGCCGTCGTGGTAAGTGTAACTTGTTTTCAAAGTCAAATTTAGACAGGTTATCAATAAAAAGAAACAGTTATGATTAAAATCTTCTGCACGCTATTGACAACGTTTATGTCTTATGGGCATCTTGGGCATGTCACATTCTTGGTTTCAATCTTATCTCACTGGGCATTCCAAGAGAGTGTCATAGCGAGGGCAAATGTACCTGTCACATTGCCTCTCCACAGTGGAGTCTCAAGGCTTGGGCCCCTTCACTCCTACATGCACACCACCTCTCTGGGCTTGATTAACCGCTTATCCAGCTTCTTCTACAAGTGCAATGAAGATGATACTCCTCTGAAGTTATACCTTTCCAGATGACTCACCAGTCTAAGCATGGATCTTAATTTGCTTCTCTGACATATGCATATATGGATAAAGAAAGACCACCTCCTGCTTAGCCTTTTTTTTCAATATGTGCAAGCTTGTAAACAAGGAAATATGATATTTCAAAACTTTCCTTTTATCAGTCATGATTGAAAATACTATAATGGAATCAACAAAGGTATATGAAGCAGCAAATGTTTAATGGCAGTGTTTTACAAATGTATATTGATTCCTGTTCCCCATTACTGGAATGGGATTTGAACCTGTGACTCTCCAATCCCAAAATCAGCTCACTAACTACTAGGCCACAGTGCACTAGTATTTTATGGTGACGTCATCATTTACTTTAACTGACCCTAGATGAGTGAGAATTGTATTACATTCATGATGTAAAATGGAAACACCAATTCATCCACACAATTGTTGCGTGGTAGATACTGCAGAGCACGAGATTAGAACAAAGAGCAAATACAGCAGTCAGTCAGCAATCAGGATGTTGCCAGTTCGACCCTGGCTCCTTCTGGCCATGTCAAAGTGTTCTTGAGAGAGGCGTTGAGCCCCAAATCTGTTCTCAGAGTGCAGGCTAGTCTTTACAATTGGTGTGTTAATAAGTGGATGAGAGGCATTAAGTTGTGAAGCACTGTGAAAGCCCTCCTGAGTGGAAGAGTGCTACATGAATCTAACCTTTCAAATTAAAATGGAGTGTACAAAAATGTCAATAATCACAAAGTTTATGAATGAATGTGAGCCTACAATTAAGTCAGCTTTTATTGTTATTATGCATAAAGATTGCATAATAAAAACAAGAAATAAGGTTTTGTTTAGTAAGTAAGTAAGGTTTTGGAGACCACAATGCCATAATATAAATATGTACAGTGTAAGTAGTAAGTGGTGCTTATAAAAAGCAGACTTACTTTATCAGTGTTCATAGAGATATTGACATAACACTGTATTGTAGGAATATACTCAAAAACCCATATTAACATGTTAACATATTAACAAATGTGAAAAACATTTTTGAAAAACTAAGCTATGGCAGTGGATTGCTTTTTCATAAAGACAATTACGATGTTACAGAGAGGCTCTGTGATGTAATCTGATTAAAAGCATGGATGGCAAAGCCCAATGTAGAATCTCTGAAGCTCCCATGAGAAGAACTTGCAACAAAAAAGTGGTCTTCACTTTCCTGAACCTTATAAGAAGACTTTCTTTTACATTTTAACAAGGGACTGAATAACATAATTGGTGTGGGAGTTCACCCTCTCTCTCAGTTCTTAATAAGATTGCTGACAACAATTTGTCATTAGCTCAATGATCGCACTCCGTCCTGGGAATTCCCATTAGGGGGAGTTTAGGAAAGAGTCAAAGAATAAATAATAAACTGCCTCTTGGGAAATCACAGCAACAAGCAGTTACATGTTAAAAACTCTTGAGAGATATGCTCACCGACAATGGGATGAGATTACAGAAAATATAGATGTGAAAATACCACAAAGGGCAATAACAAAACACAAATACACAAGAGCCTTTAACCCATCAAAATAATAGAGCAGTTAGAAAGACTATTAAAAGCACCTGTGAAGATGACTGACATGGTTACACTCTATTTGAGTCTACTGTGCACTGAAGATATCTTTCTGCTGCCATGTTAACCATAAACATGACTGAAGCATGATGTGCACAACATAAAACACAACATAAAACTACTACTAAATGACAGTATAAACATGATGTTGAACAATGAAGGTTTAAATCAAAATGATTACATTATTGTTAAGAGCCTAATTCCGTTATGCTTTGTACAGACCAAAGGTCTTACAAAGGTGATGGTTCATATAACTGATTCATTAATGTACAGTAAAATAAGTACTTGGTTCAGACCCTAATACATGTTATTTATAAATTCTATCAATGATCCCCGGTAGCGTAAAATGATACAAGTTCCAGCACAAATGATTCAATGTTTGGCCAGACGTTGGCTTAAGATTGTCATGCCATCAAGAACAGCTGAGTGCTTATTTGTACAAGCTGTCGGTCGCATCAGGCAGATATAATGAATGATTCAGAGTTGCATCATCCAGTAAGTACAGACTGGGCTCCTATCTGATTAAAACTGTTTTCTGCATAGTCATAAATCTATTATTTTTATACACCTACTTTGTGTACATTTTTTGTATATGAACTTTTTTTTTGTAAGTTAAGTCAAAATAATGTATGCTAACCAACACAATGTCCTGTGAATTACAATGTAGTTTTGTCAACAACTGCAGAGACGGCAAATGTGGTTATGAAAAAAAAAACGTGGGTACAAACATTGTAACAAACTTTTAAGTGTATTATATATCAGAAATATGAAAATGTGTCTTACACATTTGTTAAAATCTGCCTAGTAACACCATGTGAGTTGAAAGCATGTAAAGATATTCACAAAAATAATATCATAAGCATTAAGTTCCATCATATTTAAATATCCATGTGGAACAAGAAGGGATTGTCATGCGCAGAAATCAATGGTGTGTAACATTCCACATATGGCAGTAATACTGAACACGCCCCCAAATAAATAAATAAGTGAACGATTAAAGAAATAAATAGACCTCTTCATTTCCAGTGAGGGGAGGACTACACTGTCTTCCAGATCACTTTCATAGACAGTAACAGACAAGGGTGTGTTTGGATCTGCCATTTTTAATAAATCAATTGATAAAAGCTATTCAACTGCAATGGGTTCTAAAGATGAAAGTAAAAAAAATATGCAGATATGATCATAATGTATTCTACTTCACAATATCAACATCTGTCTGCCATGTCACATACAAAAAAAGAAAACAGAAAATCAGCTGGCAATAATTTACTCCTCCATTACCCTCATGTAAATGGAGTTGCTCGTAGCGAAAGAAAGAAAGAGTGGTGAAGATTCCTACGGTGCCGAATGATACTGTAGTAGTCACTCCAACTAAGTTTCTCTAACTAGGGTTATTTCATTCTTTCATCTTGACATCATTATTGTTAAAGAACGAATTGCTGACAGGCTTTTGTAAGGCCATGCCACTCTGAGCAATTTAACAAGAGATACATTGAAAGCCAGATAATGTTACTGCCAAGGGGCAGGGGGGAGGGGGGTATAGAGCAGGTGGAAAACTTCTGTTTGCCAGGTTTTTGGAAAAGCTATTTCCTTGTGTGTATGAATTGTTTCCAGAGGTGAATAAAATCATCCCATGTGTATCTCGACAGGCTAGAAACACTTTCAAAAGTGAAGTTTTTTTTTTAGTGGAAGACTTTTCTGCATGTAAGTTTTCCATGATGACTATATTGTGATATAAGGGAGTTCTGGGGGGTCTGTTGATTTTTTTATAAACATGCTCATTTCTAAGAGGGTTGGGCCAAATAAAAATGAATGCCTCCTCTGTGCTGTCTCCATCAATCTGGAGAATACTTGGTTCACAGCAGAGCTAAGGCTAAGGTTAAATCCAAAATGTACACTGGTTCACTATATATTGCTCTACATAGGGAACAACACAATGTAACTCACACCCTATAGTGTACTATACAGTGAACGACTGAACATTTCTTAGTTTAACTTTAACCTGCTGAACGTGATTGCTGTTACTTTCATTAGCTTTACATCCAGACACGGCAAAATATACAAGCACTGAAAAATATACTGAAACATACTGAACATACAGTATTCCCACAGACCTTAGCAACTTGTGAACTGTTTTTAAATAGCAAACAAGAACGTGTGCATGCTCTGTTTACAGGAAACTTAACCTCCCAAAAACAGTCTATGTTTCTTTATGGCTTGAAATAGCAATCAGTAATAGCACCGATTATGTTTCAAAGAATGTGGAGAAAAGGTGGAATAAAGATGTTATATTTTGTAAATGAAGAGCTGGATTTCTTTGTCATGATCTTTTACCTTGTGTGTGTGTGTGTGTGTGTGTGTGTGTGTGTGTGTCCGTGTGTGTGTGTGTGTCCGTGTGTGTGTGTGTGTGTGTGTTCACCTGTAGTGGTGGTCCATGCTAGTCCTACTGTTTTGCTGCAGATGGGAATGTTTTTTTTTTAAAGTGAAACAACTGTGTAAACTTACTGCATGCAGAACAGTGTTCATCACACACAGTATTTCTACTAAATTCACCATTTCTCCACTGTGAAGCAGCTTACTTCAGTTGTTAACCTAGCTCACTCAACAAAAATGGTATGTGTCACGATGTGTTTCAGTATGTATACATGCATGCCTGTGTGTATGTGTGAGCCAATGTTTGTGTGTATTTTAGGTGTGTGTGTTTCTGTGTGACCCTGTGTGTGTATGTGCTGATCAAATCTACCCAATACAGGCAAAGTCCAGTAACTACACAAGCACTATAGCTGTGAAATATGCCTTTAACGTTTTTAAGGTAGGTTAGATTAGTGGTGATGCACTGGTGTAATGCCATCTCGTAGTTTTATACATAAAGAAAACAATAAGCACTGATGTAAACTTTGACCTCCTAAATG